>CP092094.1:23230000-23310000 GCA_029203775.1 Neoneuromus ignobilis | reverse complement strand
ATATCAGCTGATAAATACTTCAATAACATATTGTTTTGAGTTGTGTTTTCAAAACAGTATTTTAATTTTCTTTATATTTATTTTGCTTCATAAAATTCATAATTTAAATAGTTTGCTTTGTTAAAAGTATTTTTAAATTAAAGTTCTATTTAAAATGTATAAAATATGGACACTTTATAAGATTTTAAATTGATTTTTGAATTTTTATATTCGCTTCTATAAAAAATATTCATTATGTTGTAAAAATAATAGAGAAACTTATTTTGAAACTTAAATCTATTTTGATTGATCAAATTTTTAGATTATTGCTTTTTAAAAAGTTTGTTTTCTATATATTTGTACAGGATGAACCAAAAATCACTTTCTGAAATGTGAATAACATTTTTTTTGAAATGAGAAAATGATTTTTAGTTTATCTGTATATACATATACACTTTCTCTCTCTCCCATTCTCTCTCTCATTCTCTTTCCCATTCTCTCTCTCTCTCTCTTACACACACACATATCATTATCATTGACTCGACAGCTGTGTGAGTCCTGGCTTTCAACAAAAATTTTTGCGATGTGGCTCTCTCATAAAAGTTCCTCCTACTAATTTTTCATCCACTACCTATCAGTCTTAGAGGATCGATACTTTTCTGTTTGAGTTTACTTTTAGTAAAGCTTCTCAATTAAAGTCTGTCTGACTTGAGAAACACTGCCAGTAGCTGTACTATCGACTATATATAAAATAAAAGAGAAAGCAAATGAATCATTAAAACTGGAATGTTTTGGAAAAAGTTTTCATCCATCAATGAATAGAAAGATATTGATGATAATACATCATCTTCTTCATTATCAGATTGTTTCTACCTATTGCTCGATTAAGGTTTTTCCAAAATTTTCAATTTCAGCAAGAGAATGATTTTTTCAATCATTTCATATTAACAAATTCTCTTATTTCTCTATCCCATCTATTTATAAATCTACTTATCTACAATGAGGAATACAGCATCCGGCTGGATGGGTATACTGAGTACTGGACACGGTAGATCTCAATCAATGACTTCATGGATCTTTTCTTGAACTCATTTTTATATCCAACTTCCAAATCAGTAATTTTTGTGGTTTTCTCTTCTTGCTTTAAAACTGGTTCATTTCTATTTTCAAATTTTCTCTCTTATTATAATTTCCATAATTTTGGTATTCTTTTTCTAGTTTTTTCTAAATTCTCAATATTCATCTTTTCAAATTTTTCTGTACTATCACAGTCACTAAATTTATTAAATATATATATATATATATATATGTATGTGTGTGTAAGTATAAAAATTTAAATTCTAAATAAAAACCTCTTATTTAATTGTTAATATATTTTTATTACTCGTGGTATGCATTTTTCTTCACTCATCTAAGTTTTTTGAGGTATGAATTATTTTAATATTAATGAGTCATGAGTCACTGTCATAAATAAAGATTTGTAGGTTATGTAGATCAAATATTTTTTCTTTAATAAAAGCCGAGTATTTGATTTAAACACTGAATTGTTTCATTTGAATTAATTGATTCAATTTCTATTATTAAGATCATTTCTATTCATAAATGTTGGATCTTTATATTTAAAAATACTTAGATTTTTGTTTCCTTTATTTCGATATTTTATACGCAGATAAATACAGTAAATAAAACTCTGTTGTCTGCATCTAATTTTTTAAATATTTTTTCAATTTAGTATTTGCTAAAGTAACTAAATTATCGAGCAACTAGAGCTGATCAAGCTTTTAATTTTTTACTTATCTTCTTTGTTCACCTAAACGAGTGATTTATTTGGTTCATCTGAGTTCATTGAAAATAATTTTGATGAAATTACATCTCTTTGTTTTTTACCTCTTATTGTGTTGTTTTTTCAATATGTAAATATATTTAAAAAGATATTTAAAAAAAAATCTTCTCGGATAACTCGACGAACCTTGATGGACGTATTAGGATCGGGTAATCATGGGCCAATACAACAGTTTGTTGTTCGGGTCTAAGCAACACGCGTACAATAAAATCTTTACGGCGGTTTATATTATTCCGTAGCTTTGTTAAGACAGCGAAGACGATCGACGGTCTTGTTGAATAACGAAGTAACTTATTTCTCAGTGTGATACTTTCAACAATACTCAACTGTATGTAGCCGTGATATGAATATATTTGGCTACTGTCGCTTAAAGAAAAAAACATATCAATATATATGTACATATAAAGAATCGAATAATATGGTTCTTTTATAAAAAAAATAATATCAATATTTAAATAAATTAAAAGTCGATTATAAATTTTAATTTGGTAGTTGATAGAAGTAACGATTACAATTTTTGATAAACTGGAAATTATTTATATAGGTTTTTAATTTTTTACTACATAAATAATTATATTTGATTTTACAATTAAACATTTTTTATAGTTCTTTAAAAAAATATGTTTATATTTTTAGTTGATTAAAAATATTGTATAAAAATTTCAATTCAAATATTTTCAAAATAATATAGGAGAAAAATAGAAATGTTTTATTACACAAAAAATTGTTTGATTAATCAGGAGTAATTATTTTTAAAAAAATATAAAATATTTTAGAATAACACAAATGAATTTTCACCTTCAACAACTTATTGTTCACTTTTTTCTTTATATTAATAATCAGCTAATGCACAAGTCAATGGTGATGCCATCATCGTCAGAGTCTTTTTACTATTACATTTTTAATAGCAATTAGTTAATTATTGTTATAAACAAGAAAGTAAACAATAAGTGATTATTGAACATTTTATAACATATTGTGGTGTTGGCGGAGAAAATTTATTAGCCAGTTCCAAAACAAACAGCTTTAGAATAATTTTAATTAAAGTCTGCTTTATCAAAATGTTATTCAGACAATAAATATTTTTTATGAAATGAATAAATTAAAAAGTACATTTCTATGATTTTTTTCTTAACAAAAAAAAGTTATTAAAAATTTAATAACTTTTACTAAGATAAGAAATAACATAAATCTATTGCAACATATTAATAAATACTAACTAAGTACTGTTGTTATTAATAACTTTAGAATTATACAACCGTTTATATAAATAAATAAAATATACAATATCATATTTATGATAAATTCATGTTATAAAATACTTAATTTATATGCGATTTTAATAACTTTGTATAAATGCGGGTCGCTCGTCAATGTCTGATAATTGTAATTGCCAGCTGCATTTATAAATGATAATATTTTATGCGTACTGGTTAAAATGTCATAAGAATTTCTACGTCGTTTGAATTTTTGCCGTCTTGTTTGTCTTGGCAAAAAAACATTTCCTGAATAAATGTTTTAACTAACGTCGGACACAAAACATTAATCATTATACCAAGTATATAAGTTAATAATTGAGTTTTGTTTTTGCGTTTGATCACCTAATGGTATTTTAAATATATATATATATATATATATATATATATATATATATATATATATATATATATATTTAATCACTCTTCTATTTAATATCGTGAAATCCAAATTACCTAATTTTAATTATCCAATACTTTTTATTTTGATATTATATATCTTTTAGGATGTATTTTTAGATCACTATAAATATATACATACATACAAATAAATATATATATATATATATATATATATATATATATATATATATATATATATTTGTATTAATTCTTAATATATTTTTATTACTCACGGTATACATCTTTCTTTACTCATCTGAGTAGTTTGAAGTGTGAATTATTTTAATATTTATATCAGCTGTCATAAATGAAGATTTGTAGGTGATGTAGATCAAATATTTTTTTCTTTAATAAAAGTAAAATATGTGATTTAAACACTGAGTTGTTTCATTTCAAGTACTTCATTAAATTTTTATTATTTAAATCTTATTTATATTCATAAATGATGAATCTTTATTAATTATGTATCCTATAAAAAATCGTTCGATTGTTGTTTTCTTTTTACTACGCAGATGAATATAATACATATTTATATACAATATAAAAAATAAAAAAAAATATGTATTATTTTTAAAAGTAATCAAAAATTTCTCGAACAAAAAAAATATCAGTTTTAATTGAAATAGAATATTTTATCTTCTTCTCAATAGATTTAATAGTCAGTACAATCGACAATAATACCTGTGAATGTTAAGTTGGTATCAAAAATAGCACATTTATAGTTCTTGGCACGGATGTGTCATTATTATTAAAAGACAATATAATAATAAAATCTTAAAAGCATGTGTTATTTCACAGAGAATAATTACAATTTCGAAATAAATGGCTATGATTCTTTTAACGGTTCGTCAGTTTCGTTAAGCACAGCTGAATTTTGAACACAAATGTTTATATATATATATATATATATATATATATATATATATATATATATAGTTTATATTTTTTGATTACATAAATGAATGTTTTGGCTGTTACAAAGAAAAAAATATATTTTGAAAAAATACCTTATTGTCTAACTTCAAAAAACATTATCATACCTTTATATATACATACACACACATGTATACATAGTGTTTTTAGGTTAGATAGAACTTTCAATAGGGATACAATTTAAAGTTATATCACGCTTAAAAAACACCTATATATGAAGTCTGCTAGAAACAAATAGTCTGTAATTAGTCATGTTACATCACAAATAAATCATTTGTCCAAAAATTATATTTTTTTATAAAATTATTAATTAATCATTTATTGTTCATTTTATTCATTGATGTGCATTTTGATGGCTGTATCACTTTTGTAAAATCGTTAAACTATTTTTTATTGTGATTTATTTAGTTATCTTTTTTTCAATATATAACCAATTAATTGCCTTCTATTTCTTTTCCATTATACATTTATATCACAATAATTTTATCTGTCTCTGAATAAATTTCTACTTAGAGATCCAATATCTTGTTATTCCATTTTACATCAACAAATGTTCTTATATATTTGTGTCATCTATCCATAGATCTATTCTTGTACTTTTCCAAATGTAGATTTCTAGACAATAATTTCTCTTGTCCATCTGTAACATTCTAATATTCTTTTTATATAACTGTACTATTTATATTTTAAAAAGTTAATTTTTGCAACAATGGCTGTGATTAATTTTCTTTCAAATTCACTCATTTATTTTTCTGTCCTTAGTTGTTATTCCTAGCATGCATTTTCCGAACTTTTTTATAATATCTGTAACTAATAAATTATTCTAGAATTTGGATCCTTTGTTTCATTATCATAAGTGAATATAGATAGGATAAATTAGTTTATATACATGTATATATATATATATATATATATATATATATATATATATATATATATATATATACATATATACATATATTGGCTCAAATGAGATTGAAAGATGTAAACTGGGGCTGAAGGTTATATCCTTCAGTCTCATTTGAGCCACTCTATATATAATCATAATCATTATTAGTTTTCTGTTTATTGCTGAATAAAGGCATCTCTCAAAACTTTTCATTTCAACTAATTCAATACCTTTCTCTTCCAGTCCATTTCGATGAAATTTTCTTATGTCTCTATTCCATCTATCCAAAGGTTTTTTCTGGACCTTTTTATATAAAGTCATTCAGATATGATGCCTAGATTTGTGTTTTATTAAGAAGAAACTATACACATTTTTCTTTTTAATAAAACACAAATCTAGGCGTTACATTTGGATGATTCTGTATATCTAAATTTCCCATTAAAAACTTCTCTTATCCATTTTCTTTTTATATAACTTACTTATTTCTATTTCAAGCTCTTTACTTTTTGCTTTTAAATTCTGATTAAAAGTGTTTGTTGATGATTGTATCTAAGATGATATAATACAACATTCTAACAATAATAGCATTGCTGTTGAAATGCGTATCAATGAAAATACTAAACAATAAGTAATTATTGAATTCTTGTATGAGTGATTCATTTGGGATAATGAAATATTTTGTTACTTGAAGGGAATGGATTAACCTAATTAAAATGAACATATTATTGTTTATCAGATAAATCAAAATGTTTATTAAAAAATTATTCAACAATTTTTATCGTCACTATTTTGATATGGCAATTCATTTATCTGAAAGTGAATACGCCAAAATTCCAAAACAAATAATATAAAATTGAGTTGTATAAATAATTATCGAAAAAAAATATTACAAATTCTGTCATCTTTATACATTTGACAAATTTTGTGGTTGTTCAAATATGTATTTTTTGAAATTCGAATAATGAAATGTAAATTATTCACGATTATTTACAATAACTATTTATTCATAAGAGTCGGTTGAAAGACAGGCTATTTAATATTTATAAAATGTTTTAACATTTTATTTTACACTTAAATAAAAACTGTCGACGTAGTTTATTGAATGACATATAACACTTGTTTTGTAATAATGTTGTCACAATTAGATAACAGTAAACACATTAATTGATAATCGAACAAGGCTTTTAAAATTACCTAGTAATTAATATAAAATATATATTTTCATTGTATTTATTTTGTTTAAATATATTTGACTTTTTCAATTAAAATTCCATTTTATATACTAAAACATTAATGGAACCTTTTTGTTATTTTCGACAAGTAGAACAATTTAACATATAAAAGATATATTTGTCTCATTTTAATTCTCTCTGTATTTTTTATTTTTTAATTAAAAATATATAGTAGGGAATATTGTATGAAATACATTTCTTCATAAGAACTTTCATGTATGTATATTAATATATATTATGTTATAGTTTCATTAAAAATCGACCGAAGAGTTTTTTCATATAAACTGACTTCTATACTCGATACTGGTTAATATATCTTCAATGCGGTGGAAATTTCATCAAGTGTTAATCTGCGAATGTAATTAATCAACGTAACATATCAGAGCATTGTTTGAAAGATTAACGTAGTACTTTAATCATAACGTTAGATAATTATTTGAAATAGAATTTTAATTTATATTTTATGTCTAAATAAGATTCTTAGTTAATTTATAATCTTTTTTATGAGAAACCATTTTTTTTTTTGAACTTGTGACCTAATCGAGTATCAGTTAAATGTTTAATTATTCGTTTTATATAAATTAGTTTCGTGTGAAACGAAAATATAATTTAATCCAGGTAAAAGAAAAAAAAATCAAAAACGTTTCGTTTTTATTGTATTTATTTAATACATAATAAAATATATTTATCTCAATATATTCTATTTTGAACTGAGTACATGTAATGATAATTTCAAGTGGATAAAATTAATTTTTTTCTAATTTGATTTGAATTTGAAATAATATTTATTTTAATTTAATTTTATATTATAATAATGTCACATATGTGTATATATATATATATATATGTAATTATACAAAAAATAATGAAAATGTGTTGTTAGAAATTGAATATTTTTTTCAAAAAAATGCCATAAAATAAATTTGCAGTTCTAGACAGATGTATTTCGAATTTTTATTTATGTAATTTGTTATCAACAGTTTAAGATCATTCTATATTTATTTCGAATTATAATGAATTTGCATGTAAAAAATTAAATTTTTGCTTCACTTTATGCAGAAAAAATGTAATTAGTAACATTGGTAATTAACAGTCTTATCGTTTATCCTCCAACCATGAATTATAAAAATTAAAATGTTAATTGAAGTAATAAGTTTATATATATATATATATATATATATATATAAACTTTTTTATATACACACATACATACACACACACACACACACACATACACACATACAGGAGGATCTAAATTAGAGTGAAGGATAATAAATTATAGTAATGAAGTAAATGTATGATTAAACTCTTCAATCTCATTTTATTTATCATAAATGTATATATATATATATATATATATATATATATATATATATATATATATATATGTGTGTGTGTGTGTGTGTGTGTGTGTTCAAAATTATGAAAAAATATATTTCATAGTTACACACGTTTAATAACAAATTTTCTACTTAGTTCTTTATTGATTATTAAATAAGTTTAGTTCTTTTTTATATACAGGGTGGTAATTTTGTATCTGCATCATAGGATAATTCATTGAATATAGAGATTTATCACCAATGAATTTAAATTATTTTTAAAAATAATTTACTTATATCAACAATGCTTTCCTTATTTCTTGTCTTTTTATTTTTCTATTTTATTGAATATTAGTGACCGAACTGACTTAAAACCTGTACTAATGGATTTATCATAAAAATATATAGGTACAATATTTTACAAACCTCTCAGTAATTTACTGGCCGCTAGATCGACCGTTAAAACAAAATTTTAGAGTATTTTCCTGTGGTGCAGATAAAAAGTTACCACCCTATACATATATGAAAAATTCTATCCATCGCAGTATTGTCTCTCTATATAACAAATATTTTTCTATGTTTTTCTAGAAATAAAAAAAAACATTATATATTGAAAATGCAGTTTTTATAGTTTTTTATTTTTTTCGCAGCATGATTTTACTTACAAATTTTAATATTCTTTTTAATTGCATTATAAATCTCATAAGACTATCATACAATTCTTATAAATCAAAAATCATATATGCATTGATCTTTTCTTTAACAATAAATAGTTATTTTTAAAAAAGAAAAGATTATGTGTTAGACAACAATTTATTCATTGTTTAAAAATAAAAAAATAAATATTTATAATTCGATTAATTTTAAAAAGTACATCTTTAAAAATATTTCCAAGTTGGGGTTGGTAAATTAATATGTACTTTTTTTTATTTAAAAATTGTTTCCAGTATTTATTAATCTTCAAAATTTATTTAATATTAAAACTAAAAATGAATATAAATTTGAAGTGATTGACTATCTGTTTTGATAATTTGGAATATTTATTTTAAATGAATTTTTATCCCAACAGTTATTGAAAAAAGTGTTTAATAATTATTTCTTTTTCACTTTATTTGTTTATAACTTGATGCATATTTCAATGATCATTTCATTATCCTTAAAGTACTATGTTGAATCGATTTTAAGAAAAAATATGTTCTATAAAATGATTTAATATTTAGAAAAAATACATCAAATCAATTTTGAATTCTGGTAATTTAATATTATTTGTTTTTTAAAAAGTTTAATATTAAAAAAAATATATCTAATAAAAATATCTATTATTTAATAAAATAATTTTAGAACATCAAACTTATCCATTTAATATAATCAGTACTAGTTTTATAAAAATAGAATTAACACTGATTTTCATGACACTCATGTTTAAAAAGTAACTGAAGCAAATACCTATCAATATTTATTAAACATCTACGAGTGCAGTTTTTTCTTAGAAGATAAATTGTGTAATCAATTTAAATTCAAACTCATAACTTATTGATTATTATTAAGTCGTGTTAATTATTAAACTGAGATTTATTTTAAAATAGTGTTAAGTTAGATTAACTTAAACTACTGTTTAATTTTTTTTAAATAAGACGTATAGAGAAATCTTTTTTATTTCAGTTTTGTATTATTTGAAAATATTTTTAATTTCAAGTTATATCAAGACTAAACTATTATAATTCCACTAAAATGATTTAAAGTAAAGAAAATAAAAAGAATTTACTTTTTATAAATTTATATTTTTTTTGTAAATAAAATTTAGAAACAATACTACATTTTTTATGTTTTTTCATTAAGTATTTATAAAAACACAAGTATAAAAACTGGTCATGGCCCAATATAATACTAACCATAACCATAAGGCACAAATGATTTACTTATTTCAATACTACAGATGGTCAAAATAAGACTGAAGGATTTAGACATATATTTACTTGTTTACAACCATTAACTATTTTTTTATTATCATTTATTTTTATTCAGGCCACCATATATTTTATTTAAGTATTCAATAATCACTTAATACTTATTTTATTTGCTAATATGCATTTAAGATATTTCTTAATTGAAAATTAAAAAAGTTATTGTATTTTATGAGTTTATATTACATTTTTTAGTCTGATGATGGTATGTGTTTTGAAATTCGTTTCATAAAATAAACAGTAAGAAACTATTGAATATTTTTAGTAAGTGATCATTTATTCAGAAGTGGATTAACTAGAGCAAAAAAAATAATGAATAGAATTGTAAACGTTACAATAAAAAAATATTTTATTGTAACATTTTTTTATAATTTTTATGTATTAATATAAAAATGAATCAAAGGTCTTAAAATAGTATTTTTGATATAATAAATGGAATTCAAGTATGAAAACAACCATTTTTTAAATAAATATTTTTTTAGTTGTCAGTAAATTTTATTGTACATAAAATCATTCGAGTTAAAAGAATATAATTTGAAATAAAATTATTTGTAAAGAAAAATAATATTGTGTGATTTGAAACGATTCAGTGTGTCTGTAATAAACAGTTAATAAATACAATAGAATACCATTATTATTTTCTCTCATACGAAATAAGTAATTAACACAAAAATGTATAACTAAATAAATTAACAATACGTATTGTGCGCAACATAGTATTGTACAATTATTTCCCTATTTAATTATAGATAACATAAACATCAAATGGAATTAAACGGGTATTAATTTCAAACGTGACATTTACACTTTTATGATATCAGCATTAAAGATAATAAATAGGAAAAACGAATAATTAAATTAATTACGTATTTAAATTTGTACACCTGTATTTTATACACACACACAATTTATTTAGTTATAATTCTATAACAATGCGTAAACATTTTATCATAATTAATTTATTTTTTATCGATGTAATTAAGTTTTCCATGTTGTATTTACTTGCATAATATTGATAATATTTTTATGTGAACATTGTCAATATTTAATATTATTCTATGAATTTACTGATAATATATTTACATATTTAAATATACAGGCAACCCCCATACAACAGGGTTTATTTCATTCTAACACGAAAAATTGATCAAACTTCCATATTACATAAAAAGTGATAGAAATTTTGAAAATTTCAAGTATAAGCACAATCATTCAAATAAACGAATATTGTATATCGAAATGATGTGATTTCAAGTTTTCATTATAGGCTTTTAAAATTATAAATTTGAGAAGTGTTGTTTTTGACTTTTAAGATATTTACAAGGTTGATCGTGATTTTTAAATCTGTGGTTTTTATTTGATCTGTTAAAATATGAGTCAGTTATTTGTAAAATTATTAAATGTATTTATGTCAAATTTAATCTGAAGATATTCAAAAATTACTGGTAGAAAATGAATGACAATTACTGGCAATGAATTTATATCAACTCGATTCAGGGATGATAGTACCGATGAAAATTCAAAAATTTCAAAAAATTCTTTTAAAAAGGCATAAAATTAGCCAAAAAATTAGAATTCTATTTTATAAATACAAATCCTTTCACTGAAAAAAGTGAAAAATTCAAAAAAAAACTCCATAAATATTTACCTCTATGTTATATGACATTTGTAAGTCTGTCAAGAAAAAGGAAGCAGAAAAATAACAGATAATTTTTAAAAAAAAAAAAAAAATGGGAATTTAAATTTGACAGAAGACAATTTTTTCTTAGTTTTTAAGAAAGGAAATATTTTGATTTAATTGTTTTTAACAACAATGAAGAATAAAAAATGATTTAATCTATTATTGATATTTTTAATAAAAATATTTATGATAGATAATTAAAATAGTATATTTTGTTTAACCTAACCTGGATTTTTCATTAGCTTATACTCGTATAACACGGCATTTTTAAGAACAACCACCGTGTTGTAAGGGGGTTGCATATATATAATACAAATTTAATTAAATAAATTATAATTATTTATTTTGCAATTAAACAGATCATATATTTAATAAAAGTTTTTTAATTTTTATTTAAGATAAATAAAATTCAGATTAAATTTTACAAGCAATCATTATATATATATATATATATATATATATATATATATATATATATATATATATATATATATATATGTATGAAATAACTAAAAATAGAGCTTTGATTAAATATCTGGTTCTGTCAAATACGTGCTGTTAAAAGTATATAGTTTTTTAAAATACATATTACAATCATTAACACATGTTTTGTTGAAAAAGTTAATTTGATTTTTGAAATGTAATTAACGTTTACTGCAGAGGAGTAAAACTTAACACTTAGTTTTGTTGTACTGCTTAAGAAGTCTGTAAATATTTTTAAATTTGAAATTGTTGATGAAAATAATATCATAGACTTAATTTGAGTACAGATTGTTTTGAAAGAAAAGAATTGAGTTATTTTTTGTCGATATTTTAATAACAAGTAATTATTTTTTTTATTATATATCATTTTAATTGTTTTCATCCATATTTCTCCTATGCATATAAGATTATTATTTTTATAGTAGTTGTTATTGTAATTCCTCAAATTCGAAATTTCAGTTTTAAAATATATTATAAAAAAAATATTTTTTTTAATTAGATTAATTTGTTTAAAAACTAATCCGCATTTCAATAACCGTTATATCATAGTCAGAGTGCTGTGTTAAAAAATCTATTCTATCTTTTTTAAAATATAACGTATAGTTAGATCAATAGTAGTAAAAAATCATAAGTATACAGGTATTTTTCTCGATATTTTTCATTATTAATCAATATCATTTTCTTATGATCAGTCTAGACATAACTACTCTCTTCTGTTGTATCTAATTATGATTTTTAAGAAGTTCCAAATAATTATATGAAAATTATATAGATAAATAATAAAAATGATTTCATATATTCAACACAAATGAATCACTCACTTCCAAGATCACAAGATTTTATAAAAATGTTCATTAATCTTTTACATTTGTATTATTAAACTCTTTTATAAAATCTTGTGATATAGAGATGAGTAATTCATTTATGTTAAAAGTAAATTTCAAGAACCTTATTAATTTGATAATTATTGTGAATTATTTACATTTTATTTTATGTATTTTATCAATTAGGAAACTTATTTAAAAAATATAGAGAAATAAATTAAATTCTCTCTTTAGTGCTATAGTTTCTTACATAGATTAATATTTGTCATATTTAATTTTAAAAATAAAAAAATGATGAATAGTAAAATATAAAATTTAAATTCTGCATATCATACAATCTCTATATTATTTTTTACAAGAGAATTTTTTTCCAATATTATTTTATTTATTTTATCAGTTAGAATACTTATTTATAAAAATGTACAGAATTAAATTCAATTCTCTGTTTAGTAGTACAGTATTTTACATAGATTAATATTTGTTAAATTAAATATTAAATAAAATGAATTGTAAATAAAATTTAATAAATAACAAAATAAATTAAAATATTGAATAAACTGAAAATAATCAATTATAATTTTATAAAATTAGATTTTGGAAGTAATTCCAAATTCAAAGTGAAGTTAATCATTTTTTTAACACCATGTCCATATTTATTTATTATGTTATATTTTATAATCAACATTTTTTTTTATATATATGCACAAATTTATATTAACTTAATGCATAGTGAAAATATTTACTAACGTTAATATGGCTTAATATGAAGAACGAATGGCATGGTTGTCGAAATGCATATCAGTAAATAAAGGGAAAAATAAGTAATTATCGAACATTTTTATAAAATCTTATTATGCTGAGTTAAGTAATTAATTTATTTTCTCATAAATGAATTATAACCTCCAACATCACAAGATATTTAATAATTATTTATTGTTAACTTAATTTATTTATAATAATTATACCATTATCATCAGAGTGTTGTATTATAAAATCTGATTAATTTTTGTTAAATTTACAAATATTTTCTAAATTGGAAATCTTAATACGGTATTTAATGACAATGATATGTAAAAAAATTAACAATAATTGATTACTGAAAATTTTATAAAATCTTGTGATATTGAGGTTGAATGATTAAATTTGTGCTAAATATAAAATTTATTTTAGGTTTTTGAAATAATTTAAATTTTAAAGTATTTTAGGTAAAATAATTTTTAATATAATTAAATTTAGTTCTTATAGCCAAATTCTCGCAGTTATTATTTTATGGTATTTTTTATAAATGTAGTGAAGTAGTATAATTTTTAGGTCTTAGTTAAATAATTTTGGAAATAAAATATTGTTTATAAAAATAGAATAATTTTCTAGTTCCTTTTTTTAAAAAAAATAATAATAAATATTTGTTTATCTGAACATAAAGTATGTTAATGTTCTTCTATATGTCGATTTATGAGACACGTGTACGTGTATGAATACTGACTTGTTTGATATTTTAATCTCCACATTACTGTACAAAGAAATCTGTCATAGAGGTATTTAATATATTATCCTATATTTCATTCATTTATACATTAAGCGTGCAATTATTCGAAAAAAAGACACAGGCCATTACCCCTACACTTTGGTGAATGTTAATAATTAAACAGAAAATAAATAAATAAGCGTTTTTTTCGTATTAAATTGTTTCGAAATGATCTACATCGAACGAGAAGGATAACGAAACTCGCATCGATAACAATTAAGAGATATCTCGTTGGTTCTATACAGATGAGAGCTGAACTTAATACACCGCACCACCCTTCTCATCCCTCTCGTCTCGATGCCAATCCATCAAGATGCTCGTTAACAGCTCACCTTGATTGATCTATGCAAGCGTCCCGCCCCCGACGTTTCGCCCCCGATAACCATCCAGCGCCACTCATCAAACATGTATCTGAAGTGGGCTCGATTTTTTATTCGAGACAGTTGCTTGATTGGCAGCCATTAATGATTTTTTTTTCGAGACCGACACGGAAAATAATTAATGATTGGAATTAATTTCAAAGCTTTTCTTGTTAACGGCTTGTTGATTCACTGTTCTTTTGTCTGTTCAAGTTATTTCTGTTTAATTTTGTGCACACGTTTTGTAAATACATTAATTATCAAATAGTATTTGTGTAGTAATGTAATTCAAATATTCGTATATTTCGTTTATATGTATTTACAATAGTTTCTGATCGAATCGTGATATCTACAAGTGAACATATTAATATATTACATTTTAATGGTATGGTAATTGTATTTAAAATTATACTCTTGACAAAAATCAATGCAAACATCATAATTAATACCACATTGTGTAAAATGTCCCACTTAATAGATCTGTAAACTCATGGCTACTTTCTTTTTTGATTTTTGATTCATAATTAAAATAACATTGATAGATGAAATATATTTGTTTATATTAAGGAACAAGTATAGTTGTAATTATAATACATGTAATCCTTCAATAATGCAATTTTGTTGCAACATTTTTTACACACTGCATCAATTTTTAACTGTATACTTGAGTAAATCAATTTACAGTGTTTTATGTAACCGAGACGAAACAATACATACATAAATTTGAAATTTATCTCTCTATGTGGCGAATTTTACTAACCAGAAATTGTTTTCTCTTTTGTATTCAATTATATATATATATATATATATATATATATATATATATATATATATATATATATATATATATAATATAAAGAATAATGCTTGCTTAAGACTGCATATCAAATACTATAGGTTTTAAAAAGGAACAATTCATCCTTAATTAATTATCCTTTTTTTATAATATCGCAATGTAATGAGTCATTAATATTCATCCAGCCTTTAAAAAACACACAAACAGAAGTTTGAGATATTATTTTAAATCATATTATAATTTTAATTAAATGGTAACATTTTAAATAATAAAAACAGATTTTATATTGGTTGAAATTTTCTAATTTTTAATATATATATATATATATATATATATATATATACAGAGAGAGAGAGAGAGTCATTGAAATGTGATGCCTAGATTTGTGTTTTATTAAAAAGAAACATATGTATAGTTTTTTTTGTTTCTTTTTAATAAAATACAAATCTAGGCGTTACATTTGGATGACTAAGACTGCAAAATACGGTAAAACTGCAAATAAAGTACAAGAAATTTGAATAATGAACCATCTTTACTTAATTATTTCTTTTTTTTAATATCATATTATAATAGTTACTTAATATTTTTTTTAAATAGTAGATATTAAAAATGGAATATTTTTTTTAAATGACAATTAAATTTATAATTTTAATTAAATGATAGTATTGTTTTTAACAATATAGAATTCTAAAAAAATTTTAAGAAATTGAATGAACATTTTATGTTATATAGGGTCATCCAAATAATTGATTGAAATTTCCTAATTTTTAATATATATATATATATATATATATATATATATATATATATATATATATATATATAGAGAGAGAGAGAGAGAGAGAGAGAGAGAGAGAGAGTCATTCAAATGAAACACCTAAATTTGTGTTATATTGAAAAGAAATGAAAAAACTATACACATGTTTCTTTATACATACCACCCTATACACATGTTTTTTTTCTAATAAAACACAAATCTAGGCGTCACATTTGGATGAACCTGTATGTATATATATATGTATATATATATATATATATATATATATATATATATATATATAAATAAATAAATAAGAGTGTATATGTTTGTGTGTGTATATTTATCATGTAATTATTTTTAAAAGTTTATTACCTTTTTAATGTTTCAAAATAAACAAGTTGTAGATAATGTGTTATAATTATTTCTGATAAATATGACATAAATTAATGTTAGTCTTCATATTGAAGCTTAATATACATATAAAATTATTTATAATAATTAGAAAATAAACGCATAACTGCAGTAAATAATAAATATGTTAGATTCTCTTTCATGTGCATATATATGTGTGTATTTTTGCATGTATAAGGTATAAATTTAGAGAGCTAATAGTAGAAATAAATGGATGATATAAAATATCTGGAAAAAATTACAAGATATGATGATAACCTAAATAACTAGAAATTAGATTGAGAGTTAAGACAATATGGGCTCATACACAAATTTGAAAGAACGAATAATAATATGATTCGTTCTTTATTTTTATTATATTATAATGAAAAATGAAATACTATTGATTATCGTTTATTTTGAAACTGTGGCGGATTCACTTCAACACAAATAATTTTTTCCCCAACACTAAAATGGTAATTAAGTGTTCAATAATCACTGATTATTCACTTTTTGTTTATAATAATGTCGCATCATCCGACATTGTTATAAATAAAAGTGAACAATAAGTGATTATTGAACACTTCATAGGCATTGTGGTGTTGGGGATAAAAAATCATTTATGAAATACCATTGAGCTTAAAACAAACATATGTATTACCTGCTTAAACGGGGCAGAAATTTGTACACTGAATACAAAAATTAAGTATGGAAAGAATTTTAGAAATTCCTAAACATGATCGAAAAACATTTAAATTAATACAATAATAGAGATGAGTATTTGGGTAGTAGTACATAGCGAGAAAAGAGATAATAGATGGATACAAATAAAATAGACGGCAAAAGAGTTAATAAAGATACTATTAAAAATTCAGGAATGAAATATTGGTGGTGTATGGTGAAGTGTATTGGAAGTGAGGGGTGGATAAGATTAACTGCGAATAGGAAACAATGGATAAATTTTGAAAAAAACATTTAAAAAGATCTAATGACAATCGAAAAAGAATTCACCTTTTAGTATGATATTAGAGGCTTTGATGATCATTTTTAATATTTCATTGAATTGCTGAATAACAACATTTTTCCAATTTATTTTTAATTTAAATTCTATTATCCTTGTTTCCCATGTTTTTAATACATGATTGTATTCAACATAAATGAAATTCAACTATTTCATTTATGTTGAATTGAATTGAAATTGAAATTTCATTATAATTGAAATTCAACTATTCAAATATTTTTATGTTGAAATTCAACATACACAATATCTCCAACACTGCAATGGTTATAAAGTGTTTAATAATCACTTATTGTTCACATTTTGTTTATAAAATGATCGGCTGATGTGCATTTCGATTGCAATGTGATCATCATCAAAGCCTTTTTGTTATTAAAAAAAAATGTATAACCATTATGGTATTGGAGATAAAAAAAATGTGTTAAATTGAATTCGCCATAGTTCCATAACAAATAATAACATGATTGTATATTTGGAATATAAATTCGTTTTAATAAATTATGAAAATATTTTTAAAACCACAAAAATATTAAAGCCACTGGACTGGTCGAGTAGGATTTTTTTTACACACACACATATGTATATATATATATATATATGTGTGTGTGTGTGTGTGTGTGTGTATATGTATAAATAATTGAAAAGTATTTTATACAGTATTTTAATATTATGTATTTTATCAAACATTAAAAATACTTTTACCCTACTTACATTAATAATATGTATTTTAATTTTATATACATATTAATTTTTTTGATATAATTAATCTACTCTATTAACATTTATTTTAATATACATCACCACTATGTCGAAATGTTTAAGGAAGCTAGAAAATTTTATTAGTTTATTTTTAACAAAAAAAAGTTAATTTACATAATTATATATAAATAATTTTTTAATTTCCTTTTAAAGTCACTAATTGAAAATTGAAAAGTAAATAATTAGTTATATATATATATATATATATATATATATATATATATATATATATATATAACTGATTATTTAATTTTCATATGAATATGCATTTTATACACTGGTATGAAATACATGTATACATAGTTGTATGGAAAATAAAAAAAGATAAAGCCAATAAAATAATATTAACTACGTATTTAATAACCGACAATTCATTAAAAAAATACATGCACAATACACATTATCTTTTTAAGTAACCATAGACAGTTTTTAATTAATAATAAAACATAAACTACAACGAATTATAGTGAAGGCGTGTCCATTTTATTAATTTTACATTCGACTGCCGAAGGCTAATTTATTTCACATAATAGATGCGTGGAAATTAAAAATAATAATCATAATAAACGATTCGAACGACAATATATTGTTTTATCATAAAGGAATTATATTTTATTATGGAGAATCAAGAGTTTGAAAAGATGTTGGTGTTGTTTTATATAAAATTAAATATCGAATCGTAATTAATATGAATATAAAATAAGGTTTCTTTTTTTAGATAGAATCAACGATAATGTATTTTAGATAATAGTAATATTTTTATTATTAATATTAATACAAGTTCACCCACACAATTTTGAGTTTTTATTTATCATCAGGTAGAGAAATTAATTATATTTTTATAAACTTGTATATTTATCAGATAGAATTTTGTATTTAAAATGATTATTGTTATATTTACACAATATCAAATATTGGAAATATATAAAGAGTGTTTTTTAAGTGTGATAGAACTTTAAATTAAAATAAAATACACACTAATTGACCAGCTGATCAATTATTTAGTATTATTTGAAAGATAATTTTATGGAATTAATATTTGAAAATAATCTCACTCCAAATGTAGAAATTTTGCTTATTATCACTGAACAAAATTTTATACTAGTTTTGAAATAAATTTCCACAATTTGGAAACATTGCTCAATTATAAAACATTCCATAATAATTTGCCAAAGTATATTGAATCCAAATATCACTTTAACGGTCAGTTACAGCTATCTCTATCGAAAGTTCTATCTAACCTAAAAAACCTTATATTAGATATAAATTAAATTATTTTTATATAAGTTAGTTTAATGCCTGTTTTCTTTGATTACAGTTGTATGAAATCAACGATGATCCAAAAAGAAAAGAATTCTTAGATGATCTATTTTCATTCATGCAGAAACGTGGTAAGTCAATTTTATTAAAAAAATATTTTAACTTTTTTTATATCGTATTATAAAGTTTTTATTTTTTAATTATTTGAAAAAATACCGAAATAATTTCACATATATTTATTTATTTTTCGAATTTATAAATTGAATGATGACAATTTGTATATTTTTTAATGATCATGAGAATATTTAATAAACATTTTATATTCTATTCAGTATTATAAATGTATTCAATTAGAATATTTTCGAGTGAAATGTTCTCATGACATTTTTATCTAAAGACGGATTAAAAATAACGTACATAAATGTTTTTTTCGAAAAAAAAAGTAATCAAACATGAATTGAACAATACATCGAACATCTTACATATCATATAATGTTGTCGTAATGGCGAGGGCACTAATTCCAGTATGTTTCAATATAAAATACCCATTCGACTGACAATCCTATTATGAGAACATAAAACGACATGTACTTTAGGAAATAACGAATTCTTTAACACGTCTTCAATTCGTTCCGGTTTCATTCGGGAGATAGTTTACGTCGACTCCCCGCCGCGGTGGCCCATTATCTCGCTTTGTGGGGTTCGCGGAAGCGTACGACTCGTTCGAACGCCAGCCAATATCCATTCGAATGGCAATTTTACAACCGGTCCTTCATGCTGGCCAGTGAAATCTGTGTAACATCTTGAAATAACAATAGAGGCAATAAAAAAAATATATATGTGTACGGCATGGCTATTTATTAAACGCTATCGGTTTTGTTATTTGTTATGTCAATTTTTATTTGTATATATTTTTTTATTGATTAATTGTATCCATATTTGTTGTGATGGCGGTTGATATATATTGTGATTTTAATTGTGTTTTCAAGTGATATGAATTATGTATATATATATATATATATATATATATATATATATATATATATATATATATATATATATATATATATGTAATATGAAACAAATCGATCTAAATTATTGCTACATTTACTTTTATCAATTATAGCTACAATTAATTTATTTCCTTACGAAAAGATACAGATAATGTATTTCTATTTAAATTAACAACGATTTAAATATTTTAAATTTGACCGGTGATCATTAATAACGACACTAAACGATTAGAAATTTTAATTTGAAAAGAATGTATCCTTACATATACATATAAATGAATACACATGCATACACACACACACACACACATATATATATATATATATATATATATATATATATATATATATATATGTGTGTGTGTGTGTGTGTGTATTCTTAGGTTCAATCTATTTAATAGAATTTCTTTTTTCTTTTTAATTTTTTATAAATAAATATAATACAATTTTATGAATATTAGTACAATAATAAAAATTATTTATATTCTACTCTAAATATCTTTAAAAATAAAGGTATTTATATAAATATTAATAAATAAATCTGAATATTTATTTTGTTATTTGATTTTTCCAATATTGAATGATAAGATTTTTAACTCATTTTTATTTTTATTTGATATAATTTAAACATCATAGTTATTTTATATAATTAATTAATTATTCAGTAAAAAAAACGATATGTGTACTTATATACACATGCCAGAAGTGAAACTTCTTTTCAGTAAAGTAATAAAAAGATACACGGACAAGCGTATGCCTAAAACTCGTAGTTGAACAAATTCATCAGGATAAAGGAAGTAACAAAATGAAGAAATGTAGTAGGGAGAGAAGCGGTAAATACACAGGATAAAAATTTAAGTAGAAAATGATCAATGTTTTAAATAAATTAAATTTTTACAATTATTTCATATTAACACATCGTATGTAGATAACTCATCTCGATGACGTCTTTCGCGCTCTAGTAATAATATGCGAAAGACGTCGTCGAGACGTTGCCCGCATACAATGTGTTAAGTAAGATTAATATTTATTTTCAAATTAAAACTTTTATAAAATTATTAATTATGAAAATTTATTCGTTTTCGTTTGGAATTTCTTCGATTTCCATTGCTTCCTCCGGTGATGACTGAGTAGGTATAAACGATACAATTGGTTTTTGATAAGTAAAATTTTTGCGCAATAGACTTTACCATCTTAAAGCCTGTAGAAAACATTTTTTAATTACTATTATATTACTATTGTATAATATATAATATACAATTAGATCAATGTTTTGAAAATAAAACAATTAAAGGAAATACTCACAAACAATATATAACTGCAATAAATAGTATCTATTTAGATATTATTTATAGATAATTGATAATTTTCTAACACCACGTAAAATTCAATAAATCTTCAAAATGACATCTGAGAACAAAGAATTCATAATAATTTTAATATAACATTTTTTGATAGAAGTGTAGAATAATTTAATCATAATTATAAATAAAATTATTGTGAGAAATTGTTACAAATAAAACAACAGATAACCTCAAAACTGTATAGGTTTCGATAATTTTTAAATACCACGTGGATGTAATGTAGTCTTATTTGTATGATTATTTAGCTTAATATTATAATACGAGATCATATAAATTAATATACTTACCAAAAATATCAATACACTGAATAACACTCTTAGTTAAACACAATTTACAGACTAATTGTAAACAAAAATCTAAGAACTAAAATTTTTTCGTCATGATTTAGTAATGATATTTCTTTATTTGATTTTTTCACATCCACTACTAGCTGGATGTTTCTCTTCAAAGTTTTAATTTTGAGTTATTTGATATTTTTTCGATTCCATACCAACAAATATTCTTATATCTCTATCTCAACTAGCTACGAGTCTCTACTTGTTTTTTTTTTTTATATTTTTAGATTCAAAATCAGTAATTTCTTTTATCTGTCGATGGTCTCTTCTTATTTTTTGTTTACTATTTTTAAAACTTTTTCTTTTGATTTCACTCATTTTTCAATTTATCTCTATATTTGTTGTTTTGGAACTGTGACTGATTCTCTTCATACAAATTAATTTTAACCCCAACATCACAATAATTTAAAGTGTTCAATAATCACTTATTGTTCACTTATTATTTATAATTATATAATCTATAATTATATCGGCTGTCGATGGCGACGCCATCATCCTCAGAAAGGCTCTGATGAGTTTAACATGTCCATTATTTCACAAAATGGACTCATCAATTGGCCACCAAGATCATGTGATCTAACTTAATTGAATTATTTTTTTTAAGTTATGTGAAATCATTGCCTTATGCTGATAAATTATAAACAACAGATGTATTGAAAATAAACATTGAACGTGTAATTCATGAAATTGGATCACAATTATGCGAAAGAGTGACTAAAATTGGACTAAACAAATACACTATGTCAAGCGAAGTAGTGGTGGTTATATGAGTGAAATTGTGTTCTATCATAAATTCCATAGTATGTGATTAGAATTAAAAATAAAACATTAATTAAATACTTTTTGTTTTGTTTCCATTTAAACTTCTAACGCTTAAATATTAAATCAGATCTAATAAAGGAAATTAATTTTATATTACTTAGTATTCATGTATGAAATTATAAAAAAAATTAACTAATACATAGATTAAACTGATGTAATTAATAACAATCTGCTACTGGCGGCAATTCAATGCCGTTTAGTATTTTTTTAAAAATGTAATTTACGAAGAGAAAGAAATTTTAATATCCAAAGAAATTGAAAAGAAACTATTTTATGATTAATAATTATTTTATAGGTAAAAATTTGCGTGTTTCTATAATGACTAGCAAATAAATTTAATACAGAAATTGATCTTTATTCATTTATAACGTTTAGTAAATTGTATCTATAATTCAGTATATATATATATATATATATATATATATATATATATATATATATATATATATATATATTTAATAAAATATTTTAATTTATTTTGAATGTATCTGGGAGTGGCAATATATATATTTATATGCATAGGGTAGCCAGAGTTTCAAAACCGGCCTTGACTGTATCATATTAAATCTATATATTTTTTAATACGGTATTTAATTTTCAAATAGATAGTTACGTTCAAAGGAACATTAGTAAATTCATATCTATTCAGGTATAAAATCTATTAAGTGAAATTATGACTATCCGATTTCCAGTCGATCATAATAATAATCATAATAATATAAAGCGTTGATAAAATTATAGTAATTACATAGACTTAAATACCTGTTATAAGCTACCATGGTTATTTTGAAATGTCAACTACCGTTTGAGACGAAGAATCGAGATACATTTTTCAAGTCATCATGACTGTTAGTATAAACGATGATTTGGCATTATTAGACCTACGAACTGCTTAATTTAATTATACGGTTCAAACAACGGAGGATGTGTGTTATCTTTTATGAAATTTATTAGAATCTTCGATGTTTATTAAGATGTTTGCTATAACTTATCATTTAGATAGTTTGTTAATAGATACTACGCACTGAATTACACCTGTAGGTATTTTTATTAAAAATTTCAATAGCTCTCAAATGTTCATATAGATTTTTTAAAAAGACATTTTTTATTTTCTCATAATTTATATTTATATTTTTAATGTTTATATATATTTATATATAGATAATAAATTATAATAAAATATGTTTATATTTGTGTATAAATTAATAATTAAATGTCAATATTTTTTTTTTGTATATTTGAAAACTTGTTTACACTTTTTTATATAAAAACAGTCGTTTTATAAAAGACTATTTTTTAATATATTTTAATTTTACTTTTTATGTTGACAAAATATTTTTAAACATTTAACCTGTCGCAGAAATATACGTTTATTGCTAATAATTTGATTTCGATGCGTTTGTCACATTAATAAAATTATATATATATATATATATATATATATATATATATATATATATATATATATATAGAGAGAGAGAGAGAGAGAGAGAGAGAGAGAGAAAGTGTTTTTTTAGGGTGATAGAACTTTAAATTGAATCCTAATCAAAAATTCTATCGGACTTAAAATCATCTTGATCATACTTTTATATATTCATAAATACACATGTTTTTTTTAGGTTAGATGGAACTTTTGATAGAAATTTAATTTAAAATTCTCTCACGCTTAAAAAACGTCATATATATGTATATACATAAAATATCATCATTATTTTTTTTCTATCCATTGTTGGATAAAAACCTCTCTCAAAATTTTCCATTTCAACTTATTCAGTATTTTTCTCTTCAAAAATTTATTTTGACAAATTTTCTTATATTTCTAACTCAAGATAAATAATTGAATTATCTGTTCATTTTTGTATTTTTTCATAATTTCAAAATCTATGTTACATTACTGTGATTAAGCATTGTGAATTTTCTTATTTATCTACCGTGTAAATTATTTTCTACCAATTTTCGAATGATAAACATGTTTACATTCTCATTTATTTCTTTTTTAAATGCCCTTAGATGATTAAATTATTTGTTAAATTATTATTGATTACATTATTTATTTAATTACATTATTAATTATTAAATTATTTATTAATTATTATTTGATGATTAAATCTTCTTTTAATTTCTTTGAAATTAAATAATTTGATGATCTATTTGCAATAATAAAACATATTTTTCGTTTTTGTAGACTATTTTCGACTAAATTATGATATTCAAAGATATTTTTAATCCAATTTTTGGATCATCTAATCTATTACAATTTCTCTATATTTTTTGTTATCATTTTTTAATTTTCTAATCAGATATCTTTTATATAAAGTGTAATTATGTTCACAACCTATTTTATATTTTCATATAAATCAATTATCACCTCAACACCACAATATATTAATAAGTGTTCAATAATTATTTATTGGTGACTTTATTCGTTTATAACAACGATAAGTTGATACGCATTTTGACAGCAATGATGTTATCAAATAAAATCTAATTTTATAGCATATTTTTTTCAAACTTTTCTTTTTACAAAAATAAATATCTTGTATATATTTAAAAAAAAAATCAAATATACTTCCAAAATTCAATTGAATTTTAAACTTCTATTTTCACACTTACTTCAATATCCACTGTTATTGAGATTAAAAAATTTGATATCTTAAGAACTATGATAACTTTAAACTGTCATTAATCAATTTTCATGTTAATGTCAAAGTTTGATTTTGCAATAGAGGAAGACAAATTTCATTATAAAAATTGTTGAAAAAATTATTTGGAGAAAATTATACCGTTTACACTTATAGTGTTATATATATAATTGACTTATAATTTTTTTTTATACTTTGAAATTAAATTTATTTTACGTTACTGTCCTAGTTTGACATTGAGCTACTGTAATTTTAATTACGTACGTTTATATATTATAAATCATTTCATATTTTAATGATAGAAACGATGGCTATTTAAAAATATTAAATATAAAATAACATATTATTACTGCCAAATATTTCAAGTATATTTCTAGAAATTAAAACGATTAATATTGAAATAAACTGTACATAATTCGTGTTTACGTTATTTCTAATGAAAGGCAGGTGTGGTGTAATGTACGCTTCGATATTTCTTTAATGAAAACTAGAAAGAATTTCCGTCTCCGTTGCAATGTAATCAAATTCAGTTTTTTCTCCGCAAGTGATTGAATGATTAATGGAAAATTTTACGACGAACGTAAATCGAAAACACTGACTGTTTTAGCATTAAACGAAGAGACTAATACATCTAATTATTTCTCTCGAGCCAATACAGCGTGTCACATAACTGCATAACGTAATTTATTATCATTATCAATTTAACTCAATTATTCCATGTTATATAATGCGGGTATCAACGAACGCGACGAACGAAAATCGAAAATTCTTGTCATGAGTGCGACATTTGAAAATAGCGCTGTATACGAATTTCTAAATTTAGCACGTATTTTGGGGATGAAATGAAATACTGCTGTCTGGCAACAGACGGCGACATGCCGACGTCCGAATTCCAACCCCGGCTGCTCAGCTGAAATCTCTAGGCACGCCGTCTAAGACACCGACACATTTATTGACATCTTATTGCTCTACCACTTATGTGATTTCAATTCAGATGTGTTTATTTAGTTCGGAGAGAGAATGTTGAGGGGTTGATTTATTTCTAATCGTTATTCACAAAATAAGAAAAATTACACGAATATAAGCACATTTAAAGTTTTCTATATTTGTAAATATATTTTAATTTACATAAGCACGTGTGCACAGTAAAATATTTATCCTTTTTTAACTATGTTATAAGGAATATATATGACAGTTGTGGATTTTTATTTAAGCCTTTAGATGTATTCATTCTGTTTTTGTTGTTTAAACATTTTTGAAAATATTCAAACAGTTAAGAATTTTCATTTAAACATTTCAATATATTTATTGGATTTTGTTTAAATATCTTTAAAAATATCTTCATTTTCGAATTATATATTTAGTAAAAAAATATTATTTAATTTCATTAACAGTGAATCTATGACAGATATATATTTTAAAAACATATTTTTAATTATTAAATGTAAATTGAAGTTTTAAACACGTCAAACATCTTAAAATTATATTTTTCCTTATCTCAAAATAAATCTGTTATAATTAAAATCATAAAAATATTTTCGTGCAAACATTTTTATGTAATAAAATAATTTGAATCCAAAAAAAATATTAGTATATTTTAAAAAAAAAATGTTTTTGTATATTTTCTCTTATATTATTTTTTTTCTTTTCTTCCTAATTAATCAATATTAATTTAAATATTTCAATATATAAAATCGGTTAAATATTTAAAAATATAAAATCGATTAAATATTTGAAAATATAAAATTTTTGAATTATTTAAAAATAAAAACTTATGTAATTTGATGTAAATGAAAGAAGAGTGGATCAGAAAGGAAACAAAAGTTACGAACGTTGTAGCAAAAATGTAAAATTTAAAATGAAAATAAGCCCATCATATATAAAGATGAGATCATCGATGGACAAGAGGAATTATTAACTGAGAATCTAAGTATATAAAAAAACAACATGAAAAATATATCCATTGATAGATGAGACATTAGAAAATTCGTCCATATAAATTGGTCCATATAAAATGTTACTGAATCGATCTCAAAGTGGATACTTTTGGGAGAGGTCTTTACCCAGTAATAGACAAAAAGAGGATGATGATTGTATATTAACCCTTATCACTCCAAGAATTTTATAAAACGAATAGAACGCTGGCTTATGCTTGGCAGTATTACTTCCGGTTGGAGTGATAAGGGTTAAGTGGTCCAAATGAGACTAACGGACTTACGAGACATACGAGGGTCGTTTAATAAGTATGGTAAATTTATTTATTGTTTAATTTAATCAATTAATTAATTAAATTAAATTTTTCAATTTAGTTTTTCTTACTTTTTTACCATATTTATCAAACAACCCTCGTACATTTATTTCTTACTATCATTTATTATCCTTTACTATCTTTCAGTTTCATTTGGGTCACATATATATATATATATATATATATATATATATATATATGTGTGTGTGTGTGTGTGTGTATACATATACGTATTAAACACTCAACTTAATCGTCATTGAATTATTATCATCATTAAGGGGGTATTCTAGTCTAGACGCACGAATTTTAGGTGTTTTTTCGGGCGCTATTAAAAAAAAACAACAAATATTTTTAGTATCCATTTTTTATCGGTTATTTATTGACATATTAAAAGTATAAAAAAAGTATTATTAAAAACAAAAAAATCAAAATTGAAAAAGGTACAGGCTGTCAAAGTGGGGGCTCGAAAAAAAAGGTGTCTCCTGATTGACGTGGTTCCAACCCTTCCGGTCATTTGAAACAAAATTTTTTTTGAAATTATTGAAAAAGAAGGTTGTAGTAGTATTCCCGCTTAGGGAAATTAAAAAAAAAATGTTTTTTTTGCAAAATGGCGGCAATGTGAAAAAACAGTCATTTTTTTGCCCTATTTTTTCAACTTTCGGAATTTTTTAAAAATAATGAAAAACAAAATTTTCAAAAAATCCTAGGCGGTGGCAATCACTGTTATATTGAGAAGCTCTGTACCAGATTGCAAGTAAATCGATCCATTAGAACTTGAGATATCACGTCAACCGTGTCGAAAAAAGTAGTTTCGATAAAAACGCGTTTAAAGTTTGGAGTTCCGGCCAGACCGGATTACTTGGCGCGTCACAAAAATAGCTATAATTCCGAAAATAATTTTAATTTCACAAAATCCTCTTAAGGACATATTCTTAAAGGTCTAAACTTTGAAAATATGCAAAAAATCATTTTTTTCGAAATTCTAGACTATAATACCCCCTTAATTCTCTATTATTGTAAAATTAATTAAAAAAAATATAATTTGAAAATTTTACCATCTGATTACAATTGATTAATAAAATTACTCATATAAATAATTTGTTATATAATTTAATCAAAAATAGTAAATCTTAAAAAATACATAAAATTTTATTGCTGATAGCAAAAATTATTTTATGAAACGTATTTAATTTTTTTTTTAAAAAAATCGAATAAAAACATGTTTATTTTTATATTACAAAATAAATTACTATATTTAATTATCATTTTTGTTTTCATTTATAAACACGTCGTTTAAATAATTATGTGATAAATGTACTACTTTTTACTAACCTTATTATTTTGATAAAATGAAACAAGTAAATCGTAATTTATGAGAATTATCATTACCTTGATATATATATAAATATATATATATATATATATATATATATATATATATATATATATATATATATATATAAAGTTATCTTTTCGTGTCAATAATTACATGTTGAAAAATGTATTGTATGTCCTTCAATAAATGCTTTATTCAGTATATTTAAGGATTCGTTAATGACTGAAACTCGTATTTGTATTTATTTGAATTAATGAATAAATTAGTGTTGTGATAACGTTTATGTACTTTATAAAAAATATGTTGAATTAAACATTCATGCATAATGAATATTTTATAACTGAATCGAAATAATATTAATCGTGTCTTCCGCATGCAACAGGACATTGTGAGCATAAAAATAAAACACAAAACCGTGTTACCGAATCAACGTGACCTTTTGAAACCTGCCAAATGATATTAAAATGCGCGAACAGCACCAGCTTTGATGATTCAGAATCCATTAGCGAGAGAAGTTTGACGTGTTTCATAATTAAGACATCGTACATACAGACGTACGTATAGAAGGAATATGCATACATCACATAGATAAAGGCGCGCATCATCAAATCGTCCCGATGCGGTGTCATGTTTCGCGAGGCTGATTGCGCACCGCGCGCTGCCAACACAAACACGACCGGAAGTGGTCCCCACTAATTATAAATGCCGGTTCATCAATCAACCTCGCCACCGTACCCCTCTCGAATCCAACACGCGATTCGTCAACTTGATGACAAAAATAGATCGACAGTTTTTTGATGGACAAGGTACCTCGGATGAAACTAGAGACGTAATGAATGTTTAACGGGATGTTGTTAGATCGTGTGCCGTTCTGTATGCATTTCGTTTCTAGACATCTAAACTTTCAATTACGTTCGTTTTCTTATGTACATCAGATTTTAGTCAGTTATTTGTATTACCGTGCGCTGGGTACCACTACAGATTTACATATTTCCTGTCAGCTTTTTGTAACAACCACATCCTGAAGAAATTGAATTATTTTAGTACACAACAGATCTAATCTCTTTAAATATTCAAGACAATTGTCTTCCTATTGATAGATGATTGAAACTTACATAACATTCACTCATACATATTAATATAAACAATGTATTTTCACCATTGATATCAAGAGATGAAAATAGAAAAATAAAATAAAAACATTGAATATCACCATATTTTTTCTTTTTTTTAAAAAAAACTTAACAAATTTAATTATAAAACATGGATTTTCAATTATACACTTTTTACTTTTTTTAGAATAAAAAAACTCTTGTTTATATTTACAATAATTAAATAAAATAGAATGCAAATATTTATTTTGAAAAATAATCAAAATCGAAAATACAACAATAACAAATATTCTTGTTAAACAAATGTGTAATAATTATTAAAAAAATACCATAATCTCTAATTAACACAACCACTTATCCGTATCATAAAAATGTCCAATAATCATTGATTCTTCACTTTATTCGTTAATACGCATTTTAACAGCTATTTCATTATCTTTAAATTACAGCATTAGACGCTGAAATGTACATTAATAAATAAAGTGATTAGTAAATGATTAAAGAATATTTCTATAAAATCTTACAATATTTAATTGAATGATTCATTTGTGTAAATATTTATATTACAAGTATTTATTTTAAAAAATAACTAAAATTAAGTTTATAACTATAGAATATCTTTGTTAAACAAATAGGGGAAATTATTACATACAGTGAAAATCTAGCAATGTATAATAATTAATAAAAAAAAATATGATAATCTCTTGGTTTAGCATTCCTACTTATTTGTATTATTAAAGAGTTTAATAATCACTAATCGTTTACTTTATTTGTTAATACACATTTCAACAGCTATTCTACTATCTTTAAACTACAGCATTAGTTGTTGAAATGCATATTAGCGAATAAAGTGAATAATAAGTGATTAAAGAATATTTTTGTAAAATCTTGCAATATTAAAGTGAATGATTTAATTTGATTATAAATTAAATCATATAAATTAATCATAATGTACGTAGTAAATCCTAGTGTTATTTAATATTTTTTTTTAAATTTTCAAATAATTTATCAAGAGATATATTTTCGTATCTAAGTAAACGTTCTTAAATATTAGTATTATAATTTGATTAAAAAAATGTACTGCTTAGTACATAAATCACTATTACATCACATTTTTTAAATAAATTACTTATTTGTTCTTTATTGTATATGTAAATTTTTATACTAATATCACATTCTCTAAATATGATATTAAAAAACATATAGTTTAACATTTTTTCATTCAATTAAGTACTCATAAAAAGTATTTTTTTAAAAAAAATCACACCATATATATTTTACAATTTGAGATTTAAAATAAATATGATTTAAGATTTCAAGCTAATAAAAATATAATTTAATTACTTAAACAAATTTTAATCCATTTTGTATTTTTAAATTTTTATTTTATGCTGATAAACCACAAACAATAGAAGATTTAAAAATAAACATTAAAAATGTATAGTTCATGAAATTGGACTACAATTATATGAAAGAGTGGCACTAAAATTGGACTAAATGAATGCACTGTCAAGTGAAGTCATGGTGGTTATAAGAGTGAAATTGTGTTCCAGCATTAATGTCATAAAATATGCTTAAAAATAAAAAAGTAATTAATTAAATAATTTTTGTTTTATTTCCATTTAAACTTCTGAAGCGTTGTTTGGAAAACTCTATTTTTATTGACTAATAATGTGTACTTTTTTTATACTTGTAAAATTATATTTACTAGATTAATTTTGTATTACTTTTCAGAAATAAAATAAAATACTATTATTAATTGTTATATATATATTTACTAGATTAATTTTGTATTATATATATATATATATATATATATATATATATATATATATATATATTGTAATATAAATATATGTACACATTGTTTTTTAGAAGACGTCATTAAACTAGCCCGGAAGTAATATACACCTTCCATGTGACAATTAATTGCGTCCAAAACAAAGAAGAGGACGACGTACATATAAATGAAACTCGATCTCACAAACGTGTCAATATAATTATTTATATGTATTATATCTATTTATATCGTACGCTCTCATTTAACATTCTTTCAAAACATTTAGATATTTAGGAGGTCTAATTTTGTTTGCCTTGAATATCTGTGAACATTAGCGACAAAAATACAACAGACAATCAAACACTCGTTTGTCTGATCTACATTCATCTTTGAAGTATTTTGACGTGTCACAAATTGTGACAAGGAAATTGAAATCTCTCTATAGATAATATTAAAAATATAGAACGTTTGCATCACACGTTCAACACGAAACATACGGTTCGTTATGTTATTATATATTGGCATTGTGGTGATTAGCTTTATTTAAATTAATGGACAGGTTTGCGTTTTTTTCTCTTGTCTTTGATATTTGAATATTACATATATATATATATATATATATATATATATATATATATATATATATATATATATATACAATTCAGAATCAACCCACTTTCTCTGTAAAAATAGGTTAACTTTGTACTTAAAAATAAGTACTTTGAAAAGAAATACTTTATTAATTCTATGAAAAAACTTCTTAAAATTTCATTCAAAACAATTTACATAAACATCTATTAATTGATGTTGAATACGAACCAAGAGTATTTTATTTTAAAAAAATTAGTTATTAAAAAATATTTTTTTTTACATAAAATGCTATCGTTAATAATAGTAATTAATTTTCTCTATCTCAAAATATGTTTGTGTTGAAGTATGAACTTCTCAACATATGCTGTTTTCTGAAACTATTTTAAAATTATCTGAAACACTTATTAATGAACTTCTGACACACTATCTAGTCTTAACAAGTAGATTATTTGGAATACTTGTTAAGCTTCGATCTTGATAATATTTTCAAATACAGTAGACTGCTATTTACTTATAAACATTTCGACATTTTAACGTCGTTAATGTATTAACAACGAGGTATTTAGAATGTTTCTAGTTGGATTTTCATTTGGATAATTAACACCTATTCTCTGTTGTTGAACTTGTGATGTGATTTGCAGAATTTCATCAATTTTATATATAAAACAGTTTTTGCTTTAGCGATTAAGTTATTTCCTAGTTTTTTTATTATAATTTGATTCACTTGTATAGTCAAATTACTTTATTAATAAAATATTTAATTAATAATTAAACATTTTCTTAAATAATAATATATAAACTTTGATCTCATTTTATAATTCAAAAAACTCAAAATTTTATAATGAATATCATTAATAATAATGACATGACCATCGAAATATAAATCATCTGTTAAGTAGATAAAGTAAGTAATTTTTGGACACTAAAAAATTTGTAGTATTGAAGATTGATTCACCTATTGTTTACTTGATTCATTAATAAACATTTTAAAAACCATACCATCATCTTAGATCTTGCATGGTAAAATCTACAAAATGCACTGGTTATTGAAATGCATTTAATAAGTAAGGTGATTTAATTATTGTGAATTTTTTTATAAAATATTGTGGCATTAAGATAAATGATTTTTATTTTTTGAAATAATTCTCGTCTTATTTTTTTCTTGATTCAAATCTGTATTTAAATTTTTAGTTTTTGCTCATAGAATTCATGTAGAAAAAATGTCATAAAAACTACTATTTTTCTTACAAACAATGAACATTTCGATAAATGTTTTTAGCATTTGGATATTTTTTTGTGAAAATTAAAATAACCAATTTTCAAAAAAATAATTAGGATTCTTTTCTCGTTCAATTGAAATAAAAGTTACAAAATTGAATTAATTATAAATTAAAAACATTTTAAATTTTATTTTATCAATTTTTTTAAATTATTAATAATTAAAAAGATAATTTGAAAATATTTACTTAAATAATTATTTTTTTATACATAATATTTGTTATTATTCTACAGTGAAGTCAGATATAAAGTATTTTAGTTTTATGAATGTTTTAATATTTTTTTTATTGTTTATATTTATTTGGAAGATATAAATTTGTTTTTATATATATATATATATATATATATATATATATATATATATAATTACCATAAAAGCCATTATCAGTTCATTGTTGGACGAAAACCATATTAAATGTTATCATTCAATTATATTTGGTCATAATTATTTTTATATATTTCTATGTGTATGTGTTTGTGAAAATAGAACAGACAGAGGTCTTTAGTCGAAGTTAAGACAACCATCTAGGGGTGTAAATCTTGAATAAAAAAATCCTCATCAATCCATCTGATTAGCTTGGTATGACAAATTACCAGTGAATGGTAAAATTGAATTAGGATTTTATTTAGCAGTGGATTATTATAATAATTATTATATATATATATATATATATATATATATATATAGATATATATATATCAGGGGCGCCCAAGACGTCGACCGCAAGGCCTCTGGAAGTCCGCCCGCGAAGCTGACATGAGCATTGACAAATTATAGTGATAAATTCATATTTCAATGCATTTTTTGGTGCAACATATTTGTGCGAATCAGTATTTTCCTGCATGAATGTGATAAAAACTAAACATAGGTCACAATTATCAGATCTACATTTAGAATCGTGTTTAAGAATTAGTTTAAGTTCATACCAGACAAATTTTTGACAAACTTGCCGAAACTATGCAATGCAAAATGTCTTCAAAATAAAAAAAAACTATTTTTTTTTAATTTTTTACTTTGTATTTTTTTTTTGTAAAATTTGCATCTAATTTATTTTAATACAATTCTAAAACAATATTTTTTTTCTCTATATTTTCTTGAACTTTTTTAAAATTCAGGACTAGTTCTAGAAAATAATTATTTAAAGGTAATTTAATAATAGTCATAGTAAAATGTCTTCGTCAGTTCGTGTCTTTTAGAAAAAAATCATTAGTTCGTAAGTATCTTCTAAAAACGTCACCAATATTTATGAGTACATAAAAAGTCCTTATAAAAAAACACCAATTCCTAAGTACAATCTAAAAAAAAACGTAGTCGCCCTCAGGTACACTTTCACCAAAAAAAGTCGCCCCCAACGTCTAAAAGGTTGGCCGCCCCTGATATATATGAATCAATTTAATTTAACCTCTTACGCCAATTAAAAAAAGAGCATTAACATTATATAGAATTTTATGTAATTACAGCCAACCGTAATATATATAATATCTATCTAAACAGATTAATTTGAATTCTAGGTATTGACATGTCAATTAGAATATATATTATAAATGTCTGTAATTACAATCTTGTATTGAGTAAATCAAGAATGTACAGTTTTATTTATATTCTGTACAATCCAAATCAATCAAAGCATCGATCATACACATATATGAATACAATTTTACAGTAATCCTAATAGAATTATTACAATCAATTTCAGTTACACTGCAAATAATATTTTATATATCGCGTATGTGTAAACTGAACAATTATTTGTTAATATAATTTATATTACAACGATGGTAGTCTTAGTATATAATATATATATATATATATATATATATATATATATATATATATATATATATATATAATGTTAAATAAAATTTTTAATAATATGCACGACAAATATCATTATATTTGCAATCGTGACTGCAAGAGTTCAGACATGCAATTATTAGATTTACAATTATATTATAGCTCATACCTGTTTTCTGTTTCTTGGAATGAGTAAAACGCGTATAGTGTGAACCGACTTTGTATGCTGGTAATTTTTCAAAATTATTTACAGGTATCTGTTTTGTATTTCAACTTGTATAGATTTTTTATTCATATAAATTGATGCATTTTTAAAATTCAGTTTCCAATTTATAAACTGAGAAATCGTATTTCATTTAATATATATACAGTATTATTCCAAATAAAATCTCTTTGTAAACAATAACCATCAACAATTGGATCAATTGATCAATTCTGTACTTAATTTATTGTAAAAATTATTATTATATTCGAAGTACTTATATTCGAATTTCAAAAAAAATTATATTATAAGTAAAATAATTCTTTATTGAAATTATATTAATTTTTTTGAAAAATAATTTATTTTAATTTTATTTTTAATCCTGATAGAACCTTTATCATACCTTTATATATACATACACACACATGTGTATATATATATATATATATATATATATATACATATACATATATAAAATATGTTTTTTTAGGTTAGATAGAACTTTCGATAGGAATTCAATTTAAAGTTCTATCAAGCTTAAAAAAACACATATATATTCCTTAAGTTACATTTTCAGTAGATGATGAAATAAAAATATTTTAAGAATTAAAATTTTTGATTCAAATAAATAATTCAGACCTACACCAAGCAATTTTATTAAGTGTTCAATAATCACTTGTTAGATAATATGCATTTCGATCGCCATAACGTCATCATAAAATCTTTATATTAAAATATATAATTTTATAAAACAGCTTTGTAATAATGACAATTTAGCCATTTAAATGATCATTAATTAACTAAGTAATAGATAAATTATTTTTTCAATGTGGTTTTGTGACGTAGAGATTGATTTATTTGCGTAAGAGTAATTTTTTTGTTGGAAAATAATTGATACGATTTAAAAATTTGTTATCAATGTATTTTTTTAATATCTTGTCACTATATGAAAAGTTAAATATATTTTTTCATAATTTTTTTCATAATTGCAATTTTTTAATTAGAGTTAATTTCAATTTAATATCTTTTTATTTTCATACAATACACCAAAACTGAATAATTTTAAAAATTTTATTTACAAGGAAAAATAAACCTTTTATTATACGTAACAAATTTTAATGAATTTATAATTACATACAGAAATTATGTTATAAAATCAATTAAATTTATTTATAATGCTCAGTTATAAAAGATACTCATATAAAAAGTGGTATAAATAAAACGTAGAACAATTCACTATAAATTAAAATAAAAAAAAAACTGATGAATAATTACAAACTCATCAACGAATAAAAAAGTCGTTTGAACCTTAATGTCTTCTGAGAAATAATTAAAATCTTTATAAGGAATTAATCGATCAATATCTGATTTTTTTACTTTAATTACGCAGATAAATATATTTAAAATAATAGTTAATCATATTTGCATCATCCAAATATTAAATTCACAATAAAGTATTTAAAAAAATAAATTTATTTCAGTCGCCTACGTTTTAGTATTTATATCATCCATTATATCATCAGTTAATGTATTATTCATCTATCTTTATATATATATATATATATATATATATATATATATATATATATATATATATATATATATATCAATCATTGCCAAAGCTTGTATCAACCCACTGCTGAACAAAAGTCACATTGAATATTCTATTGACTCTTCTTAAGTGTTTTTCTGTGACTTTTGCACTTTTTTGTTCGTAACTCCTTACATTACAGGTATACATAAAAAATGGTCTAGTTTTACTTTTTATTAATTTTTTTTCAAATTAATTTACACTCTGAGATTCGAATGAGGGAGCTATTATAATTCTGAAATATTTTACTCTTAAAGAAGTAATGTCATTCATTGATAATTGAATTCTCAGCACATTGATTAGCCGAGTTGTTGAGAATTTTCAATCAAAGTGTATTTTCTTAGACAGATTACTTAAATATATATAAATTCTGTTTGTTGTTTATCAGCATAAACCAATGATTTCATATAAACCCCCCAAAAAATAATTCAATAAAATTAAATCAATGGTCTTGGTGGCCAATTGATGAGTCCATTTTGTAAAATAATGGACTCATTAAACTTTTGTTTTAATAAATCTATTGAAATTTTCACAATTTCTAAGAGTTGTTGAAGTGTTTAACGTTCCAAACTATACTAAGTTGAAATGTCAAAATAAGTTTTAAAAAAATCAAACATGGCTGCCAACAGCTGTCAAAGTTCTGACATTCTTATAGGAAAATCCTGTATATAATATATAAAATGCCTGTTAAAAATAATAAAGTAAAAAGAAAAATTTGGGAGAAACAAAGTTATGAGTGAAAAGTTTAAAATAGATGTGTGCATCAAAGAAGAATGGGAATTAATGATTTGAAATTATTTCAAAAATATAAAAATGATCATGAAGAGATATCATCAATCTATTTTTATTCATTGTTCAAAGTTTTCCAAAAACATTCTACTTTTAGCAATCCAACATTTCTCTTCCATTCGAAGCAAATATTTTTCTCATATTTTCCCAATCTATGTATAAGTCTGTTCATGATCCTTTTTATATTTTTAAAATAATTCCAAATTCATAATTCCAATTATCTTCATTGATTTTTCCCACTTCTATTTGATTTTTTTCAGTCTTATTAAAACGTTCTAATTTTCTGTTTCTCTCAAATCCACTTGATTTTATTCATAGATATAAATCTATTATTTCTAACATACCTCTTTTCATTTCTCTCTATATTGTTTGAGTCCTGGATTTATTACGGAATTTCATATAAAATAAATATATCATCACTGTTATTATCTACTCCTTTCTATCCACTGCTGAATGAAAGTCTCTCCTAAAATTTTTCACTTTGACCAATCCACAGCTTTTCTCTTCCACTTCATTCTGACTTATTTTTTATGTCTCTCTTCCATCTACTCGTATATCTTTTTGAGAGCCCTCATATATCTTAGGATTTCTAATCAATAACTTCTCTTGCCTTTCAATGGTTTTCTTTCCACAATATGATTAACCCATTTTTATTTAAAAATTTTCAATTTTACTATAATATATATTAGGTAAATTCATTGATTCATTTTATTTATTATATTTTGACCTCTTTTCAAAATTGATATGATAATATGTCAGTATTTAATACTAAAAAATTATAACAGTTAGTTTGATTTCTCAAAATCTATTTACCATTAACTCACTTTTACTTTAACTAATACATTTTTATATAAGTTAATTATTTACATTATCAACCCCATATGACTTTAACAATTTCGAATAATCACTTACTGTTTACTTTTTTCATCAAAATACATTTATATAGCCATTGTTATCATAAAAATTAAAAGTATAAATCTTAATCGATTTTAAAAATATTTTTATATAGGATTTTGATTTTTTTGGTTATATAAAAAATGTCATTCAAAAATAACTTTATTCTTAGTATTAAGCAAATGATATATACATATTTTTATTCACCAAATTTCGATTAACAAATTATTCTTAGTTCCTAATTCTTCTAAGATGTTAACTAGATAATTAAAAACATGACCATAGTCCTGATCATATAGATTAATTAAAAAAATAAAAAAACAATGCTATCGAATGAATCTTCTATTAAAAAAAACTATTCAAACTAATTAAGTAAATTAAATATATTTCATAAAGCTGATTTACTGAATTATTTAAAATCATTTTGGCTCTTACGATTTAACAAAATATTTTCTTATATTGTCAGTCCGAAAATGCATTCAAATTTTTATATAAAAAATATATACGTCGTACAAATAAATAAATGCACTTATTAATATAATAAAATCCGTACATAAAAATACAGTTGAAATTTTGGAACGATCGAACGACGTCGCCTTAGGGAGTGCAGTCGCACAACAACAAACCATGTGGTGTGCACGCAGCCCCCGGGCGGGGCTCGTTATACAGCGGACGTCCGAACAACACATGCGAATTTTTTGTCGATGCGTAATGAAGCTCCTGTGTTCCATTTATCAAATTATTTTATAATATCATTATGGCAGCTTTATGTCTATATATATTATATATATATATATATATATATATATATTATATATATATATATATATATTTGTAAATAAAGAGTAAATATTTTCTTGTGTTAACGTATGATTTCACGATAAAAGCCGAACAACGTTAAGTACTGTATGTGATTTGAATAATGCATAAACCTTAATTAAATATTGTATATTGAGTATTTGTCACAGCTACATATATATTTTATTGAATAATATAATACAATCCGCACACTCAAAATAGAAAGTCATATGTGATGAATTTGAAAAGAGAAACGCATAAAATTGTTGTTTATTTAAAGAATTGTTAATAATGTATTTATTAATTGAATAAATAATCAATATTTTCGAATAAGCTGATTTAAAAAATATGGTAGTAAATTGACATATATATATATATATATATATATATATATATATATATATATATATATATACCCTCCCTCAATTTACGCGGAATATCCGTTCCACGTGGATTTGTTTTACGCGAATAAAAATCGCGTAAATTGAGTATGTCAGTACAATAGAAAAAATATTGGAAATGAAAGCTAGTGAAGTTGTAGAAACACATATTTATTTCACATAGCTTAACAAAAAAATAATGACGTTTTAGAAAATAAAAGTAGATAAGTATTATTCGGTGTCACTATCGCTACTGTAATTCAAAACAATCAATCTTTTATATATTTATATCGTGCTTTTATACGTTCAAGTAAGAATTTGCGTCACTCTGATATATAATAAATTCCATGAAAAATTATATAAAATGATATCTATCTAACCGCGTATAAAAAGTGCCGCGTAAATCAATACCGCGTAAAAAAAGTCCCGCGTAAATAGAGGTATAATTTGCCGCGTAAATTGAGAGACGGGTGTATATATATATATTGATATATATATATATATATATATATATATATATATATATATATATATATATATATATATATATATATATATATATATATATATATATATATATATATCTGGTGAAACATGGGTCTTGAATGCAAATTAGGAATAAAACGTGAAAACAGAAAAAAAATTGAGTAAATTAGGGAGAAAACAAATGTTACGGTTATTGTACTAAAAGTCAAAATATATATTGTAATAAAAAGAGAAAGTCACTGGTAGACAAGAGATATTATTGATTGAAAATTTAGATATATAAAAAGGTACAGGAATGATGGACAGAGAAATAAGAAACTTTGTGAAATGAAGTGAAAGAGAAAAGTATGGATTGATCAATGTCAAAAGTTTTGAGAGAGGCTTTCATTCAGCAGTGGATAGAAAAAGACTGATGATTGGCAGCATAGTGGCAAACATTACTGCTTATCATATCAGAAGATTTCTTTCGATTTTTTATTGGAAAAATATAGTAAGCAGAACTTTTAGCTGAAGTCAGATTAATTTACCCTAAGAAAATAAACCCTGAATGAAAAATTCTCACCAATTATCTACGAATGGTATTGTTTTTTCTGGGGTTAAAAGATCTATTAACATTCCATGACACTTTCACCCAGAAAAAGTCCAATACAACATTGATTATAAATATATATATATATATATATATAAAGAGAGAGAGAGAGAGAGATAAATAAATACCATTAATCCTGAAACAAAAAGTATATAATTAATAGCTACCTGTTTGTACTTCCGGGTTATAAACTTGGATACTGAATGCAAAAATGAAACAAATACTTTTGACAATCCAATAAAATATAGAAACGATTTGTTAAAAATTTCTAAGTGTGATCTGAAAATTGCAAATGAATATGAGAACAGACAAAAGTAATTGATATAATAAAATAAGTAAAATCACTGAACTAGTCATAGTAGAAAAAGAAGACAATAGTTGAACAAAGATTATTATGAAATTGAAATTAAAAGATTTAAAAGGAGACCAATGAAGATACCTCATCAAAAATAAAAGGATATAAATGTAAAGCGTAGTATAAATGAGAGTTTAAAGCGATTGGTGTATAAAAGCAAGTGTTAATGTCTCGAAAAAACATTTTAAAAAAGCTCATAGCTTTTTTGAGACTTTCACTCAGCAATGGGTCGTTATAAGCTTTTATAATGAGATGACAAAGATAGATAGATAAATGCTTTATTGGTATATATATTGTATGTACAGATGATTTATACATTTGGAGATATTTTGCTATATAAAAGTAAGACAATGTTTATGTTTTGGAGTTGAGAAATTTTGTTTTGAGTAGGGCTCACAGGAAAATTTTCAAAACCTGTATATGAGTTCATTTATAGCTATCTTAACTAAGAAATAAATTAAATAGGACGCGACACAAAACACAATAAACAACAAAGTGGAAAGATGACTGAATTTTACTCATCAAAAGTTACTAATTTTATTCAAATGAAATAAGTTGGTTTCAAATATAAGCAAGTCATATAGCAAGAAAAGAAGACCACTGATGGATAAGAGAAATTATTGATTGGAAACTTAGAAGTACAAAAAGACACACAAAGAGATTTATGGAGAGTTGTGATAAAATTCGTCGGAAGAAAAGATATTGGAAATCTAGAAATCGAATTTTTTTTTAAAAAAATCCTTCATTCATCAGTGGATAGAAAAAAATAATGATGAAATATATGTGTAGATTAATATCAATTACTATTTATCATTACTATTAAAAAATATTTTTATTCACGAATAGAAACATTTTTTATGACCACTACATTTTTATTCCATAAAATAATTCCATACGTGCTATATTACGATTGTAATTTACTTCAGGCTTTATAATAAGATATGATTAACTGCGAAACAATGGTATAAAAATAGATGTAATGATATAAGTTGAATAAGTATAGTTTATTTATCTTAATGAAATTTCTTTTAGCTGTACATATAATTTAATATCTCATTTAAATACTTTATACCGTTGATTATTGCATAGTCAACTGGTAATATCAATTTGTGAATAATTTGCAAAAGAGTATTTCAGTACTATTTAGAAACTATGAAATAATAATATGTACTAGAAAGTTTTTTTTCATTTGCATTTATTTTAAGCAATTAAATTTGCATAATAATAATTTCTAATCTGAAAATATTATTTCAATTCATTATTGAGTTTCTGTTTATTAAAATCATTTTGTTTACTTAGTTCTAGATTTTATAAATATGAAGTTGAGAAATATTACAATTGAATAAATGATAATATTTCCTACTATATATATATATATCATCATCATCATCATAACGCCCACATCAGTCCACTACTGGACGAAAGCCACAATGAATGCTAACATTCATTGGTATTTGGTCATATTCACCACGCTGACCAGGCGGATTGGTGAAGATTTTTTTTTCGGGGTTTTACAAGATGAGGTTGTCGGCCTTCATGCTAAATAAAGTTGAGAAATATTACAATTGAATAAATGCATGAATAATACTATATATATATATATATATATATATATATATATATATATATATATATATATATATATATATATATAGAGAGAGAGAGAGAGAGAGAGAGAGAGCTGAAATACAAAATTATTTATTACACACACAAACATCAGATATCTTTATGTTTGTAATTAAATTTCGTTAACAAAAATAGAGCAAGGATATGTATATGAAATTCATTGTAGTTCTGAACAATTTTTTGAAATGAAAAAATATAAAATTAGCAGAACTTGGTTAGAAGATACTAAATTATCCAGTCAATTTTCCAGATATAGCAATTCGTGACTACCATTTATTTTTGATTCTACAAAGTTTTTTAAATGAAAAAAATGTATTAAAGATGGAGATGAGAAAAATTCAAATTCTTCCATCAAGATAGGAATAATTTATTAATATTAATGTAAATTACATTGTTAATTAAATATTGTTGAACAGTATAAAAATGTATTATTTTTTATTTAAAAACAGGCAGAATTTTTCGATAAACTTAATTATATATATATATATACTGTTTATTAACATATTGAACCGTTAGTCGATTTTAATGCAATTGAGAAAATTAGTAAATATTAAGATTCGTATTGAAAAGAACATGCGATAATCCGTGTTGCTTTACAGCTATCAATTCTAAGAAACACGTAATTTCTACGTGTGCAATCGAATTTGATATCACGCATAAGAAGTATAACAGGAAAAAGTTTAATAGCTATGTCACGATTAACTTACAATGAAACGTATTATACACTCACATACACACACACACGACTGAAATATTTCATATAAAAATTTTAATCGTCCTTAGGCTATTTAGAAATCAATACATTAGTAACTACTTTGATGAACATTTTCATAGTTCACAATTATTTATTTCGTAAACATTCATAGACAGATTATTACAATAAATGACGTTTTCGTAGGTGTATTTTGCATTCAAGAACTATAATTTGAACCAGTCAATCTGAATGTGCAATTTTACTTCGTGGTTTCGATAAAAATAGAAATAATTGTATTTTATTAGAATATATTTTTTAATTAGTCAATAATAAAATCATTTTCGAATTATTTTTTTATATAAAAATGATTAAATTTTACTTTTTAATACATAAGCCAAATAATATAAATATCATAAAAATTATATCGTTTTTAATTTTGTACTTTAATTAAAACCTCATCAATATTTTTTGATAAAATAATTTAATATGAATATTAAAAAAAATACACATTCATAAAAGAAATATAAACTAAACAGAGACATTTAATTTATTGAACAGAAGTATTAAGCAAATTATTAAAAAAATAGACGAAAACTTTCAATTTATGTTTCATGTATTTAATTTCTTTGTAGATAATATAAACTTCCAAAAAAGTTCATTATATGACAACCTTATTAATTACACTAAACCATTACATTTTTTTTTATTACGTTTTCACTACTTTTTTATTTATGAACTTTAAAACAATTGTTGTACCCGAATACTTTTATACACACGAAATATATATATATATACACCCGTCCCTCAATTTACGCGGGACTTTTTTTACGCGGCAAATTATACCTCTATTTACGCGGGACTTTTTTTACGCGGGACTTTTTTTACGCGGCACTTTTTATATGCGGTCAGATAAATTTCATTTTATATAATTTTTCATGGCATTTATTATATATCAAAGTGACGCAAATTCTTACTTGAACGTATAAAAGCACGATATAAATTTATAAAAGGTGGATTGTTTTGAATTACAGTAGCGACAGTGACACCGAATAAAATTTATCTACTTTTGTTTTCTAGAACGTCATTATTTTTTTGTTAAGCTATGTGAAATAAATATGTGTTTCTACAACTTTACTAGCTTTTATTTCCAATATTTTTTCTATTGTACTGACAGACTCAATTTACGCGATTTTCATTCTCGTAAAACAAATCCACGTGGAACGGAAACTCCGCGGAAATTGAGGGACGGGTGTATATATATATATATATATATATATATATATATATATATATATATATATATATATATTACTCAATTGATTCTTTAAAACAACAAAAGTTCATAAAATTATAATTTCATTACTAAGTTAAATTTTAAAAAAATATATTTTTTTGGAAAATATACGAGTTGTAATAACTTTTTTGAAACTTAACATTAATATATGTTATTTCTTTTCAATTTTCCATAAAATGTGTTCATAATGATTTAATAACAAAATAACATTTTTAAAAATATATTTAAAAATAAAATACTTAATAATCGAATAGAAGATTATAAACACTGTTAAAGTCAACAAAAGTAATTTTGAATTCTGAATATATTTTGAAAGTATGGAACGATAATAAAAAACAGATTAATCATTACTGGTTTAGTACAATGGCTAATTAATTAATTGTTTAGCGTAAATAAATAATTCATTCAAATACTACAATTTTTTTTTTAAATAATTATTTATTGTTCATTTTATTTGCTGATATACATTTCGATGATTATTTTATCATCAGAGTAAAACTTTATAAATTTAAATATGCTTCTTCACCATTCATTCCTTGTTGACTTTCGTAAAGTAAACAATACCGTGAATGAACCTTATTGAGAGACATCTTTCTTTTACTATTCCTTGGTAAATGCTATTCTAGGTAAGCTTTTTTCAGTATATACTGAATAGCACCAATCATATAATATAGCTGTAAAAAATGAGTTATACACCTTTCATTAAATCACTTTTTTACGTGCTTAAAATAATTATGTGCTAAGAAGACAGAATTTTTCAATTAATCCAATTATATATATATATATATATATATATATATATATATATATATATATATGTATATAAATATATACGTGTACAACATGAGATTTCCAAATAAAATGTCTTATAAATCATTATTTTTATTTTAAAAAAATATGCTTATTTAATCTCGTTTCAATATTGAAAAAATTGCTATTATTTTTGAAATAAAATAAATTAATAGATGAGATATATAAACTAGTTATAATATTAGTTTAGGTCATTTTATCAGTTAAACAAGAAATATTTCTTATTATAGTTTAAAAAAGAATTTTTTAAATAATTCTTCTAAAAAATATTTTAATTCTATAATAATTATTTAAATTATTTTGATGAATATTTTACGAGAATTTGTGTATACAATTACGTTAAAATAAGTGAAATGAAAAATTATACACATTTAATTATTGTAATTATAATATCATTTGAATAATAAACATTTTATTATTCTAATTTGAATTTAAGACTTGTATAGGTGTTTTTTTAAACGTGACAGAACTTTAAATTGAATCCCTATCGAAAGTTCTATCTAACCTAAACTCTCTCTCTCTCTCTCTCTCTCTCTCTATATATATATATATATATATAGAGAGAGAGAGAGAGAGAGAGTTTAGGTTAGATAGAACTTTTGATAGAGATTCAATTTAATGTTCTATCATGCTTTTATAGATTTTTTAAAACGTGACAGAACTTTAAATTGAATCCCTATCAAAAGTTCTATTTAACCTAAACTTTCTCTCTCTCTCTCTCTCTCTCTCTCTATATATATATATATATATAGAGAGAGAGAGAGAGAGTTTAGGTTAGATAGAACTTTCGATAGGAATTGAATTTAATGTTCTATCATGCTTAAAAAAAACGTCCTATGTATAAAATTTCATTTTCTTTTAAAATAATCATACACTCCTACACTCCAAGATTTTATAAAATTATTTAATAATTATTTTTTGTTCACTTTATTCGCTCATACACATTTCCATAGTCTATTATCAAAATGTTTCATTATAAAATCGAATTTACTTTCAAACTATACAGATTTATATGAAATATTTGAAGTAAATTTTATAAATAGACGAAAATTAATTTCAATCTAGTTTTATATTATCGTTTTTATATTTCAAAAATATTAAAACGATTCTTAGATGCGAATATATTCGGTCCAGATGAATTAATCTATGGAATCTGTATTCTAAGATGTAATTAAATTTTGATAAATTTCCATAAACATGTAATTGTAATAATCGATTAGAATGGAATGAGATTGTTGCTTTTACGTTTGTTTACATATCTAGTTTTATTTGTTCCTGATATACACACCGACTTATATACAGCTATTCTCATATATATATACATATGTTTCTACACGTACATAAAATACATACGATATACTAAGATGTGTGTTGGCGCGGCGGCAATAACAGATATAATATAAAACGTTACATTGTAAGTGATTTTACAGCTATCGGCTAGTCAGTCAATCACCAAACACAATTGTTCTGGCGGTTTTCAATTAGATGAGCCGTGAACGGTCAATTGTCACGTTCGAGTCGACCGGTCGAGTAATAGTAATAACAACTTGTAGTGTTGACGGTGACCACCGTGTTTCAGTGTGGTAATACGAATGGTGTCAAGCTCAGCCCATTAGACGCAATAAATAAAACACACATTTATTTCATAGATTCCAACTGTTTATTTTTCAATATCTGTCCAAGTCCACATTTTTCTCTGAAGTGTATTTTATTGTTACTGGAATTATTTTTAGACATATATTCTGTTTATTCTATTATACAATATTATTTTTTTACGGTTATGAGAGAACGGAATGGATTATATTTTTATCTACGACATATTTTCAGAACATGCATGTGATATCTATTTTTAACTGAAGGAAATCAGTGAAATAATTTCACTGAAATAATCACATTGTAAAGTGACTTATTCACTCGATTGTTTTATTTAAGCTTTTGAAACACTTAATGAAATAAATCTATATTTTTAATAATGACAATAAATTCAAATAAATACATACACAGATTTCAATTGAAAATAAATATGTATATATATTTTTTAAAAAAAATAAGAATGTCTAAAAATACAAAATCGAGAAAATATTACACGGTGTAAATTCAATGAAATTATTGTACCAGGCAAAAACCATACATAATTACAGCAACCCAGGTGTCAACATTGTAAGCAAATATAATAATATGTATAAACATGAACAAAGGAGACATGCTGAAGTACGGGTTTCATAAAATCAAAGCATGAAAATTTATTGATAAGAAATGGTCTTATTCGGAACGTAGGTATATAATAATCATAATATTTTATATTTGCTTTCAATGTTTCATATTAGCATGTTTGTATTTGAATAAATGTATACTGCGAAACCATTACGCAAGCGACGTGCAATGTATTCTCATGTATTTTTCATCTTTTATTATTTATAATTTAAGGACTATTAAGATTCAGTACAATGTTTTTAAAGCACGTTTCAACAAACGTTTATATATATATATATATATATATATATATATATATATATATATATATATAAAGAAATAATACACACAAAAGAATAAACTGAAGAATTTTTTTCAATTAGTAATTCATAATTGTACAAACGAATTTTCAAAATAAAATATTTTTCTTTAAAATTATAATTTAAATCATATCTTAAAATATACATTAGTCGATAATAAATAAATGTTTGAACGAATTGTCACATCTTGTAAATTAAAAATAAATGTATTTATTGTTTTGGAACTGTTGTTTTGAACTTACTGTTGTTTTGAAACTGTTGCTATTGTGGTGTTGGGATTAAAATTTATTTGTGTAAAAATAAATGATTAAAAATGTTTTCATTCCACCATTACTAAGGACCTTCCGGACTCGACAAGTTATATTGCTCTTAGTTTTCTAAACTAGAGATTTTTAGTTTGATCTATCTATAGCTCTTTATCATCAATTCCTCAATCCTATTAAATTCAAGTCCTTTTCCATTTAATTAAGTCATCGACTCCTGAAGCATCCTCCCACTATTTTATTTATTATTAAAATCTTAGATATTTTTTCCTGTTACATTAATGTCGCATCTTATTCTACATGACTTTAATTTCATTTTTTTAAATTTCTTTCCTGCCAATTTAAGGCAGCGTCTATTATACATACAAGATATCTGGGTTTTTTAATCAATTTTTCCCAGATTACATAATTAAGACATAAAAGATAAGAAGGATGGCATCAAACATCCCTAGGTACATTAAAATTATAATGATGATCTTAATAAAGAATTAAAAAAATGTCAGTAATGACACTAACTTGGGAACTTAAGAATTTAAATTTCTTTAATTTTACTCTGTTTAATATCCTACTTCATAAATGAAAAAAAAATTAATAGAATTAATACTGTATTAAAAAATTAATATTTATTAATTCACTGAAATATGTGTAATAATTAATTGTATCTCAGTTAAGAAATAAAAATTTTGAAAATCTAAATTTAAATTTGAGTGGAAATAAATTCAAAAATTCTCAGTAACATAAAAAATACAAAATAAATTAGCTTACGTATATCGTTAAGTACTTTTTAAGTATTAAATTTAATTTTAAAAAAGTGTGTTTGTGTTAAAATACATTAAAGTTCTTAAAAATATTATAAGCTTGAGGGAAGTAAAAAATAAAATACATTTTTCAATTATTAACATTTTTCGGTTAATATATATATTATTATCCTCATCATCAATGGCCTTTTTTCATCCACTGCTGATAAAGGCCTCTCTCAAAATTTTCCTCTTTGACTGATCCAATATCTTTCTCTTCCAGTCTATTCCAAGAATGTCTAGTATTTTCCTGCACACACACACATATGTATATAATATTTTATGCTGTTAAAACGAGTTATTTATATTATATTCACTTGCATAAAAATGTATTGTTTTAGTTACGAAATTCAAGATAACATTAATTATTATCAAAACTATCTATCTTGTTTGAAATTCATATTAACAACTATAAAATTATTTACACCAGTTATCATTAGTTTCGCCATGTTTATTTTATTTCGATAATTGTTTTGGCTTTTATAACAATTAATACAAGCACGTTTTATATTTCATATACATCTTTTTTGCGGTCTCTATCAGTCATAATAAAAAAAAGTATTGTATGATTTTTTTATAACTTAAAATATTTTTTCATAAACAGTACACAAAGAATTATAAGAGTTTATAAATCTTTCATGTGACATATATTTTGATTTGTAAAAGAATGTTTTTAAATGTTTTATTTCTCTCTCTCTCTCTCTCTCTCTCTCTATATATATATATATATATATATATATTCTATTTTATTTCAATTTCTTTTATTAAAAAGTATTTACTCACATAAAAATCTCACAGTTCATAATTAACAAAGTCGTGTTTTAATGATAATTATTTTCTCACAAATAAATAATTTATTAAAAAAAACAAGATTTTTAAAAATATTTTAATAATTACCCTCTTGATTTTATCAGCTAACGCACATTTCGATGATCATGTCATCATCATTATAGTCTTGTATTATAAAATCTCGTTTTATATTATAAAAACGTTTAATATAATACTCTGATGATAATTGTATGGCCTTTGAAATGTATATTATCAGATAAAGTGAATAATACTAAACTATTGAACAGTTTTATAAAAAAGTATGATTTTAAAATGAGTGACTTATTTATATTAAAGAGAATAATTGTAGATAACTCATCATTTTAAACATCGTATTTATATAGTTTCCTATTTTTTTGTAATTCATATAAATGAAAAATTGGTGAATCTTTTTTTTCATTTCTTAATGTTATATTAATTTCAAACAACTAAAAAGAAAAAATATTAAACTCATGTATGTTGTTTGTATGTATAATTATTAATGTATATTTTATTTATAAATTTTGTCCTGATGGCCGGTATGATTTTCAAAGCGTTCAAAATAAAAAAGTAACATATTTCATTTTCTTTATTTCTAAGAGAATCTATTGAAGCTAATGTAGGTAATTTGATAAACTTTTATTCCGCGAAATTTAATATTCGTTAAAAAAAATATATTAAAAACATAAAATCCTTTCTAGTTTTTAAACACATGCATCATGCCTGTGACGGATATGACACACAATCTGTCAAATAATTATTTAACTTGTTTTTGCTTAAAATCAAACCGTAACAATTTTTGTAAGATGAAATCCTTCGTGTTGCCAAGAAATATATTTACTTTTTCGTTTCCTAGTCTATATTTCTCATTTAACTGATATCATTCGATGGCCATGTAAATAAAAAAAGCTTAACCTTTACGAAACAAAAGAATTGTTTTAGAAAAGGTCACCAAACTATATTAGATTATGTAATACACTTTAGTTTTATTATTCATTTTCAAGCCAATGACACCTTAAGTATTTGTGAAATACTTTCAAACTAAAAATAAATTTACATTAATGTCCTTTGCTTGGGAATTGAAAATATATGAAAAGATAAAAGTTACAAAAATATATTTCCTATAGTTTTCTTTTTTTTGTTTATAATTATATAACTATAAAAGTTAAAAAAAACTTTTTAGAAGAACATATTTAGCTGGAACAATTGAAATCATAAATTCATCCATAGATCTATCCAAAACGTTTAAATGAATGAAGCAAGATAGAATGGTATTTGTTAAGAGTTCTTAACAAGCAGCTAAAATAGTTATAAAAGTTCAAAGTGGCCATTATTTAGAATCCTTAATGGCTTTGTTGACAGTCGTATAATAGCATAACGAGCATCTATTTTTGCAAAGAGTCAGAATGTCTACAAAAGTTTATCAACAAAACATTCTTCATTGTACTGCTAAAACTTTAAATAGAACTCAGTGAAGTTGAATATTTTAAGAAGATTCAGTTATTGTAAAATCATAAAATAACTATATAGAAAAATATCATTTTAAAACATTTTTAATTTATTCTTCACAGTTTGATGACAATCAAAAAAGTGTATTATTATTTTTAGAAAAATGCCAATAATTTTAATATAATTTTTAGAAAAAGAAACTACCTTCTTTTTATTAAAATTGACTTTTTTTCTATTAAACTTTTTTATTCTTTAATTTTTTACTTATGTGTGATTCTGTAGAAAATTTATTTTATTCAAATCATTTAGGTTTTATAATACAATCCTCTGACGATAATGATATAGCATTTGAAATACATATTAGTGAATAAAATGAACAGTGAATGATTGATTAATTTTTGGAATATTTTGGTATTATCACAAATTAAGTATTTAAATAAAAATCTAGATTGAAAAAATCAGCTTAAATATTTTGACATACACATGTGTACATAAATAGTATATTTTGTAACTTACTTATTCACACTCATGATAATTAAATATGGATCTTAAATGCTAGAATAATACAGCTATTCTAGCCAACAAAAAGATGATTTATATGAGGAATTACATGTAGGAGTAAAAAATAAATGAGTGGATTTAACAACAAATAAAAATTACAATAGATCTAACAAGAATAAAACATTTAAAATGAAAATGGACTTATTATATGATAAGAAAAGAAGATCATTGATGGAGAAGATAAATAATTGATTGCTAATTCAGAAATATATAAAGAGATTCATGGATAGATGAAATAAATCATGAAAAAATTCATTAATGCAGAAAGCAAAAGGAAAAACATTGGATCTTTGAAAATAGAAAGTTAAAAAAAAGCTTTCATCCAGTAGTGAATGAAAAGAATTTGGTGTTGTTAATAGTAAAAAATATATAATTACTACTACTACTGAAATTTACAGTTCTTTTCATTTATAGTCCTTATGAGTTTTCATTTCTGACAATGCTAAGTGAAAAGAATTTCTTTTGTTAGATTTCTGTTACGTTTATTTTTATGAGACAAGGCTATCAACTTCAAGTCCAACATTAAAAACTCGAGGAAGTCTCCGACCTAAATTCTAACTCAATCTCTTATATGAGAGATGATAAATCAGCATTATGTCTATTTCTATTTACTGCTAGGCAAAGGCCTCTCCTAAAAGTACTTACTTCCATCAATCTAATATTTTTTTATTCCATTCTGGATGAAAAGATATTCTCATATCTTTCCCTCGTCTATCAATTGATCTTCTTAGATGAGTACATATATACAGGTTGATCCAAATGAGACTGAAGAATCTAATATGTAAATATGTGTTTATATTTTCAGTCTTATTTTGACCATCTTGAATATATATAATTTTAAGAGGGTCAAGGAAGAGACTCATTAATAGATGAAATAGAGTTATAAGAGAATTTGTCGGAATTAACTGAAAAAGAAGACTTTGATTGGTCAAAATGAAAATTTTTAGTAAGAGGCCTTCATCTAGTAGTGAATAGAAATAAGATTTTAATGATGGTGATGATTATATATATTCCAGTGTTTAATAAACATAGTTAAAAACAATATTCAATATTATAACATTTTCAATGGGTAATTTTTCTATTTTTACAAAATTAATAAATGTATTAATTTTTGACAAAAAATTGGATTAGAAAGCTTTGTATAAAAAAAATTATATAAGTATCTAAATTATTTTTGTATTCGATGTGATTTTCAATTTCCTACCCATCTCTTAGACTATTTTTCAGGTTGTCTTTCCTGCCAACCTTTTTTTGCTTTTTGGTATTTGTTAATCTGGAATTTTTTCGTCTTTAGCTTATTTTTTATATCTTCGTGTAATAAATTTGACTACATATTTTATATTATCACTGTATACACTTTGTTATAAATCTCAACGTTCTTATTTTAATGGTACTTACTATATTTATTTCGTTTTTCTGTTTTTACTCTCGTTTCAACTACACAATACAATGTCAAGTCTAACAAATCTTGTACATATTTCAACTCTATTCTCAGTGTTTATATATTTATTTTTCCAAACACTCCTGACATACCTACTCCTTTAAATAATTGTATACTTTTCTGATAACATTTTCTTTCACTGAATATTTTTATACCCAGAGAAGTGAAGTTCATGATTTTCTCAATAATATTATATTTTATGAGGTCACTAGCCAGTCATTTCATTTTGTATTTTGACATTTCCCTGTTTCATTTTTTACACTTACAACAAATTGTTTATGTATATACGAGGTGTGATCAAAAAATAAGGTAAATTTTTATTTTTTTCAAAGAATATTTATTTATTCATCAATTTTTATTTTCTCCCCTTCAAAGTATTTCCCCTCGGATATAATGCACTTGTGCCAACGCTTTTTCCAATCCTCAAAGCATTTCAAAAAATCATTTTTTGTGATCTTGTTCAGCTCCTCTTACGATGCCGTTTTTATTCCCTCAATCGTTGCAAAATGCCGTCCTTTCATGGGCCTCTTCAGTTTCGGGAACAAGAAGAAGTCACAGGGGGCCAGGTCTGGGGAATACGGTGCCTGCGGCATCATTAGTGTGTTGGTTTTAGCCAAAAATTCGCGCACAAGCAACGATGTGTGAGCAGGGGCGTAATCATGGTGCAAAAGCCAATTTTTGTTCTTCCACAAATTCGGACGTTTCAGGCGGATTGCTTCGCGCAAATTGCGCATAACTTGCAGGTAATATTCCTTATTTACTGTTCTACCCTGTGGCAAGAACTCATGATGCACCACGCCCCTGCAATCAAAGAAAACTGTAAGCAAAACCTTCACATTTGATCGAACTTGGCGTGCTTTTTTGGTCTTGGTGATCCGGAATGCCTCCACTGGGACGATTGAGTCTTAGTTTCGACGTCATAACCGTATACCCATGTTTCGTCACCTGTTATGACCCTGTCGAGTAAATCTGGGTCGTCGTTGACGTCATTCAATAGCTCTTGGGTGATGCTCATGCGACGGTTCTTTTGGTCGAAATTGAGCAATTTCGGAACAAACTTCGCTGACACACGTCTCATGTCTAAAACACCCGTTAAAATTGATTGGCACGAACCAAACGAGATGCCAATATCATCAGCAATTTCTCTAATGGTAATTCGACGATTCCTCAACACTATTTTCTTCACTTCTTCAACGTTCTCATCAGTTGTTGACGTGCTGGGGCGTCCAGAACGAGGTCGTCGTTGGTGTCTTCTCGGCCTTCTTGGAAGAGTTTTTACCACTTGTAAACATTTTTTTTGGCTTAAAGTAGACTCATCGTATGCCACTTTCAACATTTCAAGTGTTTTGGAGAACTTGATTCCATTTTTCACACAAAATTTAATACAAACTCTTTGATCCATGATTTTCGACAGCGGAAAATCGTGGAGCCTTCAAAACACTTCTAACTTTTATGCCTCTCACCAACAAACTAAACATGCTACATAGCTGAAATTTGGAACATATATTCGAGACGAGTGTACCAACATAACCAAATAAAAAAATCGAAGATCGAACGGATGTAGCCCGCTAAATTTCAAAATTCACCTTACTTTTTGATCGCACCTCGTATTAGAGATTACCTGTATTAGCGACTATATTAAAATGGCGTCGTCAGGGTATTAAATTATATTTATATTTTCTTATCTCATTTTTACTGAATATATGATTTCTTCCGAATTAAATAATATAATTTTAAAAGTGTTTAAAGACTATATAATTTAATTTCAACATAAATTCTGGAATATTTTGACAGTTCTTTCATATGTAGGAAATAATTATTTTGTAGCTCATCTGATATAAATTTCAAATTAGAAATTCTACATCATATAATTTAAAAAAAATGTAAACAGTATGGTGCATAGTAGAGGGTTAAATAAATACGTTGACAATATTTAATATATGCTTCTATTTTGTATGTATGAGAATATCATAGACAAATTGAAATACTGAATACAACTCGTCCATGTAACATAACTAAAGATCTATTTCGTCTAGGTGATTTTTTGAAAGAAATCCATTTGATGTGATATTTAATTAGAGAGCGTACAGATAGACCGGTCTCTTATTATGCAAAGTAACGGCGTGCTTTCTTTGTCCAGAAAATACTATGTACGAGTGAATGAAAGACTGACTGAGCGAGTGTATGAATTGGGAAAGCGGACGTATTAAGAATGCGGGCGTGTCGTTTTATATTCACGGTGACGTGGGACAATTGGACGTATATTTGAATGTTTATCATGATAATTTGATTCTCGAGTGTTCGTCGGCAGCCACTGCCTACTGGATCAACATTGTTGATTTTGGAACAGGGATGATCAATTTTTGATTTATATGAAAGCGATCAAATTTCTGTTTAAAAAATCTAGTACAGAATATTTATTTGAATCTATTTTTTTATCATATCCAAGAATTGACTAAGTATTAATTTATTTTTCATAAAATACAAATGATGAAAAATATATTGGAATATAAAAAAATTAACATATATGTGGATTTAACACAAATGAATTTTAACCCCAAACATCACAATAGTTCAAAGAGTTCAATAGTCATTTATTATTTATAAATATATCGGCTGATGCATTTCGATGACGACGCCATTATCGTTAGAGCCTTTCTCACTTTAAATTATTGTGGTGTTGGAGTTAAAATTCATTTGTGTAAAATGAAATTTTAAATTTTAATATCGATTTTGAAACTTAAAATAAAAGTGTAATATTTTTTTCGTCTTTAAAACTAAAAATATAAAATCATAAATCACTTTACACAAATGAATTTTAATTTAATCATCGTCAGAGCATTTCTGTTAAAATCTAGACTAATTGTTTGACTTTTTTTAAATATATACTAATTTGTGTCTTTATTCAATCAATCTCTTGTGGTATAGAGATTAAAAATCACATGTGTTCAAGTGAATCAGCCACAGTTCTAAAACAACAAATAACATATATGTGGATTTAAAAATGTTAATTGATAAATTAATATAAATAAAAAGAGTTAGAGGAAAAGATAGAAACTACAAATTGTAGAAAACTTATATATAAAAATATTGATTAATAAATTATTCACATGATTATAAAAAAAAAATGAAAAATATTATAATTAAGTAGTAATATATATTCAAGAATTTATATTTATCAAGTGATTAATTATTTTTTATAACAACAAATTATTTACTTCAGGATTTTATAATTTTATAAAAGTGTGTAATAGCCACTTATTGTTCACTTTGTCGCTAATTAGCATTTCAATGGCCAATGCCATGGTAATTGAAATTCTTATTGAAGAATAAGTGAGAAGTAAATGAATACTGAATATTTTTTTAAAAATCTTATGATTTATTTCTGTGTAAATAAATTAATCTAATACCAAATCAGCAATGATAGTTAATGTTAATTAAGGAAATATGTTCTTGGAAAATTGAAGAAAAGTAGTAGAAAATATTTTTTTATTTTTTATTATTACTTTGATGCCAATATTAAATCAAAATTTATATTATATCAAATTTTAAATAGATTTTAAATACAAAAAAAATGTAATCTAACTCTTTTTATTAAAATTTTCGTACAAGTTAAATCGATAATTTCTTTATATAGAAAAATGAACGATCTGAATAAATGAGAATATTTTTATTGAATTGTTAATGTTTTTCGATCAATTTTAATAAACATATTTAATGTGTTTATAGATCTATTTAAGCTTGAAATCGTTTCATATTTTAAAAATATTTTTGTTCAGCTTTGTTACATAGAAAAAGAAATGATTGAATTTAATTATGAGCATTTATGTATACGAGGTTAGTAAAGTGTATAGAATAATCGTGTATTTAAATTAGCTGTAATAACATTAAAATATTTTATGATGGAATTTATGGTGATTTTATATTCGTTTTATATATATATATATATATATATATATATATATATATATATATATATATATATATATATATAAAACAATTGTTGTAGCCCTGACCGAATTACATTATTTAAAGAAGTGAGATATGTAATCATTTATTTATAAGTATTTATATTCAATGCGGTTTGATTTGAAAGCCATACAGGTATAAATAATAATAATGTTGACCTCATGCTGGTTTTGTTTGACAAGATCAGCACAGACCACCAAGTGTTGTGTGGCTCCTGGTTGGCGCTTATTTTACGGACGCGAGTTCATCGTCGTGTTATTAAAAAAAAATCGTATCTAAATATTGTGTTGATGAAGAATGAGATGTTATTAAATACGTAATTACCATAAAAGGTCATCGCTGTCGTCCAGATATCACGCCAGTTAATATTTCAACGTTTCTACAATTTCATACTCTATCAATAAAAATCGTTTCGTTGCGAACGAAAAGAAAAATATTATCTTAAATGTATATAAATTGCCTATTAATCTCCTGGATGATAAAAGAATGTTTCTTGTGATATACGATGTCTCGAACAAGAAAGTGTTATGTGTGTAAATATAACAATAATCTTTGGATAATATATCATATGTTTTTATTAAGCATTTCTATCTAATTAGTTAAGAGTTTCATCCGTTTTGTTCCTTGACATCGCAACGTCGCATGAACTTGTGTCAGTCGACAATCTGCATAATAAAAGATCGCTATCACAATAGAATTCAAATCATAATTAATAATGTATCTAATTAAAATACGTGAGATATGGACGTCACAGTAATAATGTCTGCGGCATTGAAGGCATATACAAGCAGTGCAAGAGTTGTCACTGTTTACAGCACACCACTTTTTCAATTTCCCATCTATTCACTCGATTGTGATGTAAATATCTTTCATGCGCAAGTGACATTTGAAACGTCTTTAAGATTCTTAACGAGCTGCAATTAATCTTCAATTTTATTTCACAGTTGATACATGATAACCGTAACTAAGATATCTTTTACATTTATTACAAGGTATGGTATCTCTTTGACTAAATAATTATATATTTTATTATTGTACAGTGGCGTATTGTAAGATATATTTTCAAGATGATTATGTTGCACTCTCTCGACTTTTTTTTATAACCTTTACAACAATGAACAGCTTATCGTTAATTGAATACTAACCGATTTGTCAGGAGAAAATAAAATAAAGATGTCTTAAAAATCACTGAATTCATTGTTCACGTACACTGTCCATCGGTTTATTCGAAAATAGTCGAGCTTTTTACCATCAAAGAAAAATATTAAACGTTTAACATATTTTATGGTAATAATAATCTATTATTTTTAATTACAAATATTTTATTTCTAATAAAAATAACGTCTAGTTAAATATATTTTAAATATATTCAAATAAAACAATATTAAAAATGTAGGAATAAACTTACAACCATCTTTTTAAAAATAGATGTCAAAGTAACATAAATTGAAATTCACTACTATATTAAATGTTTGAAAATAAAGCTAATTAAACATTATTTTCTTTGTGTTATATTGTCTGAATAACAAGAAATGTCTCAAAAATTAAATCTAGAATGTCTTAAACTTTAATAGATATAATAAATAAATTATCACCATCAACACCACAAGATGTTAAAAATGTTCAATAATAATTTATTATTCATTTTTTTATAACAACAATAATCTAATGCACATTTTGATTGCAGTGCCATTATTGTCAGAGCGTTGTGATATAAAATCTGAATAGACTTGAATAGGCATAAAAACTAAATATTTTAATTAAAATCAATATGAGTACATATGTGTGTGTGTATGTGTAATTAAAAACGAATTTGAAATAAAAAATAAAACAATTTTTTACACAAATAAATCACTAAACTGAACATCACAACATTTTATGAATGTTTTTAATATTCACTTATAAACTAGTTTTTGTACACATTATTCACTGATGTGCATTTCTATAGACATGCTATCATTATAAAAATGGTACATATAAGGAATAAATACAATAAATTATTATTAAATATTTATAAAAGTTTGTGGTGTAAGATTGATTAATTCATTTGTGTTGACATAATTTTTCCACAATATCAAACCGATTGGTGGAAGAATTTCCAAACGAAATTAAGTGAAAAAAAATAATATCGTATAAAAATTATACTACTGTAAAAAATAAACAGAACATTAATAAAAAAAACTTGAATAGAAAAGTACAAATGTATTTAATAATGTTTAGCAAAAATTGTAGATTTAGTATGAGAAAGACCAGAAAAAGAAATAATATACTTATTTATTCTAAAAAAATAGAAGAAAAGTATATTTTGAAGTACTGTCTTTTTTTGTGACGTTTTCCCTTATTTGGAGTTCACCATCTTTTCTCTCTAAAATCTTCTGATACCTCAACCACTTCTTTGTAATTATTTTTCTTCCATAGAATTGTTTGTGTTGCCCCTGATATTATTTTTCTTTTTGATATTCAATGTAACATTTTTTTAGATTATTTTTCATCTTGCATCGTTTGCACATATTTATACTATTGCAAAGTCCTGTTTTAGTGCCAGTTCTTCTAATTCTAATCCTCTGCCATATTACTTCATTCCATATTTTGTCCTTCCTAGTAAGTTTTAAACCTTTTCTTAAGTAATTTATTTCTATTACTTTAATTATACCCCTGATTTTGGTTGTCAATAGCCACACCACTACACCATATATCAAAATATTCTCATAATAAATTCTCTTTTTTTGTAAAATTTTATTATACCATATTATGTTATATAAAGTCCTTGTAGATTTTTTTCTCAATGCAGTTCTGTTGTATATGTTGCAAGTTTCAATCAAATTTTATAAAAATTCGTAAAGAATTTATTAAATAAATATTATTTTTTTAAAAAAATATGGTAGTTATTGAATATGATATAATGTTTAAAAAAATCATCAGAATTTATTCAGTCATTTTTTTAAAAAAAACTATTATATATTCTATTTATTTCTTGTACTACATTTATTTTCAATAAATTAAACATGTAATCAAAAATTTTAATTTTAAAATGTAATAAGAAAAATTAAAATTAAGAAAAAAATAGCACGACATAATATAAAAAAAACATCTTTTATATATATACATTTGTGTGTGTGTATGCATATAGAAAGGTATGATAAAAGTTGTTTTTTAGATTAGATAGAACTTTTGATAGGGATTCAATTTAAAGTTCTATCATGTTTAAAAAAACATTTATATATCAAATGTAATGAAATAAGTGTATTGATATTTATAGTTATTTAATTTCGTATAAAATGCCTTATTTAATTATTTTCTTCACAAATGAATTCTAATAATTGTTTTATAATTTTCATATTATTTAAAATATATAAAAGTGAAAATAAATAAATTAAAATAATTCTTGTTAAATCTGTTTAAACATTTAATCATAATAGCTAATTACTAACTAGGTATAGTAATTTCATGGTTATTATTTTTTCAACATTCTAAATACCTCGAATAACTTATTGTTTCTTCTATTTTATTTTGTCCGCAATCGATTAATCATCCCACCATTAAACACGTTTAAAAAAATAATATATATTAAAGGTTTATGGAAAATAAATAGCTCTATATAACAAAAACTTTATGACCTTTTTATTAAAGAGATCTTTAGATCGAATTCATCACTGTAGACCAATATTAAAGACCACATCCGTTCAACAGATGTTCCTATTTCTTAGTAAAAATTTTGTTACGGAAACCTGTAGTTTCGATGACAATTCCTTGGATGCATTCCAGCTTTCTCGTCCAAATAGCAATATATACTTTCGAATCACCTGCGAAAAATCCGAAAACCGTGACATCCCAAATGCTTGATTGGTTTTCGAAACTCAATATCTGACATTATAAGAGATATTATTTTACTATTACAATTTCATCATCAGTGAAAATATTGTTGTATTTATAGTATGTGTGTGTGTGTGTATATATATATATATATATATATATATATATATATATATATATATATGTATGTATGTATGTATGTATTACATTAATTAAAAAAATAATTGTTACACTAAGTCAATATTTTGAAAATAATTTCTGTTAATTAAGAAAAAAAATTATAAGAAACACGAATATTTCTTCACTTACTTAATTTATCTCAATAAGCAGGTGCATAGATTATCTGCTATAATTAATTATAAATTTCAATTTTGGACAGTGTCTACACGTTTTTCATGATTACAATAATATGTTTCGAAAGAAGTCTTCAAATAATTAAAAACAACTGGAATTTATTTATAATAAAATATATATTAACACTTCTTATAATTATATTTTTGGACTACAGGTACATAAAATATATTTTATTTAAATTTCAGTTTATAAATAATTTTATTACTTTTCTGTTATATAATGGCAATATAACAGCCTGTTTAATTATATATAAAATCATAATAACTCTTCATTCATGTCAAGAATTCGCATTGCAGCCAAAATGCCAAGAATAATTTTATATGACAATCTTCCAGTTCATAAAACAATTTTTTGTGTACGTCTGTTTAATATATACACATATATTCTTGTTTGTTTTTACCCCTTTATACGCCAATTTTGTTTCCTTATAGCTATTTTTTATTCTAAAATTGAATGAAAATTGAGAAGTGAATATTTGAATGGTATTATAAAGAAGATATTCTAAAAGCTGCCATTATTTTTCTAGCGTATATATTTAGAATGAGAATGTGACGTGTGAACATGGCATATATAAGTAGAATGAGAGGGAAACAGAGAAAATCATTGTTGGATGGAATTAAGAACTTTGTGAGTTGAAGAAGAAAAATAATAGTAGTGATGAAAATGGTAATGGATAAGAAGAAATGATAAAAATAGGTAAAGACTCAGTCGATGTTTCAAAGAATATTTAAAAAGGATGAATATAGTTATAAATGAAGTGTGAAATAAAAAATACCATTTCATTTCAAAACACTTCGATACTAATATGGTTTGTGTAATCAAAGTTTGGATATTTTTTAGACATACTCTGTATTTGGATATAAGTTTAATTTTAAACAAGATAAAAAAATTTGTAATCACTTTATATATGGTTGCTCAAATGAGAGTGAAGATAGTTTAAAATAGTAAACAATATTAAGCAAGTAAATGTACTACTCTGTTCAAAAAGTAAGGTAACTGTTTGAATAAAACATATTATTTATTAATTCATTCAAATTTATTATGTCTAATACAAAATTTAATGCAACTTCTTTGTTCAATAATATTAGACATTTTAAAAATCGAAAAAAGGTAAAAAGTTGATGTAAATAAACTGCTGTAACCTATAAATTATTTGACATATCAAACTGAAATTAGGAGCGAATGACACTGAAGGTTATACCAATATAAGAAAAAAAGTTTTTTGAACTACGACTTTCGCGCGAGTTTCAAATTAAAAAGTTATCTTATTTTTTGAACAGAGAAGTATGTCTAAAGTGTTTAGTTTCATTTGGACTACTTTATATATTACATAAAATATATTAAAGAAAAATTTATAGTGAGTTTTTAATATCATTAAAAATTTGAAATTATTATTACAAATCAAATTGCAAATTTCTTGAACCATTAAGTGCTTATTATAATTAGTTTAATTAAATAATTATTTTTTATATCATAGATTAATAATTGAATTTCAATAAGATTTATTTGATATTTATTTAACATTACATCATTCTAATCCGTTCCTGTCCGAATACGTGAATATCCACACGACAACAAAATAACTTGTAGATAAAATCTGTATAAAAAGCATTCTCTTATTTTTCTCAACCTCTTAATGAACCATGAAAAGCATTACGAACGGAAGCAAGAAATGCCTATGAAATAAGAACACCGCGATATACATTTTTCATTATAGCAACTTAAATTCGTGTGGGTCGAATTAAGAGGGCCACATATTTGGCACAACTATTTCACCATCTATTATTTGAGACCAAAGCGATACTACGACGTTTTGATTAAGCATTTGTATTCACAATGTTGGATGTAAATATATATTACATTCGAGAAAATTTGTACTCTAATAGACACTTAATAAAAAAGGCCGCTTGAAAAATCGTACTAATAAATGTTTCCGTCGTTTATATCGTTTTTTTTTCTTCTCTTCAGTATGCGATTTTTATTTAATCAAAGAAAAATTTCCTCTGTATGCTTATATTTATGAAAGTATTCGATTTAAATATTTCTTAAAAGTTGTTTATACATTTTCATGTCTTTCGCACGAATATATTTCTATATCAATTACTGTTGCCAAAAAATTTATTTCTATCATTTAACAAAAATGACGTCTATTTCAATTAAGAATATCTTAAATGTTTACTAATTAGTTTCCAGTTTCATATATTCGTTTCATTATCACATTAACATTAAACGCGGATTAAATTTTATTTATTAACAATAAATTCAAAACCTACACCGGTTATTTCATTAGTAGACGATACAAAGACTTTTTTTGTATTTTTATACGGTCGAGTATTTTTTTCATATTTTTATACGGCCGAGTATTTGCTTTCACTGATCTTGTTTTCTAAAAAATGCACAGGTGTTAGTGTAACGAAGTGTACTATAAATCATGAACTTATTAATAGGATGTGGGGTTAATGAGATTTTGTATTTTCGTGATACTAAATTAACTTTTTGACTCGGATCAACTGTTTAATGATTTTTTATAAATTGTTAATTAAAATCGAAATTTAAACTCTTTTACATTTTTTTAATATATCAAATATTTTATTTCTCTATTCATAATATTTTATATAAATCTGAATATTTTTTTATTAAAATATTAAACAAAAATGTTTTTTTTAATTCTGTACATTCATTGAATTTGTTTTATTAAGATTAAATTGAATATTTATTTGAATACAAATTAATAATTGAATGAAAAAATAATATTAAAAAAATATTACTTTTTATAAAAATATGTCTATTGATTATTGTATATATATATATATATATATATATATATATATATATATATATATATATATATATATATATGAGTCTGTCTGTATGTATGTGTGTGTGTTGGATCAGCCTGTGGGAAAATTTTCTCAGTTTTATATATGAAATAAATACATTTTTTTGATTTAATCGATTATATAGAGTCATCCAAATGTGACGCTATTAAAAAACCTACAAAAGAAGCTATAGAGATGTTTCTTTATACACCACCCTATACATATGTTTCTTTTTAATAAAACAAAAATCTAGGTGCCACATTTTAATGACCCTATATAGTATTCAAATTTATTAATTCCATCCTCATAAATTTATTTTGATTTAAATTCAAAATTTTGATATTTGATTGTATTTATTTTTATGAAATTAATTTAGTTCTATTAATATTATTTTGTAATTAATTGTATTAGTAATACTAAATTAAATTATTTAATTTAAATAATAATCTCACAGAATAAAATCCGGTTAATATAGATGATGATTAAGAATTTTTAGCAAGATTATTCAATTTTTACTAATTGTTTATACTTGTATGTTATCTTCTATCATCTAAATTTGGTTATTACCAATTAAGGAACCAGGCTGACCAAGATCAGCTCGAATTAATATGTAAAAAAAGTTAATATGTAAAAAAACTATACTGGGTAATGTTTGCAAAAGAAAGTATGAAGTTCTAATATATAGGTGTTTTTTTAATCGTGATAGAACTTTCGATAGGGGTTCAATTGAAAGTTCTGTCACGCTTAAAAAGCATTGTATATTTTTGATTTGTAGAGAAAATCATTTTATCATTTATATATATATATATATATATATATATATATATATATATATATATATGTGTGTGTGTGTGTATGAAAAATAAAAAAGAAAAAACACAATATCAGAATATTTTATTGAAATTATACATAAGAAGCTATAGATATATCACAAGGAATAAATGATTTAAACAGCAAAATTTGCAATATTATGATGGAAACTGCTCGAGAAATAAAACCACATGGAAAAAAGAAAAATCTAAAATCAAAGAAGAAACTAAACAACTGATGGAAAAGAGGGAGATGAAAAGAGATTTGGATGGTAAAGCAGCTGTGGAATATTGAAATTTGCAAACTACTCAGAAAGAAATTAAGGTTTGATATTAGACAACACAACACAAAGAGATTAGTAAGAGCAAAGAAGAAAACAAAAGTTTTAGAAAAGCAAAAAAAGATATTATTCAACATAAGTTAACGACAATAAAAGATAACGAAGGTAACCTACTAACAGAAAAGAATAAAATATTAAAATATACAGAAACATTTTACCAACAACTATATAAAAATGAGGAGAAACATAGTAGAGAAAATAACAATAAAGAAATAACTAATGACTACAAAATTCCGGATATTTTACCAGAAGAAGTGGGAAAAGTAGTAAAAGAAATGAGAAATGGGAAAGCACCAGGGGAAGATGGAATAACGACAGAACTAATTAAATATGGAGGAAAAACGATGAATGAACATTTGGCAATGCTATTTACTAAATGCATTAAAGAAAATAAAATCCCAGAAACGTGGAAGAATAGTATATTAATAATACTTACAGAACTGAAGAACTACAACTACTTTTCCTCCATATATAAAACATTCAGCAAAGTTTTATAAAAAGACTAGAAAAAGAATTTGGGCAACAGGCCAGAGAACAGGCAGGCTTCAGATCAAATTTGTACAACAGACCAATATTTTTATACAACATGTTTGGCTTTTTATAGATTTTGAAAAGGCGTTCGATTCGGTATATTTTCAATAAAAGAACAAGGAATTAGTAAAAGATATGTGGATTTGTTGGAGGAAATATATAAAAATTCATCAGCGCAAATTAAACTACATGAGCTATAAAAATATTTAGACAAGGAGACAGTTTATCACCAAAAATATTTAATGCAATTTTAGAACAGATCATGAGAGATGCAGATTTTGAAAATAAAGGAATCAAAGTAAATGGAGAATATCTGTCACATTTAAGATTTGCGGACGATGTACTGCTAATAAGTGAAACCCCAGAAGAACTACAAACATTACTCGAAACCCTATCAGAAAAAAGCCAAAAAGTAGGGTTAAAAATAAATATGGGAAAAACAAAGGTCATGTTCAATAATTTCGCTGAAAGAATTAACATACAATTAGAGAATCTAAGTGATTAGGGAAAACTATTACGATGGTGATTTATGGCCAGAAATCAAAACGAGAATCAGAACATGGGCAGCATTTGGGAGACTAAATAGTAGTGAAAAGCAATATACCAATTAGTTTGAAAAGAAAGGCATATAACCAATGTTTACCGGCCTGTACGTATGGAGCAGAAACTTGGACTCTAAACATAAGAATTGTTAACTGCCCATATGGAAAGAATAATGTTTGGACCGAAAAATATAAGGGAACAAAAAGTAATTGATATAATAGAGCAAGTTAAATCGTTGAAATGGACATGGGCAGGACATGTAGCGAGAAGAGAGGACAACAGATGGACGAAGATTGTTACGGAATGGAGACCTAAAAAGAGACCTTTATATGGAGGCCAAATGGGATTGGCATATGGAAGACTCTTCTTATTTAAAATGACATTCGAGAGGCTTTCGCCCAGCAGTTATATTTATTATATATTGTGTGTGTACATGTATGTAAATTTAAAAAAAAAACATATTTTTATTGTTTGTTTTGAAACTGTGGCAAATTAACTTACTAACTGTAGCAAACTAACACAAATGAATTTCCCCCCCACACACACACCACAATATATTATTAAATGTTCAAAAATAACTTATTGTGTTCACCTTTTTGTTTATAACAACAATAAGCTAATGTGTATTTCGATATAGATCCCATTACCCATCGTCAGAGCCTTTTTATTAAATAATAAATTGAACAATAAGTGATTATTGAACACTTTATAACATATGGTGTTGGGGGTGAAAATTCAATTATGTTAAATATCTTTTATATACAGAACTTTTTATCTGCAAATATATTTTTTTAATAAAAATCGTAATTGCCATATTATTTATTTATTTCCTACATTTTATAACAGTTTTTATTTATTTTACCTTACTTAAACTCAAGTAAATCTATCTATTGATCCATTATTTAAATGAATTTATCAGTCTGTGCAATTAAGTTCTATTTTAAAAACAATTCTATTGATTTTTCATTGAAAAGAATCAATTTAAATATATTTTCAAAATAATCAATAATATTTAAAAATCAAAAACAGTGCTACAGTTTATATAAAAAGCATATGTCTCTTTAAAAATACTAGAGCTCAGTTATGGTTTTTATAAAATTATGTTAGTAACCCCGTGCCCAATCCACAACTTAGAAGCCATTTAAAAATATTAACTAATCTAATCATTTTTTTAAACAATAAATTTACAATGATAATAAGTATTTTTTGCCTTATAATACTCATTTTTAATTCCAATAAAGTTACATTATTACTATTTAAAAAATAATTAAATTAATATTAACATTTTTATTACTATAATTTATAAAGAAACAATCAACAAATTTCATTTCTAAAAAAACTTTACTGAAATAAAATATTCATTTTTAAATCATTTATAGTTAATAAGAACATTATATATATATATATATATATATATATATATATATATATATATATATATATATATATATATATATATATATATATATATATATATATATATATATATATATATATATATATAAACTTGTATTAAAAATAACATATACATATATATTATACAACAAAAGTGTAGTCTTGTCGGTTTAATTTTGTAAAATAAAACCGTGTATTGTATTTAATAATTAAAACAGAAGTTGTAATATTTAAAGTATTATTATTGTTTCTTATTATATATAAATATATATATATATATATATATATATATATATATATATATATATATATAGAGAGAGAGAGAGAGAGAGAGAGAGAGAATGAATTTAAAAAGCAGTTGTACATTTTTTTAGAATTAACCATAGCACACATGTAATATAATACATATTAAATGTTGTAGAATTACATTAGAGTTATTAAATTATATTTGTGGTTTAAGTATATATATATATATATATATATATATATATATATATATATATATATATATATATAAACATAAGTATAAACATACGTAATAGTATGTGAAGTTATTATGACAGCTTGTTATGTTTTTACTATTATTCATTCATATATGAGAAATTTTATTCATGTTAATCATTGAACCAGTAAGATAAAGTGGGATGATTACAAGCTTTTAAATATTCATAGTGATTGGATTGGACTTATTTATGTCTTTTATTTATTACGTGTGATGTTGACCACTACTAATTGAACATCGGGTAATAAATACTCAATACATTTTGTTACATTGATGCATTTATATGGATGATTCAATGTGATTATTCGTGTACGTATCGGTTTTAGAAAATTAATTAAAAGCAATACTTGTTTTTCATTCGAGATAAACATTTCTTTTTTGAACTTGAACCTGAGTATTCGATTTACATTTTGATTTTATATAAATATATACATATACAGAGATATGAATATAAATATATTTTTTAGTAACTTAACAAACAAGTTTTAGATCTTTATTTATATTATATATATATATATATATATATATATATATATATATATATATATTTGTACATAGACATTTATTAGCAATTATTTTTTAGGTATAAATTTATTTCACATTTTAAATATGAATTATATATTTTATGGGTTATTCAAAATGTTATTAAATTAATAAATGTATTTTAAGATGTATACATAAAATTCATTTGGTGTTAATTTATTTATTAAAAAAAATTTTTTTTTAAAAAAAATAATCAAATTAGTTTCTGTAAGAGAATAATTTATATAGAATGATTAAATATCAATTTTATTATTTCTTCCCAAAATTAATATAAAATATTTTTTAAACAATGTGATGTCTAGATTTGTGTTTTATTTAAAAAAAACATGTTTTAGTTTCTTTTAAATAAAACACAAATCAAGTTGTGATAATTGGATGACTCTATATTATTTTTATTCTAAATAATTTGATGAAAATAATAAATTTTTAATCAATATATTATTTAACAACAATGTTAAATTCATCCATTTCGATATTATTGTTTAATAAAAAGTTATGACTCTGAAATATATCTATTCTTGCTTTTCTTTATTTTTTGTTTTGATAAAAGGTTTTCTAAAACTAAAACTTATTGTCTAAATAGACATTAATTGATCAAAAATACACTTTTTTAATAAAACTAGAAAAAAGCACAAAGATGATCAAAAATATATTATAAAAAGATTGTTTCAGAAATTGTATTTATAAAAATGTAATTAAAAAAAAAACGTTTAAATTTATAAACACATCTGTAGTAATTCAAGAATAATATTTATACATTTTTAAATGTTTTCATGTGTCATTATATACAATTTATATTTATATTTTTAAGTTTGATAGAATTATCAAATGAGTATATTTGTATTAAAAAATATTCATAGATTTTTCTTATATCTTTTTAAATTAATTTCATCATAATTTTTACAAAATATCATTTTTTATAGAATTTTCTTGTGATTATTTTTCGATCACAATCATTAATTTAAATTCAGTTATTGAATTAATTAACTATACATTACATTCCTACGATAACAAGAAATTAATTTCTGTTAAATTCTTTATTTTTTAATTTCACATGGAAAACATTAAATCATTAAATCTTTTTGATATCTTTAAAGTTATTGGTTTTTAAAGAATTAATATTTTCTTTATTAGAAAAAAATAGAATATAAATAATATTGGTTTTCATTAAGTATCTGTTGATATATCCTAATCTAAATATATAAAAAATATTCAGTGCTTATTTATTATTGATTTTATTTATTTATAAGTTGATGTGCTTTTTGATTACAAGCCATCATCATCACAGAACTGGATTATTATGCATTACTAATCGAAATACAGATAACCCTCCTATAATACGGTAGATAAGTTCCTAGAAAATACCGTGTTGTAAGAAATCGCGTTATATGAGACTAGAAGCTAGTATTTATTATTTTATAATTACTTACTATTTTATAATTTTTTGTAATAAAAATAGTGTTATCCAATGTTGGAGAAGGATTTCCGCAATTTTCTTAACGTGTTAAAACGAAACTGTGTTGTAGGTTATCGCGTTATACGAGGGTTTCCGTAATTTCTTAACGTGTTAGATCGAACCTGTGTTGTAGGAGAGTTACCTGTACGATTCAGTTTATAAAAAAGATAAAGTGAATAATAAATAATTATTATTTTGTATTTTTTAACCTCTTGTGGTATTGGGATGATTGTTAATTTGTACAAAAATCAATTTGTCATAGTTTCAAAACAAATAGTGTCTAAATATATATATATATATATATATATATATATATATGTATAATAAAATTTGATCTGTGTTTTAGTCTCCGAAATAAATTCAACAACCTTAGTGTTTTAAACATTGATATATTTTTTATAAAAAATATTGAAAATTTTTACTGTCAATTTTTTCATTTATTTTCATTACAATTTTTCTCTATAATTGCATATATATATATATATATATATATATGTATGTATGTACAAACATTCAATTGCAAGTCTTGTCACATAAACAACAGACCAATTGGTTACAAATCGTGTAGGAGAGGGCGTACCAATTAGAATTCGATAAGATTTGTGTTCGTGTAGTCTTGTCTCAATCTAATATATACTTTCTTTGTTATATATGCGCCGTATTGCCACCTTTGCTTACATCTCTTGAGGTGTGATACACAAAATGTATTAGACATGTATACACTATGCTCAAGGCTGTTCTATATTTCATTGGACTTAGTTATAATCAATGTAGGAACAGAGCGGTATTTTTGTTTGGTAAACAGACCTTACTCAGGTCCTGCATCTTTATTTATATTTATATATATATATATATATATATATATATATATAATTCTGAATATACATAGGTTAATGTGTTAAAAATAAATTAATCATCGTCATTATCAATTGCCAAGTCTGTTAAAGACATCTGCTATTCAAATTTAGTATTGTGTAAGTAGGTGATTTTATAGTATTGTTTCTTAATTTGATTTGTTGAAATAATTTAACCTATATTTAAAAAAAAAACTAGAAAATTAAATAGAGTAATTATTTTTACATTCCACTTTCTGTGATGTATATATATATAGACTAGAATAGAATATAATCTTTGTAATTGGGTTCTTATATTCTTTATTTTGAAATTATATAAAAAATAATCTTTTAAATTAAAGTAAATAGTATAGTTTTTCGTTTCTGTTTTAATTTAAATAAATAAATCGCAAATAATAAATTTGTAAATGAACCATACGAAATATTTTCTAAATAGATATTTTTTTTTAAAAAAAATAATAATTTTAATTAAAGTTATGTTTGTTGAATTGCAAGTTGTTTTTATTATAAAAATTATTATAACTGAAGTATTTGTATAAAATTTTAACATACGAGGCTCGTTTGATAAGTATGGTAAAAAAGTAAGAAAAACTAAATTAAAAAAATAATTTTATTAATTAAATTTAACAATAAATAAATTTACCTTATTTATCAAACGACCTTCGTAAATCAATTGTCACTCTAACACCATAAAGTATAATAAGAATGTTAAATAATCACTTCTTTTTCACTATATTTTATTATATTCTATAATACAGTACTCTGACGATGATGAAATGACCATCAAAATTCTCATCAGTTTTTAAGTGAATAGTAAGTGATTATTGAATATATTTTTTATTATCTGTGGTTTTGACAATTAATTTATGTTAAAGTGAATTTGCCAGTATCAAAACAAATAGTTATTATTTGTTATAACTAGTTATCAGATTATTTATTAGATTTTAATAATGCAACTCTCTGATGATGATGGAATTTCCATTGAAATGCACATCAGCTTATAAATAAATAAAGTGATCAATAAATAATTATTGAATATATTTTTAAAATCTTGTTTTATTGGAGTAGTAATTTTTACAGTATTTAATATTTTAAGATTTGAGGTACATCCTTTGTATTTTTTATTTTAATATGTATGTTTTTAAATAATGTGCAAAATACACACACACACACACACACACACATATATATATATATATATATATATATATATATATATATATATATGTGTGTGTGTGTGTGTGTGTGTAACTTGTGTATAAAAATTGATAAGAATATCTATTATTCTAATTCAAATTCCCCAAATTGGGATTTAGATGTAGGACTGACATCAATTTGTTAAAAAAAACATAACCATCGAAGAACTTTGGGAAGAAAAACTATAATGGGTTAATATTTTTTTGTCTTACAAGAGCTGTAACATCAAATAGTAGTAAATAGTAATATGCTAATACAGTAGTGCACAACCTGTATGTCACGACTCCTCAAAGGGTCGCAAAAAATTGTTGGGGGTCGTGAGAATTTTGAGAAATTCTTATGTTGAAATTTTCAAACCAGATGTTCAGAAAATAGGATGATACAACAAATAATGGGTCGCGTAAAATTTCAGTCTGAGTATGGGGGTTGCAAGTGTAAAAATGTTGTCCAACACTGTTCTATATATATATATATATATATTATAATTTTACTTAAAATAGAAAAATGTGTAGTTAGTTGTGTATGTTTTCATAAATAATGTATAATTAATTATTAATTTTTTAGAATTAAATATTTTTAATTCAATTGCATAATTTTCAAAATATATAACGCTTGTATTTTGATACAAATCGTGTAAACTCTTCAAAATACTCACATTGAAGCATTACACAAAGCCGCTCATAAAAATAACGTATCGTAATACACATAAACCAAGTGTTGACAGTGCGGCTAATCGTTCATCCAAAGACAATTACATGAGCCGTGGGGTGTCCTCTCTTTATGTGGCGCGAGATCGAGCCCGGTTTTTGTAATGAAATGAATAATGATGCTCGAGTATAACTTGTAGTCCTCTGTTTTGTATATGAAATATATATACACCTAATTCATTGGCGTACTGTTTATTTAAATTAATATACAATAATTATAAGTCAATGTAACTTTACGGAAATAATCATTGTATTTAAATATGGTGTTTAATTTTTATCTGATTTTTTTCTACTTCAGTACGATTCAATCTTATTATTATATTTAAATGATTACATATAATTATATTAACATATATATTTTTATATAATCATTAAAAAAATAAACTAGATAAGATTTAAATACTGTAAAATCCTATAAAAAGTACATATCTATTATTTTTATCAATTTATAAAATAAATTTAATTAAAAAAAATATTTTCATAAAATTCTATTTATAACTAGTCATAAAAATTACATGTAAATAATCTACCAAAAAATTAAAAAAAATGTTTAAATTTTAGCAAATGTACATTCAGTTAATAAAAATAATTGGGTATTAAAATGTGTATTCATAAAATTATAACTCTGAATATTGAAAACCATAATTCTAATTTTTTGTTCATCTTGAACTACTATATTGTGTTTTTTATTATGTTGTATCATCATCAGCCTCTTTTTATCTACTGGTGGATGAAACAATGTTTCAAAACATTCTATCTTGAGCTATCCAATATTTTTCTCTTTTATTTCACTCCAACGATTTTTTGTGTCTCTTCTATCTATCCATGTGATTTTTCTTAGCCCTGTTTATATCTCTAGATTTTTAATTAATGTTTTTTCTTTTTCGTCGATGTCTTCTCTTCTTACTATACCATTCATCATTTTTATTTTAAACTTTTCATTTTTAATTGCGTTATATACGCATACACACACACACACACACACACACACACACACATATATATATATATATATATATACACGAGGGTTGTTTAATAAGTATGGTAAATTTATTTATTGTTTAATTTAATTAATTAATTAATTAAATGAAATTTTTCAATTTAGTTTTTCTTACATTTTACCATACTTATCAAATGACCCTCGTATATGAGCGTGTGTGTGTGTATATATATATATATATATATATATATATATATATATATATGTTTATTAGAAATTCCTTTTGCATCCAATGCTTTATTAAAAAAATCATTTTAAAATCGTTCTACATAGAATGAAAAAATAAGGAATATTTTTTTAATTTTTTGAATATAAATTCTATATTTTTTATTTTATATATGATTAATTTTGTATATAGTTGTATATTTTAAATATAATCGAACATTACAACAATTTTAATTTGAAACAAATTGATAAAGGATATATTTATGCAATTGCTAAAAATTCAGTCTGTCTATTTTTAATGAATAAATTACTCTCTTTTACACGAAATTTTCTAATAATATTCAATGATCATCGTTGTTGAACGTTTTTTAAAAAAATCAGGTAATGTACAGGATTGGTTAATTGTGGAAAAATCTTATTTATACTCTAAGTAAAAAAATTTTATAAATATGTATTTTATCAAAAATATAATATTTTTTTTATATAAATTATAGAATCTTAAAAAATTGAAAAACAATACTTAAAATTAAATTTACTTTTAAAACAACTTATACACATACTCTCTCTCACACACTTTCTCTCTCTCTCTCTCTTTATATATATATATAATAGTTAAAATGTGTATATTGTATATTTATTGAAAGTATCTCAATATAATAAAAATTACAAAATGCACGCCAATGATTTCGAAGATTCGTGGCTATAAAAGACAGTAAATGATTTATACTTTATTACAATTTGCCACAAATACGATCGAATATGTTGTTGTGGGTGTGTGAACTCTTATTAGAGTTTTCACCTGTTTCTTATTTGTTATGATTTGTTGATCGAATTATTATGCGAAATGTATTTTCATTCAACCATACGTTCAAGTAATATAACTATATAATATATTGTTTCATCATTAAAAATACACATAAAAAATAATCAAATTCTTATTACAAACAAGTTAATACATTATATATATATATATATATATATATATATATATATATATATATATATATATAATGTAATTTGAATATAGCTTCTATATCGATAAAATAAATTAGTTTTGCCGAGAAATTTGCATACATTAATTTGACGAGATTATTTGTTATTTAAAAGTAATATTTAAAATATTCTAGTGATAATCTTTATGAATACATAGATACATATGTGTATATATATATATATATATATATATATATATATATATATATATATATATATATATATATATATATATATATATATATATATATATATATATAATCTTTATTTTTTCATATTCTACATATTATTAGTTTCTTCTGATATTTTAATTCCATCTGTCTTGTCATTACATTTATTAATTGATTAATGACTCAACTTTTACATATATATATAAATATCTTAGGATTTGATATTTATACGCAGAAAAAGAAGTTGTTCATATTCAGATACTTTTATAAATTCATTTTTATGTAATAATTATTATCTTTTTTAATAATACATAGTGAACATAAAACATTAATTTCAAATATCTGTTCTTTTTTAGGCTAAAGAGGAACAAAACTAGATTTATTAAAATTATGTGATGAAAATTCTCTATAATTTAACTTGATCAAAATAAATTATACAATACTCATGTTATATTTATTATTGAACTTGGTTAAAATTATATAATTCAAACAGTTCATTTTTCGACGCATTAAAATTAGTTTCCATTTGACATAGTGAGGGTGATAGTCGATTAGTTCAGTAAAGTTTTTAAATAAGTTAGTAAATTTTGATTAGTGATTAGTTTGTGTTTTGTATGTAATTTATTTGTGAAAAATGAATTAGCAATAGTGCAAAACCAGTATGGATAATCGCTACGTTTTAAGATACGCAATTTGATATTTATTTATTTTAGATTATGTTCGATCATGGTAAATATTTCTAATCGATAGACTCGTAAAATTGTGTATTGTATGGTTTAATTAGTTAAATGTAATAGAAGTAGAAATTTATGGGATTACATATATATATATATATATATATATATATATATATATATATATATATATATATATATAACAGCATATTAAATAGAATAAATAAATGAAAGAATAATGTAAAAAGTACTCTTGGGATTTTCTTAAAAAATATTCTCCTGATAAGATGTAAACAAAAATTCAATAATTTTTCATTGTTTACTTTTTTGATAATACATATTTCAATATGTATGCCATTTTATTTAAAACGTTTTCAATAAATTTATGATGATTCTTTTTGACGTTAAAAATTCGTAAGATAAAATTATTTTTTTTCAAACATAATTACAATTAATTTTAATATTAAAAAATGTATTTTTTTTTTAGAAAAATAATAGAGGTTATATTTTTGTCGTCATTCTTGAAATAGTTCTCAACAAAAATGGTTTTTAAAAAAATTCTTTCCAGAACTGTAAATGCAACTCTCTCTCTCTCTCTCTCTCTCTCTCTCTATATATATATATATATATATATATATATATATATATATATATATGTATGAAAAAAATTAAATTGATAATTGCAAGCATTAAAATAATAATTGGTGATATGTTTATAAATAAAAATATATGGTCATCCAAATGTGATGCTTAGATTTGTGTTTTATTGACTCTCTCTCTCTCTCTCTCTCTCTCTCTCTCTATATATATATATATATATATATATATATAAAATTAAAATTGATAATTGTAAGCATTAAAATAATAATTGGTGATATGTTTATAAATAAAAATATATGGTCATCCAAATGTGACGCCTAGATTTGTGTTTTATTGAAAAGAAACATGTGTATAGGGTGGTGAATGGGGAAATAAGTTAAGTTACACATTCATATTTGTATGATCCTATATTTTAGTGGTAATAAATTAAGTAGAGAAAAGGATTTTTTTTATTTCATTTTTCAGTTTTATTTATGTTTGAAAATTTATTTTCAAAATGTTCACTGATTTTAGTATCAAAATATTCTTTATTTCAACAAATTCTCCATAAAAATGGTAAAGTTAATCAGACAGCTTTTATTATATCGTAACATTTTTTTTTTATGAAGAAAGATAATTCTTTAGTATTAATAAATAGTTTGACTATAGATTTACTTGTTTCTAAATTTTGGATTTATGATAATTTACCTTTAATTTATTTTATAAAAAAAATCTCTAGGATTTATATATCATTATCAGCCTATTTTTATTCATGGTTGGATGAGTGATTTTTCCAAAAATTTCCTTTTTCATTGATTCCGTACTTTTTTCTCTTCTATACCAACGAATTATTTCATGTTTCTATCTCATTTATTTATGATTTTTTCTCCTATTTGTAATTTTTTATTCTTGTTGTATGACTAGCCTATTTTTATTTATTTTTTAAGAATTTAAGTGTGTGTATTTTTCTCATAATTGAACACCATTGTTAAAAAATCTTAAATATATAAATTCGGACTTGAAAGCATTAAATAATTTTCTTATGCAAATGGTATACAGATGAGAGTTATATTTTTATTTGAAATTTTTTCCATTACCGTTATTATTATTTCACCTAATCTTTCGAATATAAAATACAAATTAAAAAAAAATTGATAGGTTATTCCATTACTTGATTTTTTTGAATTTCATTATTTCTTAAAAGTTGATTTCTGTTTCCTTTAATCTTGTAAATAGTTAAACAAAATAAGCTTATAAACATACACCCAACACACACACATATATAATACATGTATATTTCTAACTATATAACTTTATTGAAGATAATATTTTTTTATATTATTATTAATATACGTTTTAATGAAACACTGTATAAATAAACTGGCTCTCAAGAGAGGTTTCATAAAAGCTATTAATTACTTCGATTTAACAACGAGCATAGTAAAGGAAATCATCTACGCTTGATTAATTGTTAAATTTATGGAAGTTTTTGTTTGACGTTAAAAATACACAAGGTATTTTTAATTAAGATTTAATTCAAGATAGCGTACTGTATAAATATTTTATCTCATATGAATTTAATTAGAAAATTCTAACACTTACTAATCTTAATATATAACATATATTTCTTTGTCAAAAATGGATACACATTTACATATATATATATATATATATATATATATATATATATATATATATTTAAAAAATAAATAAATTTATCTAAACTAAACTATTTTGTAGGCTATCAACTAATTTAATACAAAAAATATTATTTATAGTTTAACGAATGAAGCTCCTTCTAATTAGATTTAAATACACTAAAAAAACGTTCAATGTTAAAAAGGTGTAGTTTATTTTCACATTTTATTTTTTAGAAACATGACTTGTTCTGTTTTATTTATTTATATACATGTTTATTGTATATAAATTTTATTTTATGTTGACATATTTTGTAAATATTTAAATAAATTTAACATTTTACAAATTTTATTCTATTTTTATATTATTTTTAAATTCTTGTTCTGACGGATTAAATTTTTTATTTTAAATAAATCTCTATAACCTTTTAAAAAATCTATATTTGTATATTGACATTTTATATTTTTGAAAAGTTCAAATATTAGTTTATATTCATTTTGTAAAAAATATAGAAATAGGAAATACAATTATAAACAAGTAATGTAAAATATTAATATTGTATGGATTTACATTTAACTTTGTTGCATTTATTGCTTTTATTACAAAGAATGTTTTTCATAA
>CP092094.1:23190000-23225000 GCA_029203775.1 Neoneuromus ignobilis | reverse complement strand
TATTTTACTTCATAATCACCCTCATTTTAGAAAAAGGAAATTTTGTTAAACGCATTACTTATGGGTACACCTTATACATATATATATATATATATATATATATATATATATATATATAATGTTATTAAATCTAATATTTTTTTTTATTGTACACTTCGACATCATAGCACATTATTTAGAAATTTACAAGTGTTAGAATTTATTTATTAAATTAATACAGTAACAATGGTTTCGATGACCTTTACAAAATCAAGGTATTAAATTTAATTTTAATTATTCTAGATGTATTTTAAAATCTGGAATATTGAAATAAAATTTAAAATTATTTGCAAGTAATATTTTTAACAATATTAATAAATTATTATACACATATACACACACAATTCTTTTATTATATCTTGTTTAAATTCCTTGATAATATAATTTGTATTATTAACACTATAAAATATATTGATACATTGCAAAATATTCATTAAATAAAATTATCATAAATCTTATCATAATAACATATAATTTCGAATATGGATTTAAGAACCGTCTCATAAAAACTCTATTCTCGATTTATGTGAAATAAAACGAGTCACCAGTTTCAGAATGTTCCTGAAAATATATAAACTATTTTAATTACGAGCACATAAAATGGCTTTAATACATTTCAATGCGCATGTCATCTATATCAACCATATTTTAATAACATTTTTTAAGTTTCTAATTAAATTTTTTATGATGTTGTTGCAGTTACGATGTTTTAATATTCATACTTTATTGAATCATTTTACAGGTTAATGGTATACTTTGTAACAATTTACAATAACGTAAATGGATTGTTGTTTAAATTCGTTTAAATCTTTTTTACAGAAAAAATAAAAACAATTCATTATAATTTCAACGGTTTGTTTATAATACTTTATGATATATAATTATGAGAATTAACCTTTTTATTAACTGAATGAGTGTAAAAATATTTATTAGCAAAATGTTGATGTAATAAACACATTATTTTACTTTACTGCAATATAAATATATATATATATATATATATATATATATATATATATATATATGTGAAGTTATTAGTTGATACAATGAATATTAAATACCGCCCTGTCTTAGATTTATAGATTATAAAAAAGTGTTCTACTCAGAAATAAATCAGCAATATATTAAATGCATTGAAAAATCAAGGAATTGAAAAAGCATGTATTGTGAACTCTCTGGAAATATTTATAGAAATATTCTTCTGTATAAGGAAAATTAAAATTATGAAAGGGTTAAGATAGGGTGATATCACCAAAACTATTTACATCTGGGTTTAAAGTATTTGAGTAATTTAACTGAGAACTTAAAAAAATAAAAATAAATGTATGAATGCTTAGTCACTAAAATTTGCTAATTACATTATTATTTCTTCAAACCTAGAATTCGAAAAAGAATAGAAGATTTAATTAAAGAAAATAAAAAAAATTTTTTTTTGATAAATTTTTGGAAGACAAAGTGAATATTCAATGAATTTTTAGATTAAACGTTAAAAGAACATTTATAGATGAAGTGAACAAGAGAATAAATATAGGATGGTGTTAATTTGAAAGAAATTTGCATTTTTATTTGTTTAAAAAGAACATTTTTTGATCACCTGTTCTTATTTATGGCATTAATGAGTTTAAAATATCAAAATACTTCCCAGTTCATTTTCTTTAAAATATCACCAAACCATCAAAGACCCATTGTTAAATTTTCAAATTTGGGAAATATTTCAATCTTGATTTTTTTTCTGTTTATATCCACTAACGTTCAATTGGCTCTAATTTGTTAATTTTCATCATCGATTTCTAGTATTCATCCATCCAGTTTTTATAAACTTTGTAAATTGAAGTCGTGTTTAAATGGTGATCATTTAGAAATGAATTTTTCATGCTGCATATTTTCAAGCAATTACATACATTATCATTAGATACTTTCATATTAAGGACACTTTTGATTATTTAATATTTTTGGCACCAGTCGTAACAGATACATCTTTTATTTTCTTATCATAATAAATTTGAACATCTTTCTTTTTAATTTTTATTAATAGTTCTATATTTAGTTTCGATTTTAATAAACAATACCAACGAAAATCAAAAAAAAAAATCTAAATCTATACATACATCTCTTTTTAATCTTATACTTGTCTTTTTGGTCGTTATTTTATTTGTTTTTAATAAAAGTTCGAATTAAAATATAGAGTATATTTACACAAATTAATTTTAACACTAAGACCACAATAGTTTAACACGTTGAGGACGGCGCAGTTTTTTCTATGTCGCTTCATCGGGCGGCAGTAAAAATCATACTTTGCTTTATCTGGCGCCTTGCACAAAATGTTGTTTAGCAAAACTTCATACTCCAAAGTGCAGTTTCCTTTTACTATACGTTTATTATATCAATATGTAAATACATTAAGTCTATTGTAGCCTACCTGTAAAAATAAGCTCTTCAATTTTTCAATAAAAAAATTATTTTTAACCACATAAATTTTTTTTTCATCTAACAAAACTATAGCTACACGCCGTCCTCAACTTGTTAAAGTGTTCAATAATCACTTATTAAAACTATTGTGGTGTTGGGTTAAAATTCATTTGTGTTAAAGTAAATCAGCCACAGTTCCAATACAACAAATAAATATGATGTATTTTACTACAAAAGACATAACATTATTTTTAAAAGTGGAATAAAACATTGTTGAAAAAATATTTATTTTCACACAAAAAAACTACAAGATATTGAAAAAATATAAATGCCATCATTTTCAAAACTCTACGTTATAAAATTAGAATTTATAACAAAACTTTTCAATGGAAATGCGCATTAACCTATAAAAAATAAAGTGAATAATAAATGATTATTGAACACTTTTTCAGTATCTGGCGTTGAAATTATAGTTAATTACTGTGAAAGTGAATTGGCCACTGTTTGAAAATAAATAGTATATAATTTGTTTGTATGAATAAATATATTTAGGTTAACATGTTGATTATAAAAGTATTCAAAAGATTAAATGAAATAATTAAGTAATACTCAGTTATCACCAAATGCAATAATTATGTATTAAATTATTCAACATGTAATAATAAGTACTTGTAGTAAAATAACTTATCCTTGTGCCAAAAGACCTTAACATTTGTGAAATTACGATGTCTTCAAGAAATTCATTGCTTAAAGATTTTTGTGAGTCGCTATATAAATAACGTATGTAATATAGATGTGAATATAATTGAGTATAACAATATATTTCTAAAACAATCCTGTAAAATTCTCTTCATAAATACCTCAGTAGATTTATCTTCTCCGCAACACATATTTATTTTCATAAATGATACTAGTTAATTTATCATACAAGTACTGCTCTGACTAAATTATTTCATAGGTGTGTCACATCTGGTGGTGAGGTAAAACGACACATCTCTTGCTATCTCGAATTTACTTGTGACTATGACTAACCGCCCGTACCATATTATTCTGACAAGTTTATAAATAATATTTTCAAGATTGGATTCATTGAAAAAAAGTAAATATATATTTCACATATCATATAAACAGGATAATAAAATTTGTTATGAAATTTACGGCTTGTATAAATAAACACACGTGTATTCCGTGATTGTATATTAATAATATTAAATTAAAAAAAAGAATCGAGAATTAATTGATTATTCGAAAATGTTGCCAATATTAAATAGAAAAGACAGGCGTAATTATAATGTAAACAAACTTTAATTTAGAACAAATGGTTGATTTAATTCAAACCGTTACAAGCCAAAATAAACAGACAAACGGGAACAACTATTGCTAGTTTACTAATGGTAGTTTATTATTATACATATTACTTTTTATAGATTCATATATATATATATATATATATATATATATATATATATATATATATATATATATACACGCACACACACACACACACAAAATCTAGAATTTTTATTTATATAATAAATTACTAAAAAAATATTTCAACAAATTCTATATTTGAAAAATCACATTAAAGAACTAATTAAATATTACTAAAAAGTAAAGTACATTTTAAAAAATAAATTAAAATGATATTTTCTGAGTTTTCCTAAAACTAAACATTTTTATTTTATTCAATTATTGTTGAAATTTTTATAAGTTTCACACGTTCTTGATTACAAAAATGATTTTTGTATTTTGTGTAATCTATTTAATGTCATATTAAAAAGTAGTAATGAGTAATTAAAATATGTTCTTATTGGAATTGTTGTTACAGGATTTGTAGTCTTAGATGGTTTTATTCTTATTATTTAAATTAATTGACAAAATCTAATACCTTGAATATCTATGGAAAGATTTTTTATCTATAATTTTAGTATAACAATTTTAACAAATTATTTGAAATTTTTTAACATTTTTTTTATAAATAATTAATTTTATTTTTTAACTAACATTATATATATATATATATATATATATATATATATATATTTATTTATGTGTGTAAAATATATATTTAGTAATGTTTGTTTTAATATATATGCATATATATTAAAATAAACATGTAACTAAATATATACTAAAGAAAATCAAACGTTTAATGCATAAAATAAAAGTAAAATTCCCAATTCATTCGTACATATACAAAGTATGTTTTTCATTCTAAGTAACATCAATCATATGTAAAGTGAAAATCATTATATATTAATCAAAAGTGCAACGACAATTCTATATGAGAAGGATTCAACAGCTGCCAACATAATAAACAGTGACAAGCGTTACTGCTAAACTATAAATGTTACAATTCTTGTGCACTTTTTTTCTAATTTTAGAAACATACACTGAAACAAATGTGATATGTTAATGAATAAATATACAAAAATATATACATACGCATATCTTTACACATACACACACACATATACGAGGGTCGTTTGATAAGTATGGTAAAAAAGTAAGAAAAACTAAATTGAAAAATTTAATTAAATTAATTATTTAATTAAATTAAACAGTAAATAAATTTACCATATTTATCAAACGATCCTCGTATATATATCATCCTCTCTCTATTTACTGATGAATAAAGTTTTTTCAATCAGTAAATATTCTTATGTCTCTGTCTTATCTATCTATTCATCTCTTCCTAGACATATATCAAGATTCTTGATCAATAATTTATAAAAGTATTGATCAAAAATATTTCCTTTAATAAATAATTTATTAAAGAAAATTGATATTATATAATATATCAAGATTCTTGATCAATAATTTCTCTTGTCCATTGGTGGTCTTCTCTTCTTCTTATATGCCTGGTACATTTCTATTTAAAACTTCTCAATTTTGCTAAAAGGCCCTTAAGTTTTGTTTTTCGTATCTACTCTACATTCTATCTCTGCATGTTATTCATAAAGTGCATCTTTTAATGCTTTTTTGTATTTTCAAGAACAGCCAATTGATTCCGATATTTAAAGTCCACGTTTTGCTGTCTTAAGTGAAAACAAAATATACCCTTAATCAAAAAAAATCTCTTGAAACATAGAGAAATGTTCGACTCCATAATATAAGAATTTTCGAATTAACATTTTATTTTTTTCTCCCATTATCTCTCTCTCTCTCTCTCTCTCTCTCTCTCTATATATATATATATATATATATATATATATATATATATATATATACGAGGGTCGTTTAATAAGTATGGTAAAAAAGTAAGAAAAACTAAATTTAAAAATTTAATTAATCAATTAAATTAAACAATAAATAAATGTACCATACTTATCAAACGACCCTCTTATATATATAGGGTCATCCAAATGTTACACCTAGATTTGTGTGTTATTAAAAAGAAACAAAATAACTTATACACATATTTTTTTTATTAAAACACAAATCTAGGTGTCACATTTGGATGACCCTATATATAGCGTTTTTTAAGCGTGATAGAATTTAAAATTAAATCCCTATCGAAAGTTCTATCTAACCTAAAAAAATACTCATTATATATGTGTGTGTGTATGTATATATAAAGGTATGATAAAGGTTTTTTTTAGGCTAGCTAGAATTTTCAATAAAGATTCAATTTAAAGTTCTACCACGCTTAAAAACACACACACACGCATATAAATTATATAAATATATAGGTGGCCCATATGAGACTGAAGAGTTCAGACATTTATTTACTTGCTTTCTCTCATTTATTATTCTTCAGTCTCATTTGAAACACCTGTATACTTATTACAATTTTTGTCATTTGATGATCGTTATTTGATAGAAATATTCTAAATTTTTCATATTTGTATGATAGGTTCTTCTTTTATCTAAAATTTTAAAAAAGTTCTTAATATCTTATTTTTCTTATCTACACGTATATATAGGTATTTTTTAAGCATGATAGAACTTTAAATTGAATCCCTATCGAAAGCTCTATCTAAGCTAACAAAATATCTTTATATATACATGTGTGTGTATGTATATATATATATATATATAGAGAGAGAGAGAGAGAAAGAGAGAGAGAGAGAGAGAGAGAGGTATGATAGTGTTTTTTTAGGTTTGATAGAACTTTCGATAAAGATTCAATTTAAAGTTCTATTAAGCTTAAAAAAACACTATTTGTGTGTGTGTGTGCGAGTGTTTATTTATATATATATATATATATATATATCCAGTATTAAAATAATATCTAGATGATGAAAACAATAAAAAAAATTTGATGACATCTTCTTTTCGATGACGTAAAATAACATAGTGTTGTGTTTCCATATAAATAAGAAGAAAAGGAAAGATGGCAGTGCATCTTGTGACATGTCATTAGTAGCACGAATGCCAACTCAAACAAGATTAACAATGAGCACGCAGATGAAATGCCACTATATTTATAAATTGTCACAGTCGCGAGTATTATGTTTATATTTAGGCACATCAGTCTTCCTACGCCTGATTACGGTAGCAAACGCACATCTTACAATGAATTCGTGTGATTTATGTATAATTTATAATTGGACAGTATTCTTCATCTCTTTTTGTTCTAACAATTGTATACGAGACGAGTCTGATGAAATGTCGTCATTTCAATGGAATTTGTTAAGTCATACGATAATCAATTCGAATTTTAGGCATTAATTAATTTTTATAACTTTCTATATTTGAATTTGTACCTATACATTATATTGAAATTAGAATACATAACCTATTTTTTTAATAGCATATTCTTTTAAATTTATTCTTATTTCGAAAACAATTCTATAATTTTCAAAGTAAATCCACAAGTTTCACTCAACAAAAGATCAAAGTTAATAAGTAATGGTACGTAAACATTTTTATATATTATATCAAAAGCATGTATTTGAATTGAAATCTATTTTACGATAAATTATCCACCATGTATATCTTTTATTCTATTTTCGAGTTATTAAAACATAAAACTATTATTTAGTATTTCCTGGAAAGTCAATTCAAGTACTTTACTGTATAAATAGGCGTAATAATATTGTTTTAGTTTCAAGTTGAAATCAATTCAGAGAACAATTAAATACTTTGTTTAAACTACAAGATAAATAAATCAATTATATAAGAAATTGTGACCATGAAAATTGGTTTAGTTTGAAATTTCTTGAAAAGATTATTTCTAATCCATCATCGTAGAGGTTTTCTAAAGAATGTGAAATTTATTTCTTGCTATTGATTTTTGTTTATTTTATAACTTGAAAGCGTGTTTATTTTATAGTATTTTTAATTAGAAAATTAATCAATTTGGTTTTAAATTGAAACTATAAAAATGGAATCTAATTCTTGTTAATAATAAAAAAGAAATTTAATATTTTTAAAATGATTTTTTTTTATTTTTTTCTTATAAAATATTTCTCAACTTTTTCAAAAAGAAATAAATACAATTTTATACTATTTGTTTTGATACTATTGACAAATTTACTTTGACACACACTCATTATTCATCTCAACACCACATGCTCAATTACTGGTTGAGATATATTTATGATTATTGAACTTTTTATAAAATCTTAGGAAAATATTGTTGGTTTGTAAAAGTGATTTATTTGTGTTTAATAGAGTTTATATTTTATAATTCTGCCATAATAACATTTTATTTTTGTAAAATGTAAATTTACAAAATAAATATTAATTTTTATAAACATTGGCATCGATTGTTTACAAATAGTAATTTTATTTTATTTTAATTCTAATTATGTTTAATTTTCGACATTTCCATCTTACATTAAATAAAATTAAATTTTAATTATGGAGTTTAGAAGTAATCTGATCTTAATATTAGTTTTTATGTGGAAAATTAAATTATTTCTGTTCTCAATTGAAAAATCAATACAGTAAATGTAATTTTATGAGTTAAATTCATTTTCGATTTTCTATTTTTATCGTTACTTTTATTTTGACTAAATATTATCTATATAACAACTTGTCAATTTTAGTGACAAATTATTATTGATTAGTTTTGAAAATAGATTTATGTATAAACTTTCTGACAAATTTCTTATTCTTAATTAAGAAATGATATAGTTTTTCGTAAATAGTGTATTTTATATTGTTAAGTAAATTAGATAATTTTCAACACTCTTAATTTAATTCACAACTAAAATTTATAAAATTAGTGTATTTTACTAATTAAATAATGTCTATTTTAAAATTTTATTTTTTTAAATTTCATACATATATATATATATATATATATATATGTGTGTGTGTGTGTGTGTGTGTATGTGTGTGTGTGTGATTGTATGAGTGTGTGTAAATATATATATAAATAAATAATATTTGCATATTAAATCTAATATTACAAATTTTGTAAATTTATATTTTATTTTCCCGTCGTTTAATATTTTTTTTAGTAGTCATTTTTTCAATATATATATATATACACACACATCTGTCCCTCAATTTAAGCGGGCTTTTTTTACGCGAGTTTTTTTTACGCGGCAAATTATACCTCTATTTAGGCAGGACTTTTTTTACGCGGTATTGTTTTACGCGGCACTTCTTATACGCGGTCAGATAGATTTAATTTTATATAATTTTTCATGGAATTTATTATATATCAGAGTGACGCAAATTCGTACTTGAATGTATAAAATCACGATATAAAAATATAAAAAGTTGATTGTTTTGATTTACAGTAGCGATAGTAACACCGAATAAAATGTATCTACTTTTGTTTTCTAAAACGTCATTATTTTTTTGTTAAGCGATATGAAATAAATATGTGTTTCTACAACTTTACTAGCTTTTATTTCCAATATTTTTTATATTGTATTGACAGACTCAATTTACGCGATTTTCATTCGCGTAAAATTAATCCACGTGGAACGGATACTCCGCGTAAATTGAGGGACGGGTATGTATATATATATATATATATATATATATATATATATATATAAAGAGAAAGAGAGAATATTCAATAATTAACCAGCAGTAATCTTTTTCTATCCATTTCTGGGTAAAGACGTCTCCTAAAATATTCCATCTCAAATAATCCAGTATCCTTGTTTTCTCTTCACTACGACGATTTTTCGTACATCTCTGTCCCATATATCCATAGATTTCTCCTTAAATTTTTTTACAACTGAAAGTTTTCAATCAATATTTTTTTTCTCATCTGGAGTCTTTTCATTTGCTCTATATTCGACCTTTTTCCATTTTAAACTTTTCATTTTTGTTAAAACGTCTGATTTTTTTTAATTCATTTTTTTATTTATTTTTGCCTTCATATGTAATTTTAACAAGTCTTTCCATGAATTATTTTGGCATAAGTGAGAATATGTGAAATATGAGGTCATCCAAATGTGACGCCTAGATTTGTGTTTTCTTTAAAAGAAACATGTGTATAAGGGTGGTGTATATGGAAACCTGTGTATGGTTTCGTTTTAATAAAACACAAAAATAGGCGTTACATTTGGATAACCCTAATATTGTTCAATGACTCTATTCTTTAGAAATAGGAATATATTCGTCTTCATAATATACGAGAGTCGTTTGATAAGTATAGTAAAAAAATAAGAAAAACTAAATTTAAAAATTATATAAATTAATTAATTAATTTAATTTAACAGTAAATAAATTTACCATACTTATCAAACGACTCTTGTAAGTATTTATTCGAATTGACACCACCCCATTCTTATTTTCCTGTTCAGTTTAACTGTAAATATTTTTTTAGTGTGAGTTATCACACATCGTTGTTAAATTATTCTATTCCTAATCCTTTTAATTCGATTTTATTCTGATCTAGAAATTCATTATACATTACTTTAGTCTTACTATAATTCATCATGAAATCATTTTTTAACTTGTTTTTTTTATTCCTTTTATCTAGGATTCTTAAAACGCTGTTATAATAATGTCATCAGTAAATTATAATCAACTAGGTATCATTATCAGCAAATTTTAAGCAGACAGTTATCTCATTATTTACATTTATTCCTAAATTGCTAATTTATTTTCTAGCATTTTCAATAAATGCATGCAAAAAGCTCATTTTTTTCAATAAAAATTGTGAGTTATACAAAAAAATAAAAAAAAACATATATGATGGAATTTTACAAATATAAAATTAGAACGTACCGATAAAAAAGTGATGCTGATATTTCGCTGCTATGAGCCATTTGGGACACAATAGATAAACCGTTATATTGGCACGTGAGGCTAAAAAGGTTAAATACTTCTAATGTCGTTGTAAATATCTTTGGTAATTACACTATATATATATATATATATATATATATATATATATATATATATATATATATATATATATATTTAATGTTTTATTTAAGAGAAAACATGAAAATATTCCGTTTTAAATTCTTCCTTTTTAAAGAAAACTAATTATTTAACTTATTTTTTAACTACTTTTATTTACCCATTTTTATGGTACTTAAATATCAAAGAAATGTTATAAAAATATAAATACTTTTTTGTAAACAAAAATTTAATTTTAAGAATGTAAAATTAAGATATTTTTTTATGAAAAAAAATTTAAAATTATGTTTATTAAAAAACACAAAAATTGTGTATATGTATATTCATACACACACACAGAAATGTAAAAAAAATAACTGTAAAACTTGTAAATCACAAACCTCGCTCGCACGTTTATTAATGTGTTCGTATATATTTCTCGTGTAAAAAATACAAATTGCTTAAAAATAGTATTTATATTTTTGAAAAAAAATGTCCCCGAATTAATTAATGTCGTATGTGTAATGATATGTTGAAAGTTATTTTATAAACAAGAACGAAAAAAACATAATCCACACGTTTGATAAACATTCGTCGTCGGCCAAGAAATGAAAAATTAAATTCAGATGACACAATATTAAGGGTAAAATCCACCAACGCAAGTAATTAACTTTTGTATCAAAAACAAATGGAACATCAGTCAACACACAGACGAAGGCATCAACATTTTATTTGGCTAGCTTACAAATATGTTATGTTGGAGCGTGGGGGTTCGGTATGAAAGCAAGTACCGTATCACACCTCTCGGGAATATTGCAAAAGTTAACAAGAAGACTCTTTTTTTCGTGTCTAACTTGCGGCACTTACATCTTTGACTCAGTACGGACCGACGCTAATTAATTATACTGTAACTAACAATTACTTTAAAAGTAATCGTTTTCGAGCCATTTTTTTATTTGTTTGTCTCGTATTGAAAAATTGATTCTTTTTTCGAAAAAATTCTTTAAACATTTACAAAAGTCTGTCTTCATTTTATCTCTTGTTTATTTAAGAAAATAAGAAAGTTTTGGGCATCTCACATTTGTTAATTAATTCATATAGAACTTGTGTTACTAAGAAATTCATACTTTTTTATTTTAAATTTGTATTTTAAAATATTATTAAGGATGATGTGGTCATATATCACTGTCCTGTTTTTTAAATTTCAATTCTTTCTATTGTATTTTCTTTTATCTAAATGATATTTATTCTTTAAATTTTTTTTACAATTTTTAATTTGTTAATTAATCTTATTTTAATTACAGAAATAATGATTATTTTCATAAAAAAAAAATTCTGTGCATTTCATATATATATATATATATATATATATATATATATATATATATATATATATATATATATATATATATATACATATCTATCCACAGACCTCCTCTTAGGAATTTTTATATTCCTAATACAAAAAAATTCCCAATACAAAAAAATAGAGACATAAGAAAATTTGTCGAAATGAACTGAGAGAGAAAAGTACTGAATTTGTTAAATTGAAAAGTTTTGAGAAAGGTCTTTACCCGCCAGTGGATAGAGAAAGAAAAAATGATGATGTGAAAACTAAGAAAATAAATCTTGAATAAAAAATCCTCACCAATCACGTAATTAATTTGAGTATATGATTAAGTACCATTGAATAGTCTTTTAATGAAGCTTTCATCTAGTAATGGACTGATATAAACTGGTATGATAAATATAATTTAATAATACATTTCAATAGTAATTAACAAGAAATTAACCGTTATCGGACGTTAGCATTTTGTACTTAACTTTCCGTTAGGTCGGAGATATATTTGAGTGCTTATTGTAAGAGAAAAGTAACTAAAGTTACTTAATATAAAAAGATAGTTTTATGCATAATAATTTATAGACTCCTGAACATTTCCGAATATTTGTAAAAGGAATACTTGAAGTTAAATTGTCTTCATCCTCACTGTCGATTTCAACCCTATCATCATTATAATCAGGAACAATTTTTCTTTCCACTTCGCTTTCCTCTTCACTTGAATATTGAATAAGGATTAGTTTTTCTTCCCTTGACTGAAATGTAACACTTGTATCACTGTCTCCTTCATCACAAGAATTAAAATCACTTGCCGAATAATCAAAATTTTCACATATTTCACTACAACTATCACTGTTACTTTCCATATTGCTATAGTTTTCTTTATTCATTTTTGAAGGATGAAATATTATAAAATAAGTAAAATAATTACTGAAATATGACAGAACGTGTTGTCTGCTATCGAGTAAAAATTAAAGCAATAAGGACGTTGTTACTTGTTCAGTCTTGTCACCTCTCACGTGACATATGACTGGTAGAGCAAAGTTGTAATGTCACGTCAGAGGTAACATACGACCGATAAGGGTTTTAATAAATATTTTTTATAAAATCATGTGGTGTTAAAAAAATTAATTTGTGTAAAATATTTCCAAGTCATTTTAAATTATAAATCTCAGCTAAATTGACATGAAATCTATTTTTTTAAATCCTTCTTTTATATTATAATAAGATATTGAATGAGCTGTAATAAAAACTATAAGATAAAATACAGTTTTTAATCTTTCGTTGTTAATTTTTTTCTATTATATTTCATTATAAAAATATAATTTTTCTCAAAAATTATTTGTATAATTTATATTTTTAAATCAGATTTTGTTCAAATAATCAAATTGTTCTTTTTTATATAATTTATGAAATAAGTAATTATTAATTCAATTTATTTCATTATTATTTATTTGGCTTATTCACTTTTATAGAAATGAATCATTTCCCTGAGAATATATGATTTTTAAAAATGTTTAATCCTGCAGTACGAAATTAATATATGAATCATTGGTGTATTTTATGAGTAACTTTGTATTTTAAATGTGTGATTTGTATATGAAATATCTATTTGACAAAATATAATTCTATATTTTATTAAATTTTACAATCTGTATTGACATTTCATCAGTCGAGTATTAGAAGTGATTTTATTCTATTTTGTTGTGGTATTTAAAAAGGAAAAACAAATTTAACTCCTCCCTCTCCTCAAGATATGTAATTAAGTAATGAAAACCATTTTCCAGTTTAAAATTCCAATTGATTAAGATATAAAAATCTTAATTTCATAGCTCAAACATATGTAGTTTGTAAAAAATGCAACATATGTTTTTTTTTTCATAGAAAAATAAATGTTAAACTGGAAAAAAGTATTTTTCCCATTTTTGGTCTACTATTTTATATAAATATACATACATAGTTTATTTCTTAAAATAAAAATTGAGCATTGTAAGGTTCAATATTATTTATTATTTAGATTATTTATTGATATGTATTTTCATGATTACACCATCAGGAAGAATAATAATAATGTGTTTGAAAATAATTATGAAAAAAATTGTAATTGCTTTTAATTTTAAAATGTACTGTCATTTAAATACACATTGACAAAATAACGTGGACAAGAAGTGATTATCGAATAGTTTTATAAAAGTTTATGGTATGATTCATAGACGAGTGATTCATTCGTGTAAAATGATTTTATTTAAAATTAAGTTCATGTCGACTTCAGATTGTATTGTACAAAAAAAATATGAAATAAATTCCAATCGTAATCTTAGAAAAAAAAATGTACCGTATTTTATTTCATAGTAGCTAAAGCTATCTTATAAATTCGATAAGTCTAATCTTTCTGAAGTATATCATAAAATATGTGTATATATTTATGTAAAAATATCAATTGTATAAACCGAAATTAAACTGTTAAAAAAAGATTAGTGGAACACTACTGGTCCATTGTGATTATAAAAAAATCAACATATAGTGAGTATATGATATCTTGATACTAAAATGTGTTTATGTCATCCTTAGACGTTGACGAAAATATTTTATATCCAAAATATCCAAACGAACTATTGTCCGAAATCTGAAATAGTCTATCAGAGCTATGATTTACGACGGCTGGCACGTTTACGGCCATGATATGAGTACAATAATTTATGACTTCGGCGACGTATACGCGTTTATTAACATTACCTTCGTGTAAAATAAAAACACATTTCAGTTTATAGCGCGGGCCGGTCGTAAAGCTATTGTAGTCCGCTTGTCGGATCCAACAAGAAACGCTGCAGGAAGATGGCGATTGTGTTTTTCAGTTCTGTTGTTGAATCGGGACTCAATTTGGTAATAATCTAGATTTAACTAATATCACCGACCTCCCAGTCAAATCTATTGTATTCAGTTTCTTAATAGTCTTAAAGATCAATTTACATATGATGAGTTCTTTACAGAGTCTATAAAAAATATGAATTTTATTAGGCAGTCTTATATAATTAGAGTTTTATTGTAGTAAGTCTGAAAAAAGCGGCTGTTTCTAATCTAAAATTATTTTTAAGTATCTATGCAAGATTTAATATCTGGAATTTAAATAAAAATGTTAATAATTCAATAGATTATTGAACTATTTTCATTTTTATTGATATTATTCAATAGTCGTTAAATGAAAAAAATCTTTTTTATTTAATTAATAATAAATATAATATTCATTAGAAAAAACTACAATAAACATTAAACATAATTTTTAATTTAACGACTTTATTGAATTATATCAATAAATTGCTTATGTTACCCATATGGCGAATAATTTTGCACGTCTGTGTATATGTTTGTCAAAAATGTATTATTTAAAATTAATAATCTGTATGAACACAAATCATTTTTTAATATACGACTTTTTGTTATGTGTCGTTCGTAACGTCGTTTTTAACTAGTGTCTTACTAAGAAAAATTCTAAATGACAAATGTAATGTTAAAGAATTGAACGCTGGAAAAAATTATATGCAACATTGGGTTAATAAAAATGGAATTTACATTTTTGTATAATCGTATCAAATATGCTTATAAACATCATAGAATATTGTAATCATTGTAAATATTATTTAATAATAAACAAAATGTATATAGAGTTGATATCAATAATGGCATTTTTCAAACATTGATCAATAGTTGAAAATATTTTATTTAATTTTCTATTACATATTGATATTTTAAAATCTAATTTCATTTGAAAATTAGAGAAATTTAAAATAGTTACAATTTTAAATACGCTTTTTATTTTCTATTTCAGATTTAATTTTTCAATTTTTTGTTAAATAAATTTGTACACTTGAACATTAAATTGATTATTGAATAGTCGAAAAAGTGTTATTTAATTTTCTATTATATATTGATGTTCTAAAGTAATATCGATATTCCAAATTCTAATTCTATTTAAAAATGAAATAAATTTAAATACAGTTTCAGTTTTAAATATATTTTTTATTTTCTAGTTCAAATTTTTAGTAGATTTATACACTTGTACTCTAAATTAATTATTTAAGTACACTTTTAATTTTTTTACAAATTTGTTGTAACAGAAAAATGATTACATAATTTAGCACACAATTATATCTTCGGTATAAAATCAAAATATTTACTTTTCTATAATCAATACACACACACACATGATTTAAACCATTGTATTTAAATTTCTAAACTATGATCCAACTTCAACAGATAAATTATTACCTCAATTTAGGTTTCAACAGATGAATTATTACCCCAAACACCACAAGATATTGTAAAACTATTTTATTCAGTACTTATTTATTGTTCACTTTATTTATAAATTCATGCAAATTTCCATTTAAATGTACATTTGCGTATGAAAATAATTATTTAAACACTTTTTTATCTTATAGTACTGGGATGATAATTCATTTATGTGAAATAAATTCACCACAGTTTAATATCAACTTTAAGTTGTAACAAATTTCTTATAGATCTTGTGAAAATGGGCGAATAATTTGTTGGAATTTTTGTCAGTAAAAATTAAAATAAATTATAAATTATTTGTTGTTATGGAACCATGACTGATTCACTTTAACACAAATGAATTTTAACCCCAACACTACAATAGTTATAAAGTGTTCAATAATTACTTATTGTTCACTTATTATTTATAAATATGTCGGCTGATGTATTTCGATAGCGATGCCATCATCGTCAGAGCCTTTCTGTTGAAATGATTTAAAAAAATAACTTTTATTACATCTTTTATAAATGCAATATTTTATATTTTTCGCCTGTTGGTCATCAATAGAACAAATTCCTTACTAATTTGTATTTTTTTTTACTTTCATTTTTGATTTTTAATTTAAAACTTGGAGTAACTTGTAAATGCATTTTAAAATATGAATAATAATCAATTCTTTATATCATGAATTATTGACGTAAAAAATAACAGTGTTCTACAAATAAAAATATTATTTTTTAGGAATATTTTCGAATATCATCTTTTCTTGTAGAACATCGCTATTTTTTTTAAAAAAAATATTAGCACTGTAAAATATTTACTCTAACTCAAGTGAATCACTCCCTTCAATATCACAAAATATTCAATAACCACATATTATTTGTTTTAGTTTTTGAAACGCATTTCTATAACCATAACATCATTGTCAAAATGTTACATTATAAAATCTAGAAAGAGGGGAAATAGACATTTTATAATATTACATACTGTGACGTTAATGATACAGTCATGGAAATGTGTATCAGTGAATAAAAAGAATTTTATAAAATTTTGAATTAGTGGGGTGAGTAATTTATACTTTAAATATAATAATAATTATTAATATATGTATTAAAATTTACTTAGATTATTTCTGTCTAACCTTTTTTTTATTATATGAATATTTAGAGTTGAAAATAAAATGTCCTTTATGTTAATATTTTGTTTTGTATGCGTTTGGACTTTCGATATTTTTAAATAAGTGTAAATAAAAATTATTCCAATTTTTTACTTTACATAATTGTAAAAATATATTTAATATTTCATAATTATTTTTTGATTTTTCAAAAAATAACAATTTTAATTGTTTGGTATTTTGTAAAGAAAATAAACTGGAGATTTAATTCATTTTGTATTAAGAAAAATAAGAAAATTGCCTAAAACCATTCCAGATTACCCAAGTTTGTATTGAAATTCATTTTTAAAAAATAATAAAAACGAACAAATTCTCATTGTTTGTTTGTAAAATTCCAATCGAAATTATGAAATAAATAAATTCGTAATAAAAATTTCAAAAAGATAACCGATAATATTATAAAAATTGTTTTTGCAAATGTGTGTATATTACAACAGTGTTTTCTATAATAAAATTTAATGAGATTTTTGATCCAATTACAAAAAAAAGTCTTTTAATCTACTCAAATAAACTACAACAGACGTATAAACGATATTACACATTTATTTATATGAAAATAAAGCAACACCCGTTCTAATTCATTGTTACGAAACCGCACGAACATAAAATAGTTGCAGATAAAGTTTTCACCACATATAACATATACACATACTCAACCTTTAGCACTTTTTATGTCGCTACTAATAAGAATACATTAAACAAATAGACCCCTTTGATGAATACTGTTTTAAAATAGATTTTAATACATCAAACACAGCATATTCCGTCTGCGTTCATATGAACGTATACTCGCCTATACTCAATATCAATTTTAAATTATTTAACGTCGTCCAGTGTGTAATAATTAAATATATTTTTTTTATCATATCAGATTTTTTAATAAATTGTATTCTGCGCATTTAATACTTTTTAACAAATATATCATACATATACATATATATATATATATATATATATATATATATATATATATATATATATATATATATATATATATATATAAATACATCTATCCCTCAATTTACGCGGGACTTTTTTTACGCGGTATTGATTTACTCGGCAATTTTTATACGCGGTCATATAGATTTCATTTTATATAATTTTTCATGGAATTTATTATATATCAGAGTGACGCAAATTCTTTCTTGAACGTATAAAAGCACGATATAAATATATAAAAGGTTGATTGTTTTAAATTCAGTAGCGATAGTGACACCGAATAAAATTTATCTATTTTTGTTTTCTAAAACGTTATTATTTGTTTGTTAAGCTATGTGAAAAAAATGTTTTTCCACAACTTTACTAGCTTTTATTTTCAATATTTTTTCTATTGTACTGACAGACTCAATTTACGCGATTTTCATTTGCGTAAAACAAATCCACGTGGAACGGATACTACGCGTAAATTGAGGGACGGGTGTATATATATATTTATCAACGTCATCATCATTAACAACCCTCTTTTTATGCCTTATAAATTAATGGCATTTAAATGACATAAAATACACATTATAATTTTTTTAAACATTATGTACTTTTTTTGTATATTTTGTAAAATTTCTTTTTCTTTTAATCAAACATCTTAAGATTTAGATCTTAGGATTTAAAATATCACGTTTATAGATTAAATTTATAAATACAAAACAAATATATATATATATATATATATATATATATATATATATATATATACAGGTGTTCCAAATGAAATTGAAGGTTTAGACACACATTTACATCATTCAGTATCATCTGAGCCACCTTATATATCATTTTTATTCTCACTTGTGGTAATGAAACATGAATTTTAAATGATAGAATAATTCATCAGTTCTAAAAAACATAAAAAGTATGTAAAAATGCATGTCAGGAATAATACGTAAAAATAGAAAGAGAAATGAATAGATTGGAAAGAAAGTCAAAGTTTCAGTTGCTAGAGCAAAAGTTGAAATTTAAAATTGAAATTGGCTGACTTTAAAACAAGGAGAGAAGATCATCAATGGATAAGAGAAATTTTTGATTGGAAATGAAGATGTGTATAGGGACCCAATGGGACTTTTTACACTAGTCAACATCCATACAGTATTCACGGCTCTCTCGCACCATCTTTCCTGAAAACTAATTTTTTTAGGTGGGGAAGTTTGATGATAATGGTGTGAGACGAGCGGTAATATGCCGTGAATACTGTAGGCATGAATACAGTGTGGAAAGGCCCATTAAGAGACACAAGGATTGATGATTGATATAAGAATAAAAATTAATAAATCTATTAATATGTGGTTTTATGATTATTGATTCTATGATATTTTCCACAATATATCACTTAAATAAATTAGATGACAAATGTTCAACAAAAATTTCTCTTTATTTTCAAAATCATTAAAAACACAAAAAAACGATTGACAACTTTTATAAAATCTATTTAAAAAAAATCTTAAAAATTGCTTGCAAATTTAAAAAATAAAATTTCTGTTGATAATATGAAACAATATTTAAAAAATTCAAAAGTTTAAGAATGATTTCTATGATTCTATTTCCATAATTATCAAAAGATGATTAATGAAAGTTGTCAAAAGTACCAACTCAATCTTAGTTATATTACAGAGTAACTTGGCAACAAATAACGTAGGTTATTATCAATTTTAAAATTGAATCTATATTTATTAATAGATCATAATTTAAATGAACTCTGTTTAATTTAGATGAATTTATTATTAAAAATCGTATTGATATTTAAATATTATCTATTGGTCAACTTTTTAGTTTTTAAAATGATCAGTCATGAAGAAATATTCTAGTCTTTAATATATTTCTCTCTCTCTCTCTCTCTCTCTCTCTCTCTATATATATATATATATATATTTATGTATGTATGTAAGATAAAAAAGTAGTATTCATATTTAACTTTAATTTAATAGCTTGATCTCGTTTTAAAATCAGAGACATTAACAGAAATTTTTGTATTTATTGCATACTTTGAAATCATTTTCCTATTAAAAAGTATACAAGCTTTATAGTGTGTGTATATATATATATATATATATATATATATATATATATATATATATATAATGTGTATGTTATTTGCATATTTGTACTCCAAGATATTAAAATATTAAGAATTATAAATATTCATCAGTTACCAATAAATTAATTTAATTCGAATTTGTGTAAGTAACCAATTTATAAACATAAAATAAAGTTAAAACATAAAACCCGGCAAATAAAATAATTCAAAGATTATTATTATATAATTATTTTAATTTAAGTAAGTAAATTGGCTCTTCATTAAAGTCTTTCCAGAAATAAATTATTCGTCGCATAAATATCTATTTACCTGACATTTATCTACATCCAAATCTACATATTTATTAATAATTCGTAAATTCCATACAATACACATTAACATTTTATATTATTAAGAGAATAATATTAACAACTTTATTTAAAATTATAAACAACAGCTATCTGTTCTTAATTTATAGTATATTAATAATTTCTAATTATACAATTTCAACTTTGTTTTAACCATTAAACAACTCTTTTCATTATAAATTAATAATATTTCGTACTAAAATATAATTTTTATTCTACAGCTAAATGGATGACACACTGGAACTTATGTTTCTGTGTTATAATTAATATTGCTATCATAAATTGACAAATTTTGACATTTAAACTTTATATATATATATATATATATATATATATATATATATATATATATATATATATATATATATAAATATAATCAATATATTGTATCACGGAAAACTAGAAATGTCAACCTATTTCGTTAATGACAAAACATTAACATTAATGTTCCTCAATATAATCAAGCAATATGTATTCCTTCACAATTCCAATAAAAATCAAATAAAAATAAATAAATGCGCGGTATATCTCAGTGTGTGGCCACAGTTCAAAGAGCGCGCGCCGCCGGCATGTTTACAGTGTACTACCGCAGCGAGGCAGCACCGAATCATTCACCAACCAACGCGATTTTATTCGCTTAATGAAAAATAACACCAGTATTACCGGCTCAAATGTGGTAATAAAGATATTTAAGTATTCTATAAAGAAGAAATATTTAATTATTTCTTCATATTGTTTCATAATGTTCGATAAAATTATAAACGAATCTATACACACACACTCACACACACACACACACACACACACATATATATATATATATATATATATATATATATATATATATATATATATATAAATTTATAATATAGAAACAAGATTAAATTAATATATATAAATATATATATATAATATTTATATATATATATATATATATATATATATATATATATATATATATATATATATATATATATATATATATATATATATATATATATATATATATATATATATATATATATATAGTGTTATTATTAATATTAAAGATCTTTGATTGAGTGTTTTCCATTTGGAATATATTCAGATTCAGTCTTAATTACTTAAAACAAATTTATATAAAAAAATCTCAAATATGGTTATTTATAAGAGGTCATATAAATATTTACAAACAAATAATTATTTAAAAATAAGTATGTTTTTTTATATTAATACACAATATAATACTAACTAAATTTTATTTTGGAATCGTGTAATAGAGTAGAAGTATCACAATAAGTATATACTTTTTACATTCATCTTAAAAATATAAAGAATCATCCAAATGTGACGCCTAGATTTATGTTTTATTAAAAAGAAACATGTGTATAGTTTTTTTTTTTTTTTTTTTTTTAAATACATCTAGGCGTTACATTTGGATGACTATACTAGACACATTTTTACTTTTCAAGAGTGTTATATGAGGCTAGATGTTTAACCTCTCTTCCATAAATGTTTTTGAAAATTACGTTTGAAAAGCATATCTTATTCAAAATTTTCTCTTAATTTTTTCTTTATAATTCATAGATGTGAAGTGATAGAAAACGCTTTAGATCACTGGAAACAACAAGTTTTTTGTGAAGTTTTTATCTAGTAGCAAATAGAGAGATTGCTACTGATACATCCACCCCTCAATTTACACGGAGTATCCGTTCCACGTGGATTTGTTTTACGCGAATGAAAATCGCGTAAATTGGATCTGTCAGTACAATAGAAAAAATATTGGAAATTAAAGTTAGTAAAGTTGTAGAAACATATTTATTTCACATAGCAAAAAAATAATGACGTTTTAGAAAACAAAATAGGATAAACTTTATTCGATGTCACTATCGTTACTGTAATTTAAAACAATCGACCTTTTATATATTTATATCGTGCTTTTATACGTTCAAGTAAAAATTTCAGTCACTCTGATATGTAATAAATTCCATGAAAAATTATATAAAATGAAATCTATCTGACCGCGTATAAAAAGTGCCGCGTAAATCAATACCGCGTAAAAAAAGGCCCGCGTAAATTGAGGGACAGGTGTGTATATATATATATATATATATATATATATATATATATATAAGTGTATATATATATATATATATATATATATATATATATGTATATACGATGGTCGTTTGATAAGTATGGTAAAATTATTTTTTGTTTAATTTAATTATTTTTTTCAATTTAGTTTTTCTTACTTTTTTACCATACTTATTAAACGATTATCGTATATATATATATATATATATATATATATATATATATAGAGAGAGAGAGAGAGAGAGAATCTCTTGTGAATTCTAAATTACATTTCCTATACTTACACAATTTTTAGTAACAGATGAGTGAAAAAAATTGTAGAAAAAGTCATATAACTTAAAAATGAATTTCTGTAGATGGATTCATATTTTGTTATCCAATTTTATTGAAACTTGACATTGGTTATATGTAAGTGGCCCAAATGAGACTGAAGAATAGTAAAGAATAGTAAATGATAGTAATTAAGTAAATGTATGTTTAAATTCTTCAGTCTCATTTGGACCATCGTATCCATTATAGATAATTTAAATTCAATTTTTCAAATCAATATTTGGATTGTATAAAGGATTAGGTAGTATTAGGAATTAAATCCTTGATAATTAAATATTGTAAATTCTCCAAATTGTCTCATTTTTAGATTCACTCAAATGAATCACTCACTCTCACGATTTTTTTTAATAAAAATTCAATTATCACTTTTCTTGGTTGGTATTTTGATGACCATACCCCATCATCATCAAAATGATATTTTATAAAATTTCTAAAATGTGTATTAACAGTTAATAAGACCATTTTTATAAATTCTTATAATATTTGAGTAAATAAATCATTTACATTAAAGAGAATTTGCAACTAATTTTGAATTTTACTTTATTTGAAACTACAGAAAACTTTATATAAGGTCATCCAAATGTAACGCCTAGATTTGTGTTTTATTAAAAAGAAATATGTGTATAAGGTGGTGTATATGGAAACATGTGTATAGTTTTTTTTAATAAAACACAAATCTAGGCGTCGCATTTGGATGACCCTAAATATTAACATTTAATTTCTATTGAATCAAATATGTTTTTTGAAAAACAAAATATAATTTACAATTAAATAGATTTTTTTTGATATACAATTATTAGAAAATATATTTTTAATTATATGAGTTATTAAATAATCTATATTAGTATATTTGAGACTGATGAACAGTGCTGTTTCTTTAATTCTTGAAACATCAAAGTATTGATCCATATTTAACTGATTAATGCTTTTATTTTTAACTATTTACTTCGATTCTATTTCCAAGAATTATATAAAGAAAAAACATTCAGCTTTTAAAATATATTCGTTTTTATTATAACTAAGATCGTTTAAACATTTTTTCACGTTCTGTCATTAGCTTTCAATCATCATTCTCTGTTCGAAATTTTTTTTAATTGTATTTAACAATATGACATAAAATTAATACAACACAAAATAATAATAAAAAAATAAAATAAATAAGAACATTGCTTACATTATAATATCCGTTAATAACATACCAACAGCATTTCCATAACTCCCCTAGATCGTAAAACGTGCATTTTTATAATTATAATACAAAAATGGCGGCGGCACAATCGAAGACTGTGAGCTTGTCAAGTTTCACGTTTAATTGGTGTAGTCACAGTCTGTATGAAAAAAGCCGCAAGGTAATGTTATTATGCTGGTTGAATTTTATGCGCCGCACAGTGAATTTATTTCTTTTATGGTTAGAAATTTGTTTCGACTTAATATCAGAGTTATTTCTTCTTTTTTTGTTATATGTTATTGTATATTCGATTATACCCACTTAAATTACTACAAATATATCCTAATTATTTTGTCGGTGATATTTTACGAAGAACGAATTAAATATTTTCTTTATTTAAAAAATACTATATTTTTTCGAAATTCAATTAAAATATAATAATTTAATTATATAAACAATAATATTTATTGTACTATATATAATTTTAATCATATTAATGGCACATAATATTTATTTCTTAAGTACAATTTTATATTTTAATAACGTAATAATATTCATTTTTAAAATTTATTAAAAAATTGTATTCCGTGTACCCATAAGTAATGTCGATTTTTTCAGTGTCAAAACTGCACTCGAAGAATATTTTACTTCAAAATCACCTCATTTTACAAAAAGGAAATTTTGTACAACGACATTACTTATGGGTACATCTAATAATATTAATTGAAATAAATTATTATTATAAAATCTCAAAACCTATATTACTAATAAATTTCACAATAAAAACTATTCACTATCTGTTTATTTTAATATTTTTCAACAAAATATATTATTAAATTACATCAACACATTTTAACACTAGATAAAGCAAGAATTTATATAAACTTATTTTACCAACTTGTCAAAATAACCAGTTGGTATATAACCGAAAAAAATTGTAATTTTAAATCAATTAGTGCAAACACTTTAAAAAAGAGCTTTTAATGATAAGAAATTATATTTTTCACTTAAATATTGAAATTACATGATATAATAAATGGTGGTAATAGTAGCCCTCTTACTATATTTTTCATTTTTTTAACGGAATTTTGAAACGGTCATTTTAACCGGTTGGTATATCTAGTGGTAAATTAGTTAACAATGACTAAAAATTGATATATCTTTAAATAACATGAACGATAATTACAATAATTCAAAAATATTTACAAATCAGTTAAGCATATTGTCTTTTTTTTTTTAATATATTTTAAATTTATTACATTTGCTATTATTTATTTGGTGATTTTACTTTAATGAATACTAATCACTTACTCCAATATTAATTACATTCACTTATTTATTGTTCACTTTATTCGTTGATGCGCATTTCGATGGTCATGCTATCAAATGGTCATGCATATAAGAGAGTACTAATGCAAAATTATTACATTTCGATCATTATTATTATATAGATTTATTATGTTATTACTTTACTCTATTATTTGTTTATAATAAAATCTGTCATACTGTTTGGATAATAGAATGGCTGTAGATTTTTTATTTGAAATAAAAATAAATAATGAGTATTTATTGAACATTTATCAACTCTTCTATTATTAAAATAAATAAATAAGTTGTATTTAATTTTTAAAATCATCATCCCACTAGTGAACGAAAACCTCATTTAATGTTACTATTCACTGGTATTTAGTCATACTCACCATGTTAACTAGCCGAATTGGTAAGGATTTTTATTTACACTTTACTACATTAGATAGGTTTCCTTTATTAATTCCTTACCTAAATTAAATACATGTAAAAAAGAGACATGAGTGTATTCGAAACGAAATAAAATTTACGAGTAATGAAAATTTTAAATAGAAATTAGACAGTCATATAGTAAGAAGAAAAGATTATCTTAGGACAGAAAATTACTGATTGAAAATCTAAAGACATGAAAAGGATCTAAAAGAGTTTCATAGATAAAAGAAATAGAAACATTAGATAAAATGTTAGCATAACATGAAAAATGAAGGCATTGGATTATTCGAAATGGAAAGTTTTGGGAGAAAACTTCATCAGTAGTGAATAGAAAAAAGCTAATGATGATGATGATTATATATATATATATCATCCGTCCCTCAATTTACGCGGAGTATCCGTTCCACGTGGATTTGTTTTACGCGAATAAAAATCGCGTAAAATGAGTCTGTCAGTACAATAGAAAAAATATTGGAAATACAAGCTAGTAAAGTTGTAGAAACACATATTTATTTTACATAGTCACTCTGATAATTAATAAATTTCATGAAAAGTTATATAAAATGAAATCTATCTGACCGCGTATAAAATAGAGATATAATTTTCCGCGTAAAAAAAACTCGCGTAAATAGAGATATAATTTGCCGCGAAAAAAAGAACTCGCGTAAATAGAGATATAATTTGCCGCGTAAAAAAGTCCCACGTAAATTGATGGACGGGTATATATATATATATATATATATATATATATATATATATATATATATATATATATATATATGTATGCACCATCGATAGACAAGAGATACTATTTATTGAAAAACTAGATATATAAAAAAGTCCAAGAAAAGAATTATGGATAGGACAAATATATATATGTTTTTTAAGCTTGATAGTACTTTAAATTGAATCCTTATCGAAAATTCTATCTAACCTAAAAATACACACACACACACATATACATATATATATATATATATATATATATATATATATATATATAAAGATATAATAAGTTGTTTTTTAGGTTAAATAGAACTTTCGATAGGGATTTATTTTAAAATTCTATCAAGCTTAAAAAAACACCTATATAAGAAAATTCGTTGAAGTGAATCTGAAGACAAAGACACTGAATTGGCCCAAGTGGAAAATTTTAGGAGAGACCTTCATCCAGAAGTAGACAGAGGTTATTTCTAACGTCCATCTTTCTATTTTCTCTGAACTGTGTGAAATCTCTAAATTCTTTTTTCTTTTTTTAAAAAAAAACACTTTTTACTGCTATAGATTAGTACTGGTAAAATCAATCATTCAAGTATTTTCTACTTCCAACGAATTTTTTTTTTAATTCATGTTTTCTAATCATCGATTCATCGCCTCATTTATTTATTTCTGTTGATTTTCTCATGAAGATCAATGTATTGAAATTTTTTTTGAATTATTTTCTTTTATGTTGATATTCTTGAAATAAATGCTTAAAATAATACATTCTTCGCGATTCATGGTATCTACTTTTTTATTTAATATATATATATATATATATATATATATATATATATATATATATATCAGTCTTTTCTCTACTAGATGAAGGCTTTTCTCAAAACCTTCCATTTCGATTGATCCAATACGTTTCTTTTCCAGATATATATATATATATATATATATATATATATATATATATATCATTATAATTAATAAATATACAATGTTACTAAGTACAATCTGTAATAAAACAAGTAAATTTTATTTACATTTCGTAATGACTCGACATATGTTTTCCAATTATTTTTGTAACATTTACACTTTTCGTCTTGTAATTAAAGTCGTACAACTCACTTTTATGATCTTACCATATGAACACATTCTAGACGATATATATTTAATTTGTATGTATATATAAATACATATATATATATATATATATATATATATATATATATATATATATATATATATATAATATATATAAAATAAGAAGAATATTTTTCTTAGTTTATCATTAAACGAAGTATAACAATTTCTTGTACAGATTTATTGTTATACATTGGCTAATTGATCTTGTAGCCATTTATTCAGCGATATTCACTAAGGCACCGTGCAAAAGAATGCAGCCACTGAATTTATGACCAAATAATATGCACCAGAATGTGCGGCATGAGTCGTTCAAAAGAACAATTTATTTTTAAATATGTTCATATCGTATTTACTTTCGTAACCGTTTATATATAAACACAATATAAAATTTATATAAACATTTTCTATCCAAATGCCACTTTATACATACACACACACATATAAATATTTTTCGTTTCTTTCATTGATTTTTTTAATATTATTTTTATTCAAAAATAAATACCAGTGTGTTATTTTTAGACATATTTAAATCGTTAAATTTATTTTAAAGAAAACGCTGAAAGACGCATAACTAAAGTTGTATTGCTTATTTTTTTACTATTGAAAATAATGTATTTTGATAAATTTGTTTCAATTTCTGAAATTTATCCTGTAATAAAGTTTAAAACGAAACAGTATCTTCACTTCGCCGATAAATATTTCATCGAACGACACAACGATCAGATTCTAAAAGTATGTTTCTAATTAAATCTTCAAGAAAAACACGTTATTTTTCTAGAATAAATCAGTCGAAATATACATTACGTACATCGTCGATAAAATGAACAAAATATGTTGCACCGGCGATGAAAAATCCTATATAAATATTTTCGAACTGAATATTTACATAGTTAACAAGTTTTCCAATTTGTATTACAAATTGATTGGCACAAAAGGCAAATAAATTCAACGTAATTTTAATCAAAAGACGTTTAGCGAAAATATAAACATCATTCATTTGAAAACGATACATACGGCAAGCAAGCTGCCGCTGAAAAGAGTAACTAATTGTGTTTAGAAAAACTTCGGATTTGTTTTGACAGTTATAGCCGTCGCAGGCGTTTGTCGGGTTTTTTTTCTTGATGTTTCATTCGGTTCACTGAAATTAGTGTTATTCAGGTCAATGCTTACAATGCTTCAATACGAAACTTTTGTTACGGATTTTTTTTTCATCTGACAATGTGTACTAATTAGATACCACTATTATATAAATATCGGATTTTCTTTGTAAATAGCGAATATTTTATCGATTTGTTTGTAACAGTCTGTGTAAATAAATACGATGGCTGAAAGCAGCTTTTTTACGTTTTTCCATACATAACTGTGAACACTTTTTATGTTACGATTTCAATGACAACAGTTGTTTGTATACTTCTTTAAAAAGTAGAATTTATCTAAACAATCAATATTACTATTAACTGAAAAATAGATTCGTTATTCTTCAGATTTGTTAAATTTACAAGTGTGAAAGATGATGTAATTGAATTTGTTTTATTTATAATTTCTGAGCCGAACAAAAAATAATTCTATATAAATAAATAATTTACCCCAATATCACAAATAAGATTTTATAAAAATGTTCAGTGATCATTTCACTTTTTTTGCTAATATGCATTTCAATGATCATACCTTCATGACTTGATCATTAAAGTACGCATTAACAAATAAAATACACAATAAATGATAAAATACGTTTATGAAATCTTGTAATATTGATATAAATATTTTTATTAATTATATTTTGATAGAATTACACATTCGAAAATTAATGTTTCTACCTATAATTACGTTATTTATAAGGAAATTATCATCGATTCTTATAATTTGTTATAAACAAAATTATTAATTGGATGAAATGTGATGATATGGGATTGAATCTTACAAAATATTTCTGTTTGATAATGAAAGTTGAAAATCATCTATTCGTCCTTCTTTGTCAATAAAATAGAAATTATATTATCTATTTTTCTGAATTATTTTTAATCATTCTTAAAATAGCATGGATATATTTAAAATATTATAAGTAAATCTAAAATTCTAAATTTTGTAAAAATAACGATTAAGGAATATAATATTGTCGTTAAATAAAAAGTATCCATGATTTTAATGAGAACATTACTTAAATACTATGGAAATATAATAACATGAAGTAGAAAAAATTTCAAGGTAAAAAATTGCTCTTTAGATTGGGTAATTTTATTGAAATTATTGAACAATTCAGATATAAAAGTTTGGAAAGTAGACCGAGGTTTACTATTTTAGTTTTGTAAAACATATAAATAAATCAAAAATAGACTTCTCATTTCGTGTTAAATATGTCTTCAGGATGGTCCTAGAGAAATTATTAAGTAGCTCAGATAAAAGAGTTTAGAAAGTAGATAGATGCTTGTGAGCTGAGTTTATATATTTCCAGTTTTTGTGGATTTTATTAAAAAAATAGCTTTTAATTTTTCTATGGAAGAATTGATTACATGCTAAAAATTAAATTGAGAAATTACAGAAAACTAATTGAAAATAGGTTCATCTTTCACATAAATACTCTGGCTTAAAATGTTTTTCATTTCAATATTTTTAAAATATCACCTTTTTCAGTTAAAGCTTTTAAAATCAAGAGAGATAAAATGTATTAATATAAATATTTATTCCAAAATTGGAATCTCTGCCACTGGATTTACTATCTTAAGTAAGTGTAATTATTAATAACAATGAGTTTATTTTTATTTGCGAATCTTTAATATAATTTAAATGTTGGGATAATGAAATAGATGATAGAAATAATAAAAATATTTCAGTTTTTTTGTAAATAAATCAATTTTTAATAACATGTGATCTTTTATGAATATAAAATAATATTTAATAAACATTATTTTTAATTCCTTGCTATTTATAGGTTTTTCTATTGCGAATTCTAATCAAATCTCTGAAAATTAATTTCATTTTCACAATTAATAATAATACAATAAATTGGAAAGATCAGAAATATTTTTCTAAAACTGATTATCATACATTAAAAAAAATAAAAAAAATCAATAGAAGTAAAAAGAGTACACCTTTTATATATAGAAGAATAAATGGGCTTTAAGAGTATTTCTAAATTAATAATAACTAAAATATTGAGATAGATAAATGTAATTAGAAAGATAACGAATATATGGAATCAAAATTGGAATAATATTTTTACTAATACTTTTTATTACACAAATACAAATTTCTGGCATATTTAAATTTTTATTTTTTATCTAATTATTTTATTTCATCAAATTTAATATATTTTCTTAGTCCTTTTTATGAATATATAGGGTAACCCAAATGGGGCTGAATGATTTAGACATACATTTACTTCCTTACTGTCATTTTCTATCCTACTATCTTTCTATCTCATTTGAGCCACTTTAAATTATATATTCAAAAATTGAAATATTGTAATAGAAAAATATAGCTGGGGAACAAAGAATTAATAGAATAAAAATTGAAATTAAAATTATTAATTTTTCTTATCTAATATTTTTTTCGTTAAATTTAATCCAATTTTTAATCCATGTTTGTATTATAATTAATTAACTTTATATATATATATATATATATATATATATATATATATATATATATATATATAATGATCGAGTAAAATTTGAAATAGCATTTTAAAATAGATTAATAATTGTAACTTCGTAATATCACAAAACTTTTCTTGAAACTAACAAAACCTTATATAAAAATTCATTGCTCAATAACGTTGAAAAAAATATTTTTAATATTAATATAACAAAAAAAGAAATCAAAACTAAAAATGAGTGATGTGAAACGTAAACTGTTTTAAATGTGTATGCATGAAAATAATAAAACCGTACATTTTATTTTGTAATGTTACTTTAAATCAATCAAACGTTGACATTCTTTGATCTCGGCTAAATGAACAGAGTATAAAAATAAGATCAAACGATCGACAATAAACTATTTGAATAATTCAATGTTTAATAAACGGATGTGTTATTAAAAGTTTTCGTTTCGTGTACAATCGAACATGAAAATTGTTTTAATAACTATTATTTTTAATAACATATTTTTGTTACTTGGATTAATCAATTCAGTAGATTTAGTTACATTGTAAAATATATATAAATATGTTAAAAATAAACACACAAGTAGCACATTTTTGTATTTTTCAATAGAATAAAAAAGAAATTAAAAAATTATCCATAATATTTATTTATAACTGAAATTTTAAATAAAAAAATGCTGAAAAAATTATTCATATAATACTGTTGGGATTTGCAGCAATACCACACAATTTTATAAATGATCAATAATCTCCTGATTATTCAATTTATTAGTTTCTGCGAATTTTAATGAACAAGACAATAGAAATATTATAAGATCTAGATTTTATAATGCATTACTCTTTTTCAAAAAATCTTATTCCAGAGTAAATAATTCTTATATGATTTTTTTGTATTATAATTTTATATCATTGTTTCAAATTTTATTAATGTTCATAAATAGATCATCAAGAATATAATCCTTAACTCTTTAGAACATGGCAGAGTTAAAAGTGTCCCACCTTTTTGATACCTAAATATGTATGGTGGGATATTTTTTATACCATCTCAAAAAATTATAATAGCTTGAAGAAGCAAAGCATGAACTCATATGGCACAGAGGAGCTGTTTATGTCCCAAACTTTAATTAAAAACTTAAATAACTTTTTATTTTTTTAAATTTACTTCCTTGCTAATTAAAATAAACCAACTTTGTTAAATTTTATAAAAATAAATTTCTGTGCAACATGGGTCTTTTTATTTTTTAAAATGTCATGTCTGAAAGAGTTAAATATTAAAAATCAATTTTTGTAACACATTTATGATATAAATATATCATCTTCATCAATTTTTTGTAATTCTACAAATCCAATCTTAATACGAATGATACTTGTACTTAAGAATATAATTTTCGAATAATGTATACACACACACACATATATATATATATATATATATATATATATATATGTGTGTGTGTGTGTGTGTGTGTGTATGTGTGTGTGTATGAACAACATCAAAATAGATATCATGTTCAATAAATTTGAAAAATAGAGGAAAATTGTATTAAAAAGAATAGAAATATAAGAAGTTAAAATTATATATAGGATAGTAAATTAACATAAAAAAAAACATTTGTAAATGAAATGAAGAGAAGAATAAACATGGATAATATCAGCTTGAAAAAAAATATTTCTCCATACTTAGAGAAATTTTGTTGATCAATATTCTTCTTTGTATTTATTCATATAAATGAAACATGGATTTTAAATTCCAAAATAATTAATAACTTCAGATTATATAGACAAATATGGGAAGATGTATGTAGGGAATAATAAGAAGAGTTAAGAATAAAACGAGTAAATTAAAAAAAATATTGTTATAGACATTATTATAAAAAAAATTAACATGTGAATGGGTTAATTTTATATTAAAAAAAGAATACCAGCGCTGGAGAATAGAAATTATTGATTGACAACTTAAAAAAGTATCAAGAAAAGACCTTTGCATAGACAAGATAGAGATATGAAAAATTTGTCAATGTGGAACTGAAAAGAAAAACATTGAATGCTTAAAAATGATTTTTTTGGTAAAAGGTCTTTATCCACCAGTGATTAGAATGAAGTTAATTTCGATGATTTTATATATGTATTTTTAATATTTTACAAAAATGTTAATTAAAAAATCTATCTTATTTTTTAAAATTTACATTATATAAAATTTATTTATGATTTCATAAAAACTAGAGAATGGATTGGGATGTTAAAAAATAATTTTAAGTATGTAGAGAGAAAAGGAGATTTTAATTATTAAAATCACAAAAAAATTCAAGTGGTTTTTATATTACATTTTTAATAGTTTGTAATATTTTTCATAAAAATAATTCTAATATTCCATCAAATATTGACTGAAATATTAAATAAATCTAATATTTCATTATTAAAAAAATATATTTACAATCTAGTTATAAATAAATTAATTTCGCGAATATCGATATTCAAGCTCGAAAATACTCTCGTCCGTTCTAATTTTGCACTAATTTGTTACGTATCGTCCGATCCTTTTGTAAATCGCACATTAAAACAAAACTAAAACACGATATGTACTAAAATCTTGTGTGGTTTGTTTTAAATGATTTGTCGGCCACTGTCATTCAGACGTAGAAAATCTGACAGATATTAATGTGCTGATGAAGCAGTGACGGTGTCTGCACTGGACGCCGGGCATCGCCATATGTCAGGGCACCGATACGTCATGTCCTGTCTGAAGTTCACATAATGTTCACAATAATACGCTTTCGTGTCATGAATGAGTGCACGATTGCCAGTTAAGATTAATTTTATTGCTGCTCTCCGTTTCGTTCTACGAAATATTCAGAATATTTCCTGACGAAAGTACTTATCACTTAATAAATTTAAATATGTTTATAAAATGTAATCTTTACATTTGAATCATTCAACAAATTTCTATTTCATAAAATGTCTTACATATATTGTATTTTTAAACAGCATTAATTATGTTAATTAGTTTATAATTTAAATAAAATAATTAGCATTATTATCAATCTGTCTTTCATTTAATTATATTAAGAAAAATATAAAATATGAATGATAAATGTTAACATAAATAATTTACTTCCACACCAGATGATTTTATAAAAGTGTTCAATAACCACTAATTGTTCACTTTATTCACTAATAGCCATTTCGATTGTCATTCAAGCATTGTCAGGTCACTGAATTACAAAATTTCTATTAAACTGTATGAACAATGAAATATGAATTATCGAATAAGTGATGTTAAATTTAAAAAATATTTTTTACAGTAATGTCTTAAAGAGAATTTGTTACAGTATTATAACAAATAGCAATTAGTTATAAGCATTT
>CP092094.1:23075000-23185000 GCA_029203775.1 Neoneuromus ignobilis | reverse complement strand
TGCATATATATATATATATATATATATATATATATATATATATATATATGTATATATATATATATATATATATATATATATATATATATATATATGTCATCCAAATGTGACGCCTAGATTTGTGTTTTATTAAAGAAAAACATGTGTATTGGGTGGTTTATAGGAAAACATGTGATTAGTTTCTTTTTAATAAAAAACAAATCTAGGCGTCACATTTTGATGGCTCTATATTTACATATATGCACACACACATTTGTGCATATGTATATATATATATTTATATATATATATATATATATATATATATATATATAATAAAATAATATAAATAATTACCGTAAACTATGATCAATGGCATTATTTTTTCATGCGAGATATAAAAATGTAGTTTTATAACCATACTTAAATTTATTACATTGAAGTCAATTGAGTTGCATTATTCAAATAATCTTTTCTAAAATAAATTTAGTAACATTTGTATATTTAATTTATATTTTTAAGCTATTTGTAAGTTAATTTCCATACAATTTTATTTATTTAATATTTATTTTCTGATTTCTACATTTATGCATCAGTTTCAAGGAATGAATCAGAACATTCAACATTTTACAATATATTTAATATATATAAACAATTGTTATTATACATAGCAGTTTTGTACTGATAAGATTTGAATTTTAAAGATTGAGACAATTCAATTGAATTACATTTTTCGATTAAAGAAATAAAACCTTATATTTTAATATTTTATTTTTACAGTGAATAAAACATTCAAATATCATAAAATTTAATGAATTAATTCAATAATTATGTATTGTTTATTTTCTTTGCTAATGTGTATTTTAATGGTCATATCATAAACAACAAGCAGAGCACAGCATTATAAATTTTCCTTAGTCCACTTAATTTATTATTCAGCAATAATTTTATAATTCCCCATTCAAAAAATCGTAGAATGGCTTTGTAAATGGGATTTAAGATATAAATTAAACAATAAATGATTATTGAGTATATATAATCCTGTAATATAAAAGTAATTGTATTATTTGTAAAAATAGTATCATAATTAGTTACAATACTAAACGAATTGTAATTATATTTTTATAAAATATGTTATTGTGTTTAACTCAGTGAAGGCTATAATTGTATACTTACATACATATATATATATATATATATATATATATATATATATATATATATATATATATATATATATATAAATCACGAGCATTACAGCTTCTTTGATAATGTTAGTGCTTCGTGAGAATTATATTTTTTACAAGATGAGGTTATTAGATCCATGCTTGATTCTCTTCAAACTTGACTTTTCAAATGGGGATTAAACACAATGTTTTTCATGGCAAGCAAAAATATAATTCTCTACTTTATCGGTCAGTCAATATATATATATATATATATATATATATCTATATATATATATATATATATATATATATATATATATATAATTCATTCTATTTTCTAGAAAACTCATTAGTATTAGAATAGCTGGATAGATATTTTTTTTGACTGGATACTTCAAAATCAGTGTTCAATTTTTGAGACATTTGTATAACTTACTGATTTTATAAGCACAAATAAAAAGTGAAATATAAAATTATAAATAAAAGACACTGAATGAAAACAATGAATAGACATGACTTTTATATTAAATAATAATATTAATAATATATAAAATACCAAATGTTGATTGTTTCAAAATATACTCCAATTTATTTAGTAAAATTTAAAAACTTTATATTTTGATTGAAGTTGTAGATATAACTGAGAACTTGGATCTGAAAAGATAAAATAAAGTTACATACAGGTATCCTTCTTATAATTTCTTCTACTATATGATTTCGATATAACGCGAAATTTTACTTATTTTAATCCTTGAATAGTGTGAAAAACAAAAAAATATGGTGAAATAGAAATGTGTTCTTAAAGTGAATGATATTGATGAAAATTAAGTTAATAACTTCCTGATGAAATAAAGTATTTGTTTTGTTAAGTTCATTTTTGAATAAAGTTTATTTTTTAATCCTATCTTAAAATACTTTTAATGTTTCATGTTATAAAATATTTGGATCTTAATCCATAGTTTTTTATAAAATGTGAATCTAACAAAATACACTAATTAATTCAAAATTTCTATGAGGGTTACTTTGTATTAATTAAAAAAAATGAAAATAGTTATTGATTCATTTTTATAAATCTGACAGCTAATGAATTATTGATTCATTTTTATAAATCGGATTTTTTAAAAACAGATAAAATGGCATAGCATGCTAATTGATTATCTACACAAAATTGGTGAATAACAGTTTTTACATGTTTTTATTTAAAGTGCAAATAATTTGATTACTGCCTTATAAAAGATGAATATGTAAATAATTTACTTATGACACACACACACACACATATATATATATATATGTGTGTGTGTGTGTGTAAATGTAGACTGAAATTCATCTTTAAGTCACTGAAGGTCAGCCAAAAAAGGTTGAATATTTGAGTCGATATAAAAGCAATATTGTTTTTTCTTTCGTTTTTTCGAATGTTCGACTTATATCTACATTTGATGGTGTTTTAAATATAAAAATTTTACGAGCATTGAAAAACGATTCGTTATTGGATGGTGTCGGCAACAAGTTTCGGCGTGATTGACTTTTAATTGTTGTTCTGGCCCTATTTAATGAACTTACACAGACACACACACACGCACACAAACATTACATCAAGTGGATGTAATATAGTTCGGTTTGAAATTTTTGTTATAATGATTGACACTTTCGTAAAATACTCGTTATTATATACTAGTCATAAACTGTTTATGATTTGTTGATTTAATTTTTAATTAGTATGGCACTTAATAGTAATTCAGGCTTGGTTTGTAGAACGATTTTCATGACTAGAATTAATGATACGGAACTTAGTAGACTTATAATTTGTTTAAATATATATATATATGTATATAATAAAATATCTTTATTTAAAACTAATTAACTTTATTACAACTAATTTCTATTAATGAAATATACAATTATATTCTTTTTATTTCATATATAAATCTAAATTATTTACCATCATGCAATTAGCTTGTAATTGTTTACATTAAAAAATATTCCACGATAAATCAGTGTAAAAATTTAGTTGATTTTTCAAAATATTCTACAGGTTTAAAATAGTTATTATGAATTATTCAAGAACTTATTCATTTTTCATCTGACAGATAAATAACATTTTTAAATGCATGTTGATATTAAATCCGTTAACGAAAACAATATATTCGATGATAACAAGACTATTAATAAACTGTAAAATAAATAAAATTATCATTTGTAGTTACAAGTGGTATTATTTTACAAGAAAAAGACACACACTACTGTCTTGAAATGAACAACATTTGGCAAAAATATCTACATCAAATTCGCCATGTCCTCATTTATTTTCATGATGAGATATAAAAATACATAGTAGAGGTGGAAGGAAAAAATAATTTAAAAACGCGAATGTCTTAGAATTTGGCAAGAAAAACGGTCAAATTAAATTATTCTTAAATGTTCGCACGGTTGACGAATCATTAAAAGTTTAAATCTCAATTAAACGAGTATTTCTTGTTCGTTGGATTTTTCGTGGAAAATTTCGCACGACGGTTTCATAATTGTGATATATATATATATATATATATACATATATTATTTTAATTAGGTTTTTGACTTAAAAATATATATATGCGCATTCAACATATGCTACATTGAATTGTTATTAATGATTTTTGTATGAGAATAATTTTCTGTACAAAAATATTGTTATAAATCTATTATCTTTTTTTAAATAATAATTTACTAATCATAAACTACATTTCTCCTATAAATTATCGAATATTTTCCTTTAAACAATTTAGAAATATATGTAATATTGAATTTAGGATTAAAACAATACATCGATTAATATTTTTAAATTGAATTTATTTTTCTACACAAACGAGTCAACATTTCAAGATTGTATAAAAGTATCTAATAATTACTTTGGCTAATTGTATACATTTATTTTTATAAAAATGAATTATTTATAATATCAAGAGAGCAATCAATTTGAAATTTTCATCTCGTTCAATTAATTATTTCAATAAAATAACTAACTAAATTTAAAATCCATAAGTAATAAAAAATATTTCATTAACTGTTAAAAACAGTTAGATAATTTTCACAAACAAAGAGAAAATTAATATTATTTCAAAAAATGAAATAGATTTAGTACTATTTTTGTAATAAATTATATTAAATAGCTATAAATATTTGATATATATATATATATAGAGAGAGAGAGAGAGAAAGAGAAAGAAAGGATGGCATAAATGAAACTAAAATATGGTAAACTATAACAAGTAAATGTACATATATTTAAACTCGTCAGTCTCATTTGGGCCACCCTGTATATATGTATATATATATATATATATATATATGTATGTATGTATGTATGTATGTATGTATGTATGTATGTATTTATTTATGTATGTATGTATAAAGAATTCAAGGAAAATCTACTTGTTCCTTTTTATATAGACAATCCTATTAAATTGATTTTGTAAAATCTGTTAAGAGAATTTGGAAAGTAAATAGAAGCTTATATATTTAATGCTTTTATGAGAAATTCAACTTGGAAGAATTTTAATCAAAAAATAACCTATCCTTCTTTCTATAATGGAAATAATCAAATCTTAGAAATAAAATTGAAAAAATTACAAAAAACAATTAGACAAATCAAAACGTTTAATGTTTGAGTATGAAATGTTCATTCTAATATTTTCAAACCACTATTTTTTTCAATTAAGGATTTTAAAAATCCATTTAAGAAATGTAAAATTTATTGTTATAAAGATTATTCTATGATTTGCATTGCCTTCAACTGGAATTACCATTCTAAGCAAATATATTAAAATAATAAAATTTCTAAAAACTCCATTTTTTTAATTTACTAAAACTTAAAATAATAGATTCTAAATTTATTTACTACATTGTTACACAAATTCAAAATCTTAATGATTTTACAAAAAAACAAGGTTTTTTGTGTTCTCTTATATTCAACCTTCAATATACATATTTATAATTTAGATCTTATTATTAGAAAAATAGAATTTTCAGTTTTTAAAACTGTATCATATATATTACACCTATATGCAGGGCATAGTTATATATATATATATATATATATATATATATATATATATATATATATATATATATATATATAATTCAAACAAATGACAGAATTTATAAATTTGGATATTGTTCTAGATAAGCAGTTTTTATAATTATTCAAACATTTTTGAGCCGTAGCCAATTTTAAATACAATCTGTGAACGTTTCAACTGTACACAATAGTGATCCATCTTATGCTGCTTATCAAATTTATCTAACAGTAACAACTGAATCAAATATTTTTTTCAGTTTTTCCAATTAAAAAGTATATTTCAGTCGTTTGTCATGAACAGATAAATTTGTAGAACATTCTGTTATATTAACTTTTCTAAATCATGTGTAGTTATTTGAAAATTAATTTTGTTATTTTTATACACTAATTTAAAAATTGAGAAATATATAATTTATATATATATATATATATATATATATATATATATATATGTATGTGTGTGTGTATGTGATTTAAAACAATTATAATCAGTGATATTTTTTCTATTTTATTAACAACACTATTTTAAATTTGTGTTCAAATGTATATTTATAATGCAAATTGTAAAGTTAAATATTATAAATATTTTTTATCCAAAGTAAAATTATTTTGTATTGTAAGTCAAAAATGTTTAACAGTGATCCCTCTTTTAAACAAACAATAATTTAGAAAGAAATTTAATTACCTTTAATATAAATGAATCACTGCCTTTCACATCATAAGATTTTATAAAAACGTCCAATAATTATTTATTGTTCATTTTATTCACTGATTTGCATTTCTGTTATCATTATTAGAGATATGTGTTATAAAAAATCTAAAATTTAGATTATGATTATAATTTTACATCATTTTTTTTAAAATTCTACTCACTGATATTAATGGCATATCAGTGAAAAAGGTGAGCAATAAATGATGATTGAATATTTTTATAAAATCTTGTGGTATTAATTTAAAATTTATTTGTCTTAAAATGTATCATTTTTGTTAAAATTATAAATTTATCATTTTTTAACGAATTATAAATATGCGTTTATAAAAAAATAACCAAAAAATATGTACAAAAAGTTAAAACATTAATCCAAATGTGACGTTAAGATTTGTGTTTTATTAAAAAGAAACTATACATATGTTTCCCTATACACATTTTTTTTAATACAACACAAATCTAGGCTTCACATTTGGATGACCCTACATATTAACAATTAATCTGAGTAAAATACATCATCTCCTTAAAAACATCTATCTTATATTTAAATAATGTAAATACGTTAATATTTTGGAAATCTCTCAAAAAATAAGTCAATTACAGCATCGTTAATTAGATGTTTTTAAAAATCTAATCTTATTCTTAAATTCTTCATCGACTTTCGCACCGCCTGTATAAATATTTTTTCGTGTAAATGTGATATTTTTAATAAGCGCCTTGTTTATTATTTATTTTAAATGTCATTGAATTTATTTCGCTAGATCATTAGCACAATATATTTAGTCGGCTGTAACAATAACACTGAATCGAAAATTCAGACGATTCGTACACATGTGACAGTCTAATATCTGAATACAGTTGGCCGGAACTGTTTTAATTTTCTGTCACGAGCATCATTTCTCATTCTGAATCAAACATGTATGGGGAGTGCATGTTTTCACAAGTCCGTGTCGAAAGCGGCGCGTGAAGCTCGAAGTCCAGACGTGTCTATATTAAGGCGTCGGCGGAATCATTTATCTGCCAAACAATCTTCGGCTACTGTCACACATGATTGACACGAACGCACCCGTCATGATATGCTTAATGGTATTTGCGGATACAGACTATGCTTAATGGGGTAAAGAGAGGTGGATTATTTTTAAAATTCAATTCTTCAACATTTCTGTCTATTGTTTATATTGATTTATTCAATTTGTTGAAATCATTTAATATATTGAATTTATTTTAGTTAATACTTATTAAAAAAAACTTTTCTATTCTAGTAATAAAAAAAATATATTTTTATAACCTAATTTAATATTAACAAGCAACAATAAAAAGCAATTTAATATGAATAAATCAATAGTAAAACATCCCATTGTAATTTTAACAAAATTCTTCCAAATTCCATCATTCTTTTTTCATCTATTCAGCAGTTTCTTTTTTTACTTTTTTATATTTCTTGGTTTCCTATCAATAATTTATATTCACCCCCAATTGTTTTCTATTTTTATTATATTTCTAATTTCCACTTCAGATAAATCATACATCTTTTATATTTGCATTTGATTTCAATCTATTCTATTGCTTTTTAAAAATATATGATTTACATACATACATACATCATATTTCTAATTGTTGGATGAAAGTCAACTATTGATATTTTCATTTCCAGCAATCCAATATCTTTCTTTTCTCTATTTCATTTATCCTATTTAGTTATTGGTTTTTATTTCTAGAAAAAGACTTTATCAAAGATGGAAATTGAGAAATATTAATAGAAGTGAAAGTGTTGAATAAGATTTTTCACAAACAGGAAACAATGAAAGAATGTTGGAAATATATTTAAGAAAAGCCAATGATATTCACTGAGGCTTTCACCCAATAGAGGATTGATTTAGCCTTATATGATAATTATATATATATATATATATATATATATATATATATATATATATATAAACACACATACATGTGTCTGTGAATATTTGTAAAAACATGAGAATGATATTAATTTTTCATATAACTTTGATCTTTTTTAAAAATGTTCTTAAATGTATCTGATCTAATTAAAAAAAATATCTTGTTAATATCATATACTGGTCATATGAAAAAATAGAGCAAAATTCTGTTACTGATACATTTCACTTTATTCATGATTTCATTAAAATATCTATTAATTTTTAACCTAATTTTAGCTTCACGAATTTGATTTTTCATAGCTCAAAATATCTATGTCCTGAATTTATTTGATACCAAAGACTGAAAGCAGGATGTGAGAAATTTAAATTATCACTCTTAATTTTGGCAAGAATATTATTTATTAGACAGATTTAAAAAAGTATGTTCTCTGTGCGTGGTTGCATTTATATACATACATACATACATACATACATATATATATATATATATATATATATATATATATATATATATATATATACATGTTTTATATTAGATAAGAAAATAAATGAAATTGTCAAATTTTAAATTTATAGATTATTTAATTAGAAAAGTATTATGTATAGTTCCTTCATTGTTTTGTATTATTTAACTATTGTAATAGTGTAATTTTCATTTTTTATTTTTCTAAAGATTAGAAATAAAATCTGAAATAATTATAGGGAGTAATTGATGTAATTTATTGTTTCTAGTACTTAATATATGTATAATCATTTGTATGTATGTTTATGTATATATACATACATACATATTTATATATATATATATATATATATATATATATATATATATATAACAATACCTCTTTCTTTTTTAGATATATGAAGTACCTATATCCATACGAATGCGAAAAACGGCGTTTAAGCACTCCAGCTGAGCTTCAAGCTGCAATCGATGGAAATCGACGTGAAGGCAGAAGAAGTAGTTATGGAACATACACAGAAATGGTACAGCGTAGCCCAGTTCCCACATCACAAATGTCACCATTATCACTTGTTACACAGCAACAAAACATGGCTGCCAGAATTGGACTTACAAATGGTGTCCATCATCCCTCTCATCCACCACCTCTAGGACAGCAACCGGCAGGCGGTCCTATACCTGGTCTTGCACCTTCAGAATTCGAAGCACGTATGGTTGAATACGTTAAACTCTTAAACAAAGAGTTACGGAATTCTGCTGCTACTCCACCTCGTCAAGGATCGTCTTCACCTCCAGGTGCGACATCACCGTTAAATGCGCTGGAAATGTCGCGGTTGACATTATGGAATTTATATAATAATAATTCGGTACCACCGGAACCACAAAGAGAAGCATTAAATTTATCAGAGACCACTCAACAACAACCCATTTCCATTAAGAGAGAATCAGATCGAGACGTGCCACCACCTGCGAAAAGGCTTCTCCATGATGAAGAAATGAGTCCACCTCCAGCACCACCTACACCGACTCATCTTGGAAGTATGAGTACAAATATTAAAATTTCCAATAGAGGTAATAATATATATTTTTTACATATAATTCAAATTATTCTATGCATTTATTATGCTAATTACAGCATTTTTTTATAAGTTTATTAATGAATTTAATTTGTTTTTAGGAGATGCCCGTAATGGAGATAATTCACTCGTAGTGAGTATGGAATTAAATGGAGTAATGTACCAAGGTGTTTTGTTTGCTCAACAAGCTCAAAGTGGTACACGCAGAATTACAACATAAATGCACATAAACAATTATGTTTAATGATTTTATTACTGTATGGACATTAATGATAATATGACTTATTTAAAGTATTAGAAGTAATTTCTTTTCTTTTTTTATCAATTGTGTATTAGAAGTTGTCGTATAGTATATAAAAATATTTAATGATTTGATTATATACTGTATTAAATTGTATGGAAAACAATTGTCAAATGTATTCAGAACAAATTTTTCAAAGAATTAAAAAAAATGGTCACTTTTATTAGATTATGTTTTTTAAGATAATTGGACTTTTTTAATGTTGATGTGTTAATAAATTTCAATGAAAGTAAATTGAAAAAAAATATAAAAAATAAAAAAAATACATTTTTTGCATTATCTTTTGTATATTTTCTCTTCAAAAATAATTAGATTTTAATATATGATCATTACTTTTTTATCATTTTTATATTTGGAACAATGTTTTTAAAATTTTGTACATGTTAGATTAATATTTCTATTTATATTGACTACAAATGAAAATATCAATTGTTGTTTGAAATTTTTGATATAAAATAATTTTTTTAACATTTTTTTATTAAATATATATAAACACCAAAATTATTTTACAAATTTACTAAATTCACAAATAATCATTAATTTTATCATTATTACTTGGATTTTTCATGTATGAGTTCATAAAGTGTTATATAAAATACAAGTACTAAAGATAAATAATTTTATTCCAGTATCAAAATGAGGAAAGAATTATTGTTTTAAGAATTTAGTAATTGTTTTGAGTTATTATTTCTCATGTTACTTTGAAGTTTTTGTTTTTTGTATAGATATAAAAATTTATATGTATATTTTTTAAGTAATTTTTGTTTTTTGATATATTTTTTTAAAGTAAAATTTATTCAGACAATGTGTATAAATAATGAAATATATTCATGGATTTCTATTTAAATACAGTCAATTTTTTAGAATAATCATTGTAATGACAACTTAACATATGTAAATAATAATACTGAATAATCAATTCCAAACAAAAATCTGAATCTCATTTAGTATATAAATAAAATATTTGTCTAGTATTTGTTAAAGCTATAACTTGAATCGTATAAAAAGCCTAATTGTAGAATATCAAGATCAAAGTATTTGACTATGTATGAATTTAATGAATTTAATGCATTTTAGATATTATGTAGGGCCAGTTACTCACGTAAATAGAATAATGTTTTTGTACCTTTAGTTTATAATAACAAATTGTATATAGGTATTTTTGTTTATTCAGTATTTTTCATAGAATATTTAGTATGTATTAAATTTTTAAATTGCGAAAAGACTGTTATTGCATCGTCGATGTTTTCGTCCCTATATATGATGTTAAATATCTACGGTGATTTCACTATCTGTTTAATTTATAATACAATTGTTTGTATTTATATGTAGCAATATTAGGTATAAGACAGTGTTAACCTATGTATTATTTATATATGTACATTTAAGTATGACTTAAGTAAAACTTAATTACAAAACTATATATACATATATAAATCATTATCGATTAAGTATTGTAAGCATCATTCAGTAATTTTAATAACGTCTTTTAAAAATCATAATGTTAGTAAATAGTGTCATTTTTAATTTGTTAAAAAAAATTAAAATAAATTTGGTTTGATTTAAACCTCAGGGAGATCAGTCTTCATGTGTTTGGATAATGCATACTTTTATCAGATATTTATTTAATTTTATTATTACATACAATCGAATATTTTTTTATGTTTTCATTTTATACGAATATCAATATCCAAATACATTTCTATCAATCCAAATTCTAGGTCTAATTTTTAACTAAAGATAAATGTATTCCTGATAGATAGATTTAGTTGATTAGAATTTTTAGCTGTAAATTCTAATTCCTTTTTCATTGCATTAAGTAATTTGTATAAGTAATTATATGCAACTGTGTGTGATTATCTTGTAATAGCATTTGATTTTCTTTTCATTTATATTAATGTAAATATTTCCTATTGAGACATTAAATACTTGGAATAATATATTGTTTTATTTACTCCTACACCATTTACTATTTATATGGTTACCTAATGTTAACATATGTTGTTAAAATTAATTACACAAAATATATAAAGAAAAGTGATTCCAATGACTCTAAGGTCTCATATTTAAAAAAGTTAAAAATGTATATGTGCATATATATATATATATATATATATATATATATATATATATTTAATAAATTCCCTTCCGCCTTCTGGTCTTTTGAATTTTATAAAAAAAAAAAAAAAAAGCGGAAGGGAGAATTTACCTAATATATATATATATATATATATATATATGATATAAGAACATAGATAATAAATGAATAAAAATAATTTAGTTGAAAAGAACAGAAATACAAATGAATAAATTATGCTCATACTACATTTTATAAAAATATTCAATCATTTATTTTTATTTTAACTCACTAATAAACATTTTGAATCGAGTAATCTTAAATTTAATTTAATAATAGATTATTATTTATTTTGAAACTGTGGCAAACTTACTTTAACACAAGAATTATGACCTCCAACAGCACAATATCTATTTTGAATTTCTTCAAATAACAATAAAAAATTATTTGCAAGCACTTTAGTATATAAGACAGTGATTAAATAAACTATTCATACCCTATGTAAAAAATTCTTTTTAAAATAAATGTATTTAAAATATTGCTAATGAAATTTATTTTTGTTTTTAAACGTACATAGGTATATACAATAAAATTACAAAATTTCAATTAAATCGAGTAACTATTGTTTAAAATACATATTTTTTATTTTGAAGACACATAAATTAAAGCCTAACAAACTATTCGTACTCTTAAATATTTTAACATCTTTTTATAAAAATTCATGGTCTAATATTTAATTGATTCTTCCTTCACTTTAATAACGACTTGTGAACGTCTTTTGTTCCTAACTAAATTTGATGTCACATCACACACAAGTTCTTTCCAAACTTTAAAAAAAATATATTTTCCATATTTCTTTACTAGTTACTTCCACTTTTCATAGTCTTTTATCAATTTCAACCCAAAATTCTCAATGGGGTTGATATCCGGGCTTTGGAGTAGCTTAATCAATAAATGTGGGGTATTATACAAAAGTCAAGTTTTAACAATATGAACTGTGTGTTTGAGGTCGTTATCCTGCTGAAAATAGTTATTCTTCTTTAGCCCCAATTTAGTCACATTTTTTTCTAATTTTGTGCGTAGAATATTGAGATATTTAATTTTATCAATTATTCCATCTATTAATAAAAGATTTCCAACCCCCACTCACCATGCAACTTTACACCACTACACTATCAACCTTATTTTCGACGTTAGGTTTAAAATTTTTTATATCGAGCTTATTTTTTCCAAACAAGAGAGTGACCATCCGAACCTAACACGTTAAACTGGCTCTTATCTGAGAAAATAACTTTTTCCCAAAACGAAATATCTTCGTTTACGTGTTCCTTGGCAAAGTTTAAACGTTTTTTTGAAATATTTATTGAACATTGTTGTAATATTTTCGTCACTATTATGTGATCTTTTTTAATTTCACAAACTAGAAAACGTTCTTGTCGCTTCGATATTACTCTTGAACGTCCCGTATGATCCATGTTGATATTAAGAAAGCCCGATATTACTTTTGGACGTCATATTGAACATGATGCATTTTTCCAATTTCCAAATAATATTTGCTTTCATTATGAAATTTGAACATAATTTCGCGTTCTTTAACGTTTGTATTACAACTTTTCCGTCCCATTTTGAAAAAATGCATTTTCTGTATCGATACACTATGTTAACTGTTAGATATAAACTTACGCTCAAAATAATAACAAATTAAAAGTTTCTTTTTTAACTAATTTTTTTGCACTTTTATTGGCAACACTAATTTGATACATAGTACTTGTTTTTGCAGTTAGTGTTGCAATAATTTTACAATGTGAGATTATAAAAGAACTGCCATAATAAAACGAATACAGAGAAAGTAATTAACAAATATTAATAATTACAAATATTTAAATACAATATTTAATAATTAAAAGTTAATAAAGGTAAAAAACAAAGTGAGTTTTGTGGAATAAACTATAATTTAAAGAAATTGAAACAAAAATAATATTTTTTTTAGGAATAATGGGTAGGGAAAAGCATTGTTCTGATAGCATGAAAAATTCAATAATAACACTAAAAAAATAAAGAAAGACATATCGAGAAATTGTTGAATTACTTGAAATTCAGTTATGTATGATTCAAAATGCACTAAATTTCAAAATTAAACCAGAAATTCGCGGTCGTGAGCGCAAAATTGATAAAATTACTGATTATCGCAGGGTAAAACTTTCAAAAAAGACCCTTTTAAGTCCGCGAAAGACATCAATTTCGAGATGAACATTTCAGTAAGTATTCCAATAATCTGCAGAAGACTTGTAGAAGTATCGCTATTAAGTAAAAAAAAATATTAAAGAGTGATTAGATTTTGCTAAAACCCGCATATCGAATACAAATCCAAAAAAGTTAGTGGTTTAGAGTGACGAGTGTAAGATAAATTTGTTTGGGTCCGATGAGAAAACTTTTGTATGACGGTCAAGAACTTTCACTACATTTTACAAAAAAACACTAAAAATTACGGTGGTGGAAGTTTGATAGTTAGGGGATGCTTCTCTTGGTACGGAGTAGGGCCACTTCATATTATCAAAAACAAAATGGATAACAATAAATATGTAAACATACTGGATGAGAAAATACTACTATATGCTGAAAAAAATATGCCTTTAAAATTTATTTTTTAGCAAATCAATGATCCGAATAATATTTCGAAAAAACGTTGGATTGGTTTTACAGGCACGAACTTTTGCAATAATTCAATATAATAATTATAAATTGACTTTTATGGACAATTTTTATAAATAAAAATTAACTTTTTTTCTTATAAATATCTTGTTCTTATTATTTTGAGTGAAAGTGTATGTTAAAATTGATGTATGGTAGTACACTGTACAATAATATAAAAGTAAGAAAATCCTCGATATGAGCTAGGTAATTTACCGAAAATATCTCATTTCTTACTAGTACGAATAGTTTGTTGAACTCTAATTTATGTGTCTTTAAAGTACAAATATATATTTTAAACAATGGTTACTCGAATTAATTGACATTTTGTAATTTTGTTGTATATACATAGACAAAAAGAAATTTCATTCGCAATATTTGAAATATATTTATTTTAAAAAGAAACATTTTTTGTATAGGGTACGAATAATTTATTTGGTCACTGTATAATTAGAATCATGATATATTTTAGGATTGAGTAACAATGACATTGTATAATTGTTGATATCTATACGTAATGTATGTAAATAAAATTTCCATAATCATTTTGTATATTGTTAAATGGTTTACACATCTAACATTTTTAAACCAATAGCCTGTCGACTTTTCGGAAAATAGAAAAATATGAACATTCAGCGCCCTGTTGTCAGTCGTATCACGTCTGTCTTTAGAAGTGGTTGTGTGTTTGAGTTGTTTGAACGAAATATACGTTACGAGGTAAATATTAATTCTTTTAAATATTTTTTTATGATACATTTCACATACGATACGTTCTATGCCTTTTATATTTAATTTGGAAGAATTTATAACCTATACATGTATCTAAATATAGGATCGGTTCAGTTTAAATTTTACATTAAATGTTATTTTGTATATCTCAGTAATGTTATGAATGTCAAATATTTCGGAAATAATTAATATTGTTTCAAATTTGATAGTTCATCAATTTTAAGCAATTAAATATTTTTTTTAATTATATATTTACTTATGTATATATATATATATATATATATATATATATTGAATTACTGATTTTTAAAATTTTAAAAATTATTTTCTTGAAATACATTCAACTTATTATTTGTTTTAAAAACCAAGAATGTTTATTATAAATATACTGAGTTGTTCATTATATATATATTATAGATATATATATTTATAAATATATATATATATGAAGTATATTGGAATTATAATATAATATAATATATATAATATATATATATATATATATATATATATATATATATATATATATATATATATATATATATATATACACATATATAATGGATAATTTTAATTTTTAGTACTGGTAATTATTTCTCATTGTATTTTTTAATATCATTGGGAGTTCATGTTCATGTGCATGTTCTGTATATTAAACTATTGTATTTAGTTTATACATAATCCTTAATTTGTGTCTAAGTTTATATTTTAGTCAAGTGGAAAAAATTTCTTATAAATATTTTAATATTTGTGTATATGCTCTTTATACTATTCTGAATGAATTATATAATTGCTTAAAATGTTTTGTTTATAATAACTACAATGTTAATTCATTGCATCTTTCATAAAGTTATACGTAACAGTCCATTAGAGTCGTACTTGTTAATCTTTTATTACATATAAATGCACTCGGTATTTTTATTTATGTTTTTGCTCTTTTTTTCTATTTAGTAATAAATTAAACGTATTAAAGATTACTTTTGTTCTTTTCATAATTTTGAGTCTTACATTTTATTAACTATTTCTTCATTTCCAATCCTTTTAATGTTTTTTAAATATTTTTGAATATATTAATATCAAATCGTAAGTAATTAAATCTTTCATATTTATATTCCTTTGTCTTTTCAGCTGATGCACTTAATATTTTTTTTTTAAATTGATATGAACAAATTTGATGTAATTGCACATCACTCGTTTATATGTTTTCCGATTTTAATCTTTCTTATTTCTTTATACAAATCAATGAAAAAAAATTACTTTTTTTAAACATTTTTTTCTAAACCTTAATTTTTTCATGACCACTTCAAAGGATGAAATATTAATAAAATATTTTATCCTTTGTATTATTTTATAATTTATGAATTTGTATTTGGCTCTCATGTGGCACTTTTAATACTTCTCTTCTCAAATATTATCTATTGTAGTAAATAAGCTTCTAAATTCACCTTGCTCTCTCCATTATGAGAAATCTCTTTCTATGTACGAATCATATCAATTATATTGGCACTTTCTTTGCTGAAAGCCTCATTCATTGTTGCTATTTATTAGTACTTTTTAAACTCATTATGCTGATTAGGCAGGTTGGAAAATACACACACACAAGTGTATATATATATATATATATATATATATATATATATATATATATATATATATATAATAAATTTTAATTATTACAGTGCACTGTATTTTTCTATAAATACAGTATTTAATTAACATATTTAACAAAATTAAGTTTATTTGAAAATTTCTTCAGTATTATATCAATGAAATACGAACAAATTTTGTTAATAATTGTCAAATTATGTATACTTATTCATACACTCGTGGGAAAAAAGTTAATTTTGTCTGTAAATATTAATTTTTTGTATTTCAATTTTAGTTTTTGCACTTTCGAATAACGTTCTTATTACTTTTCTTTATTTTAACTCTTATTTCCTAATTCAACTATTCATATTTTTTTATGCGCTTATACAACTTAAAACATACAAAAAACAAATATATAAAATAATTACATGAAATTTGCAGGTATGGAATGGTATAAAACAGAAATAGCGCAGGGTAGCTCAGTTCCTACATCACAAACGTCAACATTATCATTAGTTACACCATATCAAAACAGGATTTCTAGAATTGGACCTACAAACAGTGTTCATCAACCTACCAATCTTCCATCCATAGGTCAACAACAAATAGCCAGTCCTGTACCTGGGCTCACACCTATACAATTCCAAACACGCATGATTGAATATTTTACACTTTTAAAGAAAGAATTACAAAATTCTATCGTCTCGCCGATCAGTCAAGGATCATCTTCATCTCCAAATGCCACATCACCGTTAAAAACACTGGACATGCAACAGATGACATCAAGGAATTCATATAAAAATAATTCAATATTTCTAAAACCTCGAACTGAAGCAATAAATTTATCCGAAAATGCTAAACATCGACAGTCCACCTCTATTAGGAGAGAGTTTAGTCTTGATATGTCGCCACCTGCAAGAAAACTTTTCCGCGATGAAGAAATGAAACCAATTCCTGTATCGCCTTCACAAAGTCCTTGTAAAAATATGAGGACAAATATTAAAATATCTAATAGCGGTAATGATTCTTTTCTTCAATAACTTTCAAATTAAAGTACTAGTTTATTATACTAATTTCAGTATTTTTTTCTTACTTTAGTAATAAATTTATTTTTTAGACGGCGGACGTAAGGAAGATAATCCACTTGAAGTGAGTATAGAATTTAATGGTGTAATATATAAAGGTTTTCTGTTTCCTCAACAAACATAGTGATATATTTAAAATTATAATATAATTGCACATAAACAATTATGTAAAATAATGCAGTTTCATTACTCTAACAACAATGATATGATTTAATTAATATATTTTAATTCTTTTTTTATCACTATATATTAGTTCTTGTATAATATATAAACAGATTTAATGACTTATTAAATATTATATTAAAATTTGTAAAAAATAATTGTCAAATATATTCCGAACAAATATCTAAAAAACTAAAAGAAATGGTCATTAGATTTAGATTTTTTAAAATAATTTTATTTTTTTAATGTTAAGGTGTCAATAAATTTCAATGAAAAAAATTTAAAAAATAAGACTGATTATATTTTTTATATAATTCCTCTCTAAAAATACTTTTATTTTAATATATAATCATTACTTTATCATTTTTTATACATGAAAAATATTTTTAAAATTTTGTGCATGTTGAATTAATATCAATGTTTACATTAATTACATATGAATGCATCAATTGCCATTTGAAAGTTTTTATATGAAATTCTATTTTTTAGATTTGTTGTATTAAATATAAGTAGAAATCTAAATTATTTTAAAAAATTACTCAACATTAATTTTATCATTACTATTAGTATTTTTTTTATATATAACTATATAAAGAGTATAAATCTGATGATACATGTTCATTTCTTTCTATTTAAATACAGTAAATTTTTTAGAATAATCATTGTAATATTAACTTAACATATGTAAATAATAATAGAGAAGAATTAATTCTAAACAACAATTTGTATATCATTTAGTATATGAATTGTTAAAGTTATAATTTTAAATTTATAATAAGCCTAATTATAGAATGATAAGATCAAAGTATTTGATTGTATGAAATTAATGTATTTAAGTATTATTATTATTATTAGATTCAATTACACACAAAATAGAATATTGTTTTTATATCTTTAATTTATAATTACAAATTATTACTGTTTTTGTATGTGTTAAATTTTTAAATTGTGAACAGACTGTTATTGTATCATCCACGTTTTGTCGTTATATATAATGTTAAATGTCTACTATGATTTCACTCTCTGTTTAATTTGTAATAAAATTGTTTGTAATGTGCAATATTAGGAACAAGACTTTGTTAACCAATGTTTTATTTATATATATGCATTTAATTATGACCTAAGTAAAATTTAATGACAAAATTATATATACTTATATAAATCATTATCAATTTGAGTATTGTATCATTCACTAATTTTAATAATGTCTTTTAAAAAATCTTAATGTTAGTCGATAGTGTCATTCAATTTTGTCAAAAAATTAAATTAAATTTGGTTTGATTTAAATTTCAAAGATGATCAATTTTTATGTGTTTGGATAATGCATACTTTCATCAGGTATTTATTTAATTTTATTATTACATACAATCGAATATTTTTATATGGTTTCGTTTTGTACGAATATCAATATCTAAACACATTTCTATCAATCCAAATTCTAAATCTAATTTTTAACTAAAGATAAATGTATTTATATTAGATAGATTTAGTTGTATACAATTTTAGCTGTAAATTCTAATTCTTGTTTTCATTGTATTAAGTAAATTGTATAAGAAGTTATATGCAACTGTGTGTGATTATTTTGTAATAGCATTTGATTTTCTTTTCATTTGTATTAAATGTAAGTATTTTCTATTGATACTTTTAATATTTGTAATAACATATTATTTTATTTACTCTTAAATTTATACACAAATTTTAATTTGAATGTTAGTTTTACTACATATTAATTTTTAAAATTAGTATATATATATATATATATATATATATATATATATATATATATATATATATATATATATATATATATATATAAATAACACTGTTTTCTTCCTACAGTGGATTGATATATAATGATATGATTATGTATATACTGAATTAATACAATAAAATTTATAATTCAAAATTTTATATCGAAAATGATATTTGTAAAATAAACTTAACACTTTAAAATTACTTCTTCGAGAAAATAGTACAGTCGTTCATCACTAATCCGGTTACCGGTAAATGGGTTCTATCACTAATTTGGACATAATTTGCACGAGTGCAATTCATTATGTATTTTCTTATCTTTATTCAATGTTGTTCTTAAACTAATGATTTCTTTTTTATATTGTTACATTTATATATTGTCATCTACATATGTTTATTTGCCTACCTAAGAATTTTACCACTTGAAGAGATGTTATTTGTTTTTTTTTTGCAATATACTTCATATATTTGATTAGTAGTCCTTTTTTTTAAAAAAAAATTGTCATTTTCATTGCATATTTTTTTTCTCAAAAGTATTTGAAAGTTTGTGAGGTCTGTTTGAAATAGATTAAATATCTGCATGTGCTACGTTCTTGTGTAAATAATTTATATCAGATTAGTTATTCATATTTTTATATGTGTAATTTGGTATTTGCATCTGAATCCATTCTATTCTATCCTTATATCATCTTGTTTTTGTAATGTATATTTTACATTTAAATATTCTAAATCTTTTCTTTTATACTTTGATCTCTACTATAAGATATAGAATAATGATTAATATGCTTATCCTATATGTATATTAAAGAGTGTCTGTTCATTTTACACACAAATAGTTCCAAAATTTACTTACTAGATAGTAAAATTTACTGATATTTCAAAATATTACAGTATATTTTTTAGTACTTAGTTTTGAGATGAAGAATAATTTTGGAAAGTTATATGCATACATACATATATATATATATATATATATATATATCTATATATATATATATATATATATATATATATATATATATATAGGTATGTATATATATATAGTTCTGATGATGTAAAAAATTTTCAGCAAAATTATTTCAAGGACTGGATTTTTCACAACCACTAGAAAAAGCAAGATTTCGAAATGTATTTAGCACAATTGATCACATGTAAGTGATAAGAGAAGTTATTAATCAATGCAATGAGAATCAAATACCATTCTACCTTGTATTTATAGATTATGGAAAAACCTTTAATTTAGTCAATATGTCAGCAATATTAAATATATTGAAGGATAAAGGAATTAAAGAAGTATATGTTATGTTCTTAGGAAATATTTATAGAAATGTTAAGTCCTCCGTACAAGTATACGAAGAAACAGAAAGATTTAAAATAATGAGGACAGTGACACAGGGTGATACGATATCATTAAAACTATTTACATATATTTTGGAAGAAGTATCTAAAAAACTAAACTAAGAATGAAAGTAAATAAGAAATCCATTAATAGATGGGACAAAAATATAAGAAATTTCATCGGAATGGTCTGATAAAGGAAGGCAGTGGATCGGTTGAAGTGAACAATTTTGGGAGAGCTTCATCCCAGCAGTGAGTTTATTGAGGCTGATGATGATGATAACGCTGATTTTATATATACATACATATATATATATATATATATATATCATTTATATAATATTTTATATAATCATTTATATATATATACATACATATATATATATATATATATATATATAAATGATTTTGTATCTTTTCATTCTTATAATCTTCTTAGCTGTATTTAGTTCTTTAAATGTAAGACTACAGATCAATTCTTTGTATTTTTCTTGTATTATGTTTAGTTTAAGTATCTTAGAATATTTTAATTGTCTTTGTATTGATATGTAAAGATAATAAAAGCTGTTATAAGTAATTATAATATAAAATATAAAAAGAAGTGACCTACTGGCCATAACGTATCATATTTAAAATAGTGCATATATATTTATATATATATATATATATATATATATATATATATATATATATATATATATATATATATATACATACACATATACACACACACACACACGAGGATCGTTTGATAAGTATGGTAAAAAAACTAAATTGAAAAATTTAATTAAATTAAACAATAAATAAATTTACTATACTTATCAAACGACACTCATATGTATATATATATATGTATGTATATATATATATATATATATATATATGTATATATATGTATGTATATGTATATATATATATATGTATGTATATATATATGTAAGTAGGTATGTGCCTATGTATATGTCATTTTTTTAAAGTTTTAATAAATTATAAAATTTATAAAGATAATGAAATTAGTGATAATGTGATGCAAATGATTTTTTCCATACTGCAAGATTTTATAAAAATATTCATTAATCATTTGATAATAATTTTATATTTCTGATGAGATTTTAATAGCTATGTTGTCATTGTCAAAGTACTACTTTATAAAATTTGGAATTTAACACTAGATGTACCAAGAATTGATTAAACATATTTCTACCAATTGGTCATTTTTACCGGTTGATATTTAACTTAAAAAATTGTAATTTTTAATTAATTAGTAATAATAAGACATATTTTTTTTCATTTAAATATTAAAATTACATGATATGATAAATGTTTGTAATAGTAGCCTCCTTTCTCTCATTTTAATTGTCCTTCGTGCTACTTTAAAACTGATCATTTTAACCGATTGGTATATCTAGTATTAAATTTAAAAAAAAATGTTATATTGTAATATTTTGACAATGATTGCATGTATTGTAATGTATATTAACAAATAAAATGAACAATATAAAATTATTGTATTGATAAACAATATTGTTGTGATGAGTAATTCATGTGTGTTAAAATGAATTTACCACATTATGAAAATGATGAAAGATAATTTAGATTTTTTCAAATAAATATTTTGGATTTCTTCAAATAAAGATAAAGAAATGATTTATAATAATTTTAATATAGTTTAAATTCTAATACAGTTAATTATTTTCTAGCCCTATAATTTTCAATGTATTTACTGACATCTATACATACTAAGTATAAATAAAATGTGTATGGATCGGTTTGTGTATTTGATAAATGTTTTCGTATACACCGACGTTTTTCAAACCGATCGACTGTTGAGTTTTCGGGGAAAATAGAGAAATATGAACATTAAGCACCCTGTTGCCAGTCATATCGTGTCTGTCCTTGAGAGTGGTTATGTGATTAGTGAGTGGTTGGAAAGAAATTTACGCTGCGAGGTAAATATTAATTTTTTTCATTGTTATTATTTTAATATATTTCATACACAAATATATTTTTATGATCTTTGTATTTAATTTGGAAAGAATTTAAAAGTTATATATTTGTTTGAGTATAAGAATCGTTTCAGTTTTAATTTAATATAGTTTTATATCGCCAAATAATATTAACTATATTAAAGTGTTGGAAATAAGTAATATTGTTCTAATTTATTAGTTTATTAATTGTTTATACATTTAATTCTTTTTGAAATTATAAATATATATATATATATATATATATATATATATAAAAAATTTTTTAAATACTATTGAATTGTTAACGTTATACGGATTTTTAATAACAATTTTAAAAGAATAGTAAAAAAAATCGTTTACCTAAATATATATCTTAAAAATCAAGAATGTTCATTCATTACAAATAGATATTAAGTTATTAACTTTATATATATATATATATATATATATATATATATATATATATATATAACAATTTTAAAAATTTGTTAAATACTAATAATTGTTAACATTATACGGATTTTTAATAACAATTTTAAAAGAATAGTAAAAAAATCGTTTACCTAAATACTCGTATATATCTTAAAAATCAGGAATGTTCATTTATTGTAAATAAATATTAAGTTATTAACTTTATAAATATATATATATATATATATATATATATATATATATATATATATAATATCTTATAATTTTATTTCAAATTCTATAATTATTCCTCAATGTTTTTCTGTATGATTTCAAATTATTTGTAAGCATGTAATTGTTTAAGAAATTATTATATTCATTTCATGTATAAACTTAAGTTATCTCTGATTTTACATCTTTATTCAATTGAAAAAGATGTGTTCGTAAATATTTTGACCATTGTCTATATTTTGTTGACTACTTTAAATGAATTAAGCAACTGTTTAAGTTATATGCATATAATATTACAGTACAGTATTAATTTATTTTAGCTTACTTAAAGTCATATGTAACAATCAGTACACAGGGTTTATCCTTATATTCGGTGTTTGATTCAAGATTCAAGAATATATTTATTGTTCTAATATAGTATATATTTACAGGATGTTGGTACAATGGTGTATATAATATCTGTCTAACTTTCGTTAATATAGCTATGTTATAGGAGTAGATAATATAATATATGATAAATCCCAATATGAATTGTTTGTGTTTTTTATGTACGGGAAAAATTTTTCAAAAACCCGAAATGTCAAAAACCCGAAATGGATCGGTGTTTGAATATAAAGATATTTATTTATATAACAGCACATATTTTATGAAATATAATACTGTTAAATAGTTTTAAATATTATTTTCATTGGTGTTTTCATTAAAATAGAGATGCTTATGACAATCTTTTTGATATTTTTAACATTTAGTTTCCCATATATACGAGGTCAGACAATTAAGTAATGCGACCGATTTTTTTTTCTCGGCCTGTGGTAACACTGCGAACCTGTAACTCCGCCACCGTAATAGCAGATCCCTACTCTCTCAATTGAGACCTTGACCACCCTCGTACGATCATTTCATCGCCAGCTGTTTAGTGTTTTGTAACAACGCGCGAGTAGTGCATGTCACGAAAATGGAACAGAGAAATTGAATGAACATCGCTCAAGATTGTCTCGAGCAGGTTGAAAGTGATCCTACTCTTCTCGATCGAGTTATTACTGGTGATGAAAGTTGGTTCTTTCAATATGACCCCGAAACTAAACGACAAAGCCAACAGTGGCTGTCCCCTGGAGCACCAAGGCCAAAGAAGGCGAGAATGAGCAAGTCCAAAGTGAAAACCATGTTGATTTGCTTCTTCGACAGCAAAGGGGTGGTTCACAAAGAGTTCGTACCACCTGGACAAACCGTAAATCAAGTATTCTACCGCAATGTGCTCGAAAAATTACGAAAAAGGGTGCTCAGAGTGCGTCCAGAGATCGCGAAGACTTGGGTTCTGCATCACGACAATGCTCACTGTCACAGTGCGTTCAGTGTCTCTCAGTTTTTGGCGTCTAAAGGCATCGCAACGTTACCACAACCGCCCTATTCACCGACATGTCACCCTGCGACTTTTTCCTATTCCCCCATATGAAAAAATTCGTCAAAGGTCGACATTTTGACTCCGTTGAAGATATCCAAAAATCTGTGACGAGGGTACTCGGAGAGGTCCCACAAGAAGTGTTCCAGAATTGTTACGAAAACTGGAAAACTCGCTGGAATAAGTGTATAGATGCGAGAGGGGACTAGTTTGAAGGGGATCGCAGCGATGTACCTTAATTTTTAAATATACTCGATTTTTGAATTTTGTCGCATTACTTAATCGTCTGACCTCGTATACACACACACACACACACACACACACACATATACATATATATATATATATATATATATATATATATATATATGTATATATATAATAACAACGGATAATTTTATTTTTAGTTCTGGTAATTCCTTAGAGTTTTTCTGTATAATTATGAATTATTTATAAGGATGTAATGTAATTATAAAAAAAACTATTATAATCATTTCAAGTATAAATTTATATTGTCTCTGATTTTACATTTTATTTAATTGAAAAAAAATTAGTTCATAAATATTTTAATCTTTGTGCATATTTGGTTGATTACTTTGAATGAATTATCTAACTGTTTAAAATGTTCTATACATATAATATTCACAGTATTAATTTATTTTATCTTACTTAGTCATACATAACAATTAATATATACATTGTACTTGAATATAAAGATATTTATAAAATGCATACATTTTATAAAATATAATACAGTTAAATAGTTTTAAATTTTATTTCTATTGGTGTTTTCATTAAAACAGCATGCTTATGAGAATCTTTTTGATATCTTTAACATTTATTTTCATATATATATATATATATATATATATATATATATATATATATATATATATATATATATATATATATATATAATATCATCCCCATTATTATCTTTTATTTAGTGTTGGATGAAAGCCTTTCTTAAAACTTTTCACACTCATGGATACAATTCCTTTTTTTAGTTGTATATAAACACATTTTTTTCGTATGTCTGTCTAGGTCTTTTTATATTTTTAGATTTACAATCAATAATTTCTGTTGTCTATCAGTGATCAATTTACTATATAACCGATTTATTTCCATTTTAAACTTGATAGTTTTATTTGTAATTTTAAGTAATATGCAAAATAACTATTACTGTTCATATTAATCTTGTTTTGCCTTTATACGCTGATATGTGCAGTGGTTGAAATGTTATAACCTTATTTAAAAAAATCTCTTCAGTTTCTTTGAAAACACTTGATTGTTTTTTTTTTAAATATATTTATGCATACAGTTTTTATAGAGATTAAAGTAATATAATTAATGCATTATATAAATTTATAAAGTGTTTATAAAGTTTCTATATTTTTGAAAAATATTTTCATTTCTTTCATTCTTTTAAAATTATTTCGATTAATCAGTTCTTATAAATTGAAGAATTTATTACACATACACACGTATATATATATATATATATATATATATATATATATACACACACACACACACATATTATGGAATAAATAAAATGTTTACAGATATTATCTTACATGAAAAATATAGATAATTAAATGTATTTATTTGTATTCTTCAAAAACTATCGTTAAAAGTAATATATTGTCTAGATTTAAAATCAATACTATTCATAAAAAAATAATTTAATTTTAATTTTTTAACTTTTTAAATAATTTCATTTACTTTGTTCATATTTTTGATATGTAAGATTGTTTAACGCAAACGTTATCTTAATTTTATCTTCTCCCTTACTGAAAAAATTATTATATTTCTTTCGATATTTTAAAGTGATTTATGAAATATATAAAAACTTTTATAAAAAACTTTTCTATTTTCTTTGTTCTATTCATGTATACATTAAATTAATGTAAGTACTTTTAACTTTTTGTTATTTTAGTTTGAATGCTTATTTTTTTCATTTAATTATAAACTTATCTATTTAAATATTAAGGAATAGTTTCAGTAAAGTATATATATATATATATATATATATATATATATATATATATATATATATATATATATATTGAGTTTTTAATAACAATTTGAATGAATGTACTGAAAATGCATCACCTTTAAATACTGTTCTATAAAATGAATTGATGAACATTTTTGGACGAGCCATGTGAAGTTTCGGGGTAGAAATTAGACTTTTAATTTACAAATAAATTCAAATAAAAAGACGTGTACAAAGTTAGATTAAAATACTAATAAAACCCCAATGAGACCGAATATTCTTTCATGATGTGCCAAGTTCAAATCACTGCGAGCTATGTCAGTTTTAATCAAATGATAAATTGTAATAAATATTTTTCTGCGCATTGATCTTATATTTTAGTTAAAATTGCTGATCTTTAAAATAAGGTCAATACTAAAAATTGAAATTATATATATATATATACACTCAAACATAAAACATTATTTTTTTCATAATTAAACTTTTAAGTATATTTTTATAAACAAGAGTATTTTTTTAAAAAGATGTATGTATTGATTCAATAATTAGTCTTGTTTTTACAACACCGTTGTAGTTCCGTAGGCTATTATGCTAATGTGAGATTTGTAAAAATATAGTAAAATTTATAAATTAATTATAAAAATAATTCAGTTCTACTATTTAACATCTTTAGTTACTATACGAGTATGTATACTGTTTAGTGACTCAGAATATATTTTCAAAATATTTTTTAATTTCACAAAAATATTCAATGCTATTTTAAGAAAATGAGTAAATAACTAATTAAGTATATATATATATATATATATATATATATATATATATATATATATATATATATATGATTATAAATTTCCTTAATTAATTATTTAAATTTTATAAATATTTATTGTTTAGTATCTAGCGATATTATTATTTATATAATAACATATTATTATTAATAATAACATGAAATATAAATTTCTGACAACATATTGAAAATTAATATATTTTTTTATAACAAGAAATAAAAATTATCAAAAATCACCAGAATGATTTATTTTAGTATGAACGAACATCGACAGCATTAGCTAGCACATGTCCATTTCAGTTCCATTGGATTAAGACGATTAAGAAATATAGCATTAGAGGATAGTCACACATATTTTTTTTATGTTAGTATTAATAACGTTGTTCTTATCTATATTTAAATTCGGCTGTCCTCCTCCGCAAGATTCATTAAAACATGTACATATTATTTATTGCAGTATAAGCCATCGGCCAATTTAATCTATTTTATAATTTTTTTGTATAGTATACTACATATATTTATGTAATCAATTTTTGATATATTTTTTTTATATAATTTTTGTATATTGATATACCGTAATATCTATCATCTACATATTTATAAAAAATTAGGTAACAACCTAGTATTCTTCGAAAATATTTTTAATAGTTATTTTTTTTAATTATTTTGATTTAATTTTAAATACCATTTTCGATTACTTCTAATTGATTTTTTTATGACATCTACATTTTTTATATTTATATTTTATTTCTGAACAATATTTAAATCAAAATTAATATTTCATCCGCAGTTAAAAATCTTTCTTTTCAAAAAAAACATATAATAGTATCTTTTTAAATTATACTCTTTTATAAATAATTACACTCTTCTATAAATAATTCGTATGTTTTCTCTTAGTTTTTTTTTTTTTTATTATTATTATTAATTATATCATATCTGACATTGATAGAAATATTCTTTTATTTCTACTTATAAATGCAATGAATTTCAAAAATTAATTTACAGTTATCTTCTGTTCCAAATATATTAAAAAGTAATTTAATACGAATTATTAAATAAAATGTGTAATAAGAGATTATTGAACTCGTTTATAAAATTTTTCGGGGTTTAAGGTTAAAGTGAATTTGCCACAATACCAAAACAGAAGTAATTGAAATCTCTTTTAATATTTTAAATGTCTTTAAATAAAGATAGAGAAATGATCTGCAAACATTTTAGTAATGTTTGCAAAAATCTAATTGTTTAATTTTTTATAGTGCTATATTATTATTTTAAATTATAATTTTATATTTGAAAATTTGAATTCATTTCAATTTAATATAATTCTAAAAAAACGTATGATAAAAATAACTATCTTTTGTCAAATTCATTTAATATACTTTTTTATTTTTCTATTAAATTTGAAGTCTTCATAATACAATGGATTGCATATCAGTTAGATGTATAATTCCATTTATTTATATAACAGCTTGTTATGAATCCACCTTTTAAGCGGTATATCTATAGATCTTTTTCTTTTGAGTCGATATTTTATTGCTTTTAAAGGTAATCGTTCACTTTCGATCTTATCAGATGTTCATACCATCTGTTTCTATTCTCTTTTATCTTTTCCTTTAAGCTGTTTATGTGTAATTCTTGTCTTGTATCAATGTTTTCAATTCTATTTCACTTAGTAAATCTCTTTATTGATGTTTAAAATTTCATTTCAACTGGTTATGTTTGATCATGCAGTTCTTTATTTTCAATCTATATTTTACTTCCGTATAATAAAGTTAGTACAGTTAGTATTTTAAAAAAATGTTGTGTATTTTTTTTGTTTTAATTTTTTAATATCCACATATACTTCTACATTTATTTAGTTTATTTCTGTTCTATTACTCGTATTAAGGAATAGTTCGCATAAATTGTTTCCTTCTTTTATTATTTTGTCAATTACTTTCATTTGTACTATTTTTGGCTATACAATCCATTGTTTTGAACTTTTTAGTAGATATGTGAAAATTATATTTTTTATAGATATATTTTAAATTATTTTAAACTTTATTTTACACTTATCTCGTTTTAGATTTCTACTAATAGTATTGTACATTACTAAACAGTAAAATATCTAAGGCCATATTTATATCTACACATATTCCTAAATCAAAAGTTTTTTTTTATTCTTAATGGCATCGTCAATATAAATATTAAATAAAATCAGCAAAATACAAGAACTTTGTCTGACCTTTTTTTTAGTTGTGATTTTTTCTGTTAGATCTCCACTTAGTTGTAAAACGAGATTTATTTTAATGTATAAGCTACGAATAGCTTTAATCAAATATGAGGAGTAATCTTTGTTTGTCAGTATTACCCATAATTTTTCCTTATTTACGCTGTCGAAAGCTTTTCTAAAATCAATGAAAGCTACATAAGTTTCTCTATTGTACTTTCTTTTTTTTCTGTTATTTTCTGTAGGATGGAAGTTGTGTGTAAATGTATATATATATATATATATATATATATATATATATATATATATATATATATCATTAGTTCCTTTTCAATCTACAGCTAGATGAAGACTTTTTTTAAAAAAAATTCAACTTCGATTGTAATTGATCATAATTTTGTGAGATTTGGGATGTTGAATTCTCACGTTGATTTCACTTGTGTGTTTACAAGTACCTCTTTATTTTGGTCGAGAACATTTTCTAATTTCTCTCTCTCTCTCTCTCTCTCTCTCTCTCTCTCTCTCTCTATATATATATATATATATATATATATATATATAATTTGTAGTTGGTAGGAATGTTTCTTAAAATATATTATTTATATGTGTATAACATACATTAATTTTTGATTCCATAGAAAGAAAATATATCGTTTAATAAAGTGTTGTGTTCAATACTTCGCTGTACAACAAATGTAGTAAAGAACTGAATGTAATAAGAGAGTTAAAATGTATTTGAATCTTTTTCTCTCTCTCTCTCTCTCTCTCTATATATATATATATATATATATATATATATATATATATATATATATATATATATATATATATATATATATATATATATATATATATATATATATATATATATATATATATATATATATATAGATGTATGTATGTAGGTATGTGTGTTTGTGTGTATATTTTTGTGCAAACGTGTATATTTGTAACGTTGCCAATTTAATATATAACAGATAAAAAACCTCTTCAATCCATAATCCTTTTAAAGCATCGAAAGTTAATTAAAACCGTTTGTTTTTCAATTCAACTTCGAAAAAGTTTGCTGTAATAAGAATCAATAATATCATATAATTGATATTTTTCCTTCGTTAACTCTACTGTTCATTGTTGAAATGAATAAAAATACATCATTTATAGAATAAATGTATCAATATTGATGTAATTTGATATTTTCAATAAATAAATAAATAATATTATCAAATATATTTCATTGTATAATTTCGAATAAATTATTACCATCTTATACAAGGTTTTGTTGTTAATTAATTATTGTTTACTTTATTTTTTCTTTTGCATTTCGATGACCATATTATTACCTTTAAACTTCTATAAAATTACATTACGCCATTAGTTTATAAATAAAATCAATTGATTTTTTAATGTCAATGATTTGATGATAATGAAATGACTGTGGAATAACGTGTTAGTAATTGGTGTTAGTGATTAATTTATTCAAAAGAATAGTGTTATTTCCTCTTTCATTAAAATCTTAACGCCATCGTTCATTATTTTGCATGAACGTTATAATTACTTTTCTTGATTCCAATTCTCGTTATTTCATTTCAGTTCTAGTATTAATTTTTCATACAATTAAATGACTATATCAAAATATTGTATATTCACTCACTGAAACTAATTTTCAACAATTCATGATATCTTAATAGTCATATATATTTATATATTTTAATTTTTGAGAAAAAAATATATAATAAACTTTATATTAAAATAATTATTCTGAAAAAAGTATCAAAATATAAACAGAACGTATTTTTTGGTCTTTCATAAAAATTCATTTATCTTTAAAGTAAAAAAAGATCATCCTTATAAAAAATTAATTTTAAATATGAAATTTTGTCAGAATGAACAAATGGGATTGTTTACATTTTTTCTAAAAATATGTTGTAGATGATTTCATTTGATATTCTGATTGTAAAAAGCTATTTAGTCAACACGAAAATAAATTTTTGAAAGTTTGCATATAGGAAAAAATTCCAAAAATGTGACCTTTGATTACAAACGGACGGGTAACGATTTAACAAAATAAAAATTACTGGTAAAATAACTAATTTTATATACTTTTTTTTAACAAATTTGTGTGAAATTAGAGTTAGTTAAATTGTAAAAATTAAAATGACTATATATATATATATATATATATATATATATATATATATATATATATATATATATATATATATTAGGTTGGCAAGTATCTCCCTTCCGCTTTTTTTTTTTTTTTTTTTTTTTTTTTTTACATAGCTGCGAAATTATATATATATATATATATATACACATACACATACTCTGTTCAAAAATTACCTAGAATTTGTTGTTTTGGAACTGTGGCTGATTCACTTTACACAAATGAATTTTAATCCCAACATCACAATAATTTAAAGTGTTCAATAATCACTTATTATTTATAATTATATAATCTATAATTATATCAGCTGATGTATTTCGATGACGACGCCATCATCGTCCGATATAATTATAGATTATATAGTTATAAATAATAACTGAACAATAAGTGATTATTGACCACTTTAAATTATTGTGGTGTTGGGGTTAAAATTCATTTGTGTTACCTAGAATTGTTAAATAAAACACAATATATATATATATATATATATATATATATATATATTTATTCAAGTAAATTTATTTTGTCCATTTCGGATGCAACACACATACGATAAAATGTTCATTCCAGTTCTGGGAATAGTTTTCAAAAGCCAATTTAAAAATGACCTTCATCTCATTTACCAAATTCTCTTTTATGATCTCTATTATATCAAAACTTCTTCTCCGTAGTAGTAATTTTAGTGTTGGAAAGTGAAAAAGTCATACGGTGTCCATCTGGCGAATGTAGTACTTGGACAATGACATGTGTTGACTGTTTGGCCAAAAAGTCACGTACAAGAGTCGATATGTACGATGGTACATTATCATGATGCAAAACCCATGTGTTTTCTTTCCACAAATCTGGTCTTCTTTGACAGATCGACTCATGCAAACGCTTCATAATGTTTAATCAATACTCCTTGTTGAATGTTGGGCCCAGCGGAAGGAATTCATAGTGGACAACACTTCGATAATCGATGAAAACAATCAACGTTATCTTAATTTTTGAATAACTTTGAACGACATTTTTGAATGTATTACACCAAAAATATGCCCGTGTTTTTAACATACAAGTATCATCATAAGCTATTTTAAAATTTTTAACTGTTCGGCGCTAGAAATTTCATTAGAAACATAAAATTTAAGACAAACTCTACTCAACAATGTTATCCATTTTAAAAATCTGGTTTGGTACCTGCGATAGACTGATATAAACAGATGGCATAAACAAACTAAGCAATATATCGCGCTCAAACTTGACATAAAATTCAATTGCAGTGTTACTGACTTACCCACATACAAAGTTAAGATTCTTTAATGTGCGTCTTTTAAATAAATAATTACCGGTTCTTTTTGAACAGACAATATATATATATATATATATATATATATATATATATATATATATATATATATACACACACACACACACACAGACACACACACACACCTGAGTCTGTTTTTATGCGGTAGATAAGTTCCGCAGAAAACCGCATTAAAAAAATCGCACATAAAAAGATTTAACTTACATTGAAAAATTAGGAATACGTTCCTTAATTTTCAAAAACCGCATAAAACCAAAGCTACAAAATGAAATTACTCTAAAATTCGCATAAAAAAATCAAGAAATAAATAATGCTTAAAAAAAATTTCAAATATCTGCAAAAAATTTATACAAAAAGTATTTTACTTTATTTTTTAATTAACTATTTAATTTTATTCATAGCAATATGTACATATATATAATTTATTTTAGAATTTTTAATACATATTTTAATTATCATCGTAATAATATCTGCACTGTTTAGAATAAAAATAAGAAAATAAAAAAGAAAGTGAATAGATGCACTGTTTTCAAGACATGTAGACCAAACCTTTATCCAATAGACATTTAAAGTCTGTTATTTTATTTGAGTAATAGCAAATGAAACATGATTTATACAGTCAAAGATAGAAAAAATTTCCAATCATCAGTTATTATTATTGACTCATTTTCTAATTTATCCAATATAAATTGAAAAGTGCGTTTAACGTAATATTGTTTAAAAAAATTTGGCAGCTTCTTCATCTGCCGATGCAATCACGCCCGTAATCTTCACGTTATATAGTGCATTCCTTTTTAAAAACCCCGTAAACCATCCTTTGCTAGCCTAAAATTCATTATCAGTTTGAGAAGCAAGTAAATGGCTCTGATTTCCTCATTTGTTCATAAAACTGAAGAGCTTTTCATTGAATTAAATAACAGCTTAAAGGAATTCTTAAAAAATATTCGTATAAAAAGATACTAAGAAGAAATATGAATCACATAACTTCAAAATCGCATTAAAAATATTCGCATAAAAAGATATTAAGAAATATGAATCGCATAACTTCAAAATTGCATTAAAATAATCTGCACAAAAACAGACCCAGCTGTATATATATATATATATATATATATATATATATATATATATATATATATATATACAAACACACACACATATACAATTCGAAGTTGTCGACTATTCACTTATTAAAATTATATACAAAACTTAACACTTTCAAAAACAAACATTTGAGGTAACTGATGACATTTACAGATATTTTTCATCTAACTGTTTAACTTGCAACTGTCGTCTTTATGGTACTATTAAAATAAATAATGTTATGACAGTATTTCCTGAGCAGCGGAAAATAAAATAATTTAATATCAATGTACTGACGTATAACAAATATTGAAGGAAATTGAAATAATGAATTTTAAAAGTATATCGGCTATCATTTATGTTTTATGCTTTAATTCAATTTTTTTTTCATTTGTGAGAAAATAGCTTGCAACGATCAACTATTTTTATAGTATATAAAGGCTATTTCATGTGATCAAGTTGATAATAATGAAGTTAACTTCAAATATTTTTGCTTTTTTTCTCTCCCTTTACTCCTACGTGCAGACATCAGGGTTGAGAAAAAATTACTAAAAAATGTGACTAATAAAAATGACTAATCACTAAAGTGTGAGTTTTATTCACAAATCTTCTGTGAACACTAAACCTACCGATACTTCATGTATACCTATTCCTACCACAGCGGGTCAAGTGACCCGTCTTTAAAATGTTATATATATATATATATATATATATATATATATATTACTATGTATAGCGAAAAATATATCATTTAGCACAATTTGGTACATGAATAAAACAATTTTTTTCAAATAACGATTCAAAATTGTTTATTTATAAAACTTATTTGGCACCTTTTTCGCATTTGCACACGAGAATCCGAACTTGAATTTGTTGACGTTTTCTGTATAATTTCTTTTTCTTCCTGTTGCTTATGTTGAAAATCTTCGGCAAGTTCTTCAGCTAATTGGAATAAAAATTGTTGTCTAGAAATTTTTTCGCCGGTTGTTTCTCTGTATAAAACCCACGAGTTGATTCCAGCCAGGTCAAGAATATTGAAGAAAATCTGCGCAGGCCATCTTTGCGATTTCGATTTCACGGAGTATTTTCTTGCCATTTGATCCGTCATGTTTACACCGTATTTAGTATTATTGTAGAATCTGATCGTTTCAGGTATACGCTTACCGTTTTTTTCGATGCTTATAGATTTATGCTTTGAGCTTAGTAGAAGCACTTTTTTGTTTGGCTAACGAATTCCCCAAGCGGAGATGAATCTCCTCTGTTTTCATCCTTTCCCAATGTTTTAATTTACTGAGGTGTTCCGTAGGAATAATATGAAGAACAAACGTCAAAGTTACAATATATTTACAATAACAACTATACACATACTTAGATTAATTAATATATACAATATACTTTACATATATGATACTCTATTCGACACTACACTGTTCCGATACTACGACTGATATGCAACTCTATATGATACGACAACTCTACGCTTGACACTACAATTGTACACACTGCTCTAACACTGCTTGTTGTACACTGCTTATATACTGGCTCTTATGTAATAACTTATACAACTGATTCTTACATCAAAGATGAATCATTACCACATTTTAATTTATGAATGTCAAATGTATTATATATCTAACACCCAAATATGGAAATCCATTTATAATGTATTTGGTGCTGACTTCAGATGCTAGCCAGAATTTGATACCAAACTTATCCGGTTTGTTCGGCATATATTGCGTAAACCTACACCTCTCTTTGGTTAGGAAAAGCTGTTCATCGATAGTTACATGTTCCCCAGGCTTGTAACAATTTTGGCTATTCTCGATGAATTTGTACCATACTTCAGAGATTAAATCAAATTTATCTGTTTGTAAACGCTGGCTTCGTTGACTTTTTTATCGCTCGCTTGGAGTAGAGTGAAATTCGCTATTCATTCGTCAGCCAGCAACAAATATAACGCAATACAGCAAAATATATGATGGAATAGCAAAAATGTCTAATGCAATGGTTTTGTATCACAACCAGACATACAAATCTTCATGATATGATATGAATCTTTGCACGGGTCAAATGACCCGTTGCGGTAGTTAAGGCAGATTACATATATTTCTCGGTAAAAAAATAACAAGAGAGGAGTAAATATTGAAAAATGCATTGTATGTAAATTATATTAAAAGTCATAAAGTCAACTAGCGATGTGATAACGCTTTATGTGAGAAATTTTGAAAAAAAGTTTAAAAAGGGTCATTTGACCCGTCGTGGTAGGTTTAGTGTTAACGATTAATCTATAATTACTCAATTTATTAATGACTAGTGACTAAGTCAGTCAGTTTTTAATTATATTTTAGTCTGACTGTTTAAATTTAATCATTAGTCAGACAATTTGAGTAACAATTTAATTTTTGATTTTTTAACAAGTTTTCTTTAAAGAATATCTTGGGAAGGGAATTCTGTAAATAGGTAATAAATAACAAATAAACTGTCTAAAAGGAGAGTCTGAGACTGTCACAAAGAGACTAAAATTGAACTAAGTGTAATATTAGTTTAAAATTTAGAATTAAAAAATAAAAATTGATGATAATAATGTTTATATTTTCTATTTCTTCTCAGACCTAGTCACTTAAAACAAAAGTGACTAATAACTAATTATTTGTGACTAATAATTTAGGATGGTGTATAGGGAAATATGTGTATAGTTTCTTTTTAATAAAACATGAATTTAGGCGTTATATTTGGATGACTTGTATATATATATATATATTAGGTTGGCAAATATCTCCCTTCCGCCTTCTGGTCTTTTGAATTTCGCAGCTATGTACAAAAAAAAAAAAGCGGAAGGGAGATACTTGCCAACCTAATATATATATATATATATATATATATATATATATATATATATATATATATATATATAATTTGATATGCATAAGTTTGTGTGTATTTAATTATTATTTTTTTTAATATTGTACTAAATATAAACCATATTTTGTATAATTGAAAAAAAATATATCCCTAAAGTATTACTTTATCGTTGAGTCAATTGAGATAAGAGTTATTATTTCTCTAAAAACGAAATTGTTATTTCGTCTGATAAAAATATGATCCTTTGTTATTAATAATAATACTGTACTGTCAATATAGATATTCGCTTCAAGTTATTGATTTTTTTTAAATACGTACTTATTTCAATATTCAAATAAGAGATTATTTCGCACATGGATCATAGTTATTATATATCGTGCTAAATAAAAATTATGTTGTAAACTGTAAATAGAATGTTAATAAAATAAATTATATTAATTCGAAAAACATAGTTAATTAATTAATAAATTAATATTCTATACTGCATGAATACTTTTACAAGGTTACTAACCTATGATGTTGACAAATGTAAAAATAAATTAAATAAAAAATCCGTTCAGGACAGCCGTTCGAATTTCATTGAGTCAACAACGTTTCAATAAATCATTATTAGCAAATGTTCAGATTCTATTACTCTTTTCTCCTATTGCTATTGGATGTTTACTCTTTTATTTCAAGTTTCACATCTTGTAGAAAACACTTTGAAATAACGTACACACACACACACACACACACACACACATATATATATATATATAATGTGTTTTTTTAAGTATGATAAAACTTTAAATTGAATTCCTATCAAAAGTTCTGTCACGTTTAAAAAACACTTATACGAGGTGTGATCAAAAAATAAGGTAAATGTTTATTTTTTTCAAAGAATATTTATTTATTCATCAATTTTTATTTTTTCCCTTTCAAAGTAATCCTCCTCGGATATAATGCACTTGTGCCAACTCTTTTTCCAATCCTCAAAGCATTTCAAAAAAACATTTTTTGTGATCTTGTTCAGCTCCTCTTTCGATGCCGTCTTTATTTCCTCAATCGTTGCAAAACGCCGTCCTTTCATGGGCCTCTTCAGTTTCGGGAACAAGAAAAAGTCACAGGGGGTCAGGTCTGGGGAATACGGTGCCTGCGGCATCATTAGTGTGTTGGTTTTAGCCAAAAATTCGCGCACAAGCAACGATGTGTGAGCAGGGGCGTTATCATGGTGCAAAAGCCAATTTTTGTTCTTCCACAAATTCGGACGTTTGTGGCGGATTGCTTCGTGCAAATTGCGCATAACTTGCAGGTAATATTCCTTATTTACTGTTCTACCCTGTGGCAAGAACTCATGATGTACCACGCTCCTGCAATCAAAGAAAACTGTAAGCAAAACCTTCACATTTCATCGAACTTGGCGTGCTTTTTTGGTATTGGTGATCCGGAATGCCTCCACTGGGACGATTGAGTCTTAGTTTCGACGTCATAACTGTATATCCATGTTTCATCACCTGTTATGACCCTCTCGAGTAAATCTGGGTCGTCGTTGATGTCATTCAATAGCTCTTGGGCGATGTTCATGCGACGGTTCTTTTGGTCGAAATTGAGCAATTTCGGAACAAACTTCGCTGACACACGTCTCATGTCTAAAACACCTATTAAAATTGATTGGCACGAACCAAACGAGATGCCAATATCATCAGCAATTTCTCTAATGGTAATTCGACGATTCCCCAACACTATTTTCTTCACTTCTTCAACGTTCTCATCAGTTGTTGACGTGCTGGGGCGTCCAGAACGAGGTTCGTCGTTGGTGTCTTCTCGGCCTTCTTGGAAGAGTTTATACCACTTGTAAACATTTTTTTGGCTTAAAGTAGACTCATCGTATGCCACTTTCAACATTTCAAGTGTTTTGGAGCACTTGATTCCATTTTTCACACAAAATTTAATGCAAACTCTTTGATCCATGATTTTCGACAGCGGAAAATCGTGAAGCCTGCAAAACACTTCTAACTTTTATGCCTCTCACCAACAAACTAAACATGCTACATAGCTGAAATTTGGAACATATATTCGAGACGAGTGTACCAACATAACCAAATAAAAAAATCGAAGATCGAACGGATGTAGCCCGCTAAATTTCAAAATTCACCTTACTTTTTGATCACACCTCGTATATTTGTGTATGTATATTTGTTGATATATTTGTTTTAGTATTAGATCGTGTAATATGGAATGTCGGATTTCTCTTTGATTTCCAATTGAAAAATCTGAAATTTTTATATTACATAACCTAAAAATATTAGTCCAGTAGAGTTATTATTTTTTGTAATACTTAGTGTCTCTCTAATTATTAAATATTAATGCAAAAAGTAATTTAACAGAAAAAATTTCCAACTATATGATTTAATTTTTTAAAAACTACTTTAATTAGTATTGAAAATTATAAAGTTTATAATTCTTAATTGATCCCCAATTAAATATACGAGATGTTAATTATATCTCTTTACAAATACGAATAAGCTTTCATCATAAAATCAAGTGTCATTTTATTTCAGTACTTTTATAAATTATCTTTTTTTAATTAATTTATGAATATTTTTTTATTTTCATCCACAAACTGCTTTATTAATATGAGTAAAATAAAATTGGTAGTTCTTTTTCATGCAGCAATTATGGTAATAAATAATAATTAGAATAGTGATATTGTAAGATAAAAGTTGATAATAGTGTTTTAATAAATATGTATAATATTTTATAATAATAATAAAATTATTTAAGGTAGCAAGTACAATAAGTAGTTTCAAATTTTAAAACATTTTTTTATATTAAAAAAATGTATCTTTCTTAAACTAAGTTTTTATAATCTTAACTGATAAAAGTTTAGAATCATCCAAATATGACGACTAGGTTTGTGTTTTATTAAAAAGAAATAAAAAAAACTATACACATGTTTCTTTATACATCACCCTATACACATGTTTTTTTCAAATAAAACACAAATCTAGGCGTCACATTTGAATGAATTTTGAAATAAAGAACATTTTAAGAGTGTTTATATAAATGATGGAATTTTCCCTGGCTTGTTTTTTTTTTGTAATTTTCCAAATTATTTTTAGTGCGTGAACATTTTTGTCATAGAAAGAATAAAAATCTATTCTTTGATTAAAATTCTTCCAAGCCGAATATTACTATAAGCATTATTAATTTTTATAAATCAATTTTATAATTCTAATTAATCGTTTTTATAATTTTAATACTAGAGTATAGAAGTAAAACTAGGATTATAGTATATACATATAAGAAAAAAAGTAGATTAGGAATTGTAGAAATAAAATTTCTTTAATAAAAGTAAAATGGTTACAAGTTTGTTAATATGAAAAATGAGGATATTTGAGAAAGTCTAAACATCACATATCTAAAAGACTGAATAATATAATACAAAGAAAACTGGAAAATACTTTTAAACAAAATGGATAGAAATAGACTACAACAAAAAGGCTGTAATTGTAATCTCATAGGTAGAAGAAATGTGGGTCGACCTAAAAAATACTAGTAATCTAGAAAAATTCAATCTCTCTATAGATGCTTGAGCTTGGATGTTCTTCTGTATTTTCAATAAGTCACTTTTATCAATTAAAATTGAAAAATCAGTTGAGGAAGAATAAATTTGTTAAGATAAAAATTTATTTTAAAATTCAGAAACTGTCATTGGACCAGATAAATTGTTGCACTTTAAATGGCATGATAATTATATATATAAAAAATTCATTAAAATTGAATTTACTTATTTTAAAATTTAATATTATTTAAAAAATAATTCCTGTACAATAATAGTTGTATAATTAATATTTATGTATCCATATACATTTTAAATTTATCAAGATATTTTTAAACGAACATCACGATTGTCAGATCAAATATAGTTTTGATTAGTGTACACTTGGTCGAGTAGTGCGTGAACGAGTAAACCAGATAATTTGTACGTAATTATAAAGCGTAATATTTAAATGACGTCTGTTAATCTTAAAAATAAAGTAATATTTTATACGTCCTACGTCACACGGCTGCTGAATTTTGCCGGATACCAATGAAAATAAATCATTTTATTTTTTAATAGCTGCATAGTGGGACGTACGAAATGATTTCTATTCGGATGTATCGTTCAAATCTGATGTGAAAAATTACTTAAAAAATAAACATTATATATATATATATATATATATATATATATATATATATATATATATATAATGTATGTATATATTTTATGATATGTGTAATTTTAAGGTTTCCATGGTCCATATTTGATATAAGTTTTCAGTTGCTGTTTGCTACTGTTGGAAAATAAATAAATTGTGAATGTTGAAAAAAAATTAATAAATGTAATATTTGAATATATATGAAATTAAAACATTTTATGTTTTTCATGTGAAATAGATTTTTTTTTAATTTTTCAGCAATTACATTTTTTTGTAATGAACTCAATTAAATAAAACAATATTTATTTATCATGAAGTTATGTATAAACAATTAGGTGTAAATAATAGTAATTTTTTAAAATAATATTTTTATTTTAACGTTTGATGTATTTTGTTGCGTATATTTGAAATTTATTACTATTTTTATGAGACCAAATTAAATATTTTTTTCACACACACATTATTTATATATATATATATATATATATATATATATATATATATATATATATATATATATATATATATATATATATATATATATATATATATATATATATATATATATATACACATACATACATATTGGCACGTTTAATGATAACAAAATGGAAGAACCTAATATAAATTAAAAAAAAACACTTTTATATTTTTTCATAGATTTTTTTATATTGCGTTATTTTATTAGATTTCAAGGTTTCTAGTTATATTCTCTAAATATTATAACTTGCTTAAAATAAAATTTTAATAATTAAAATAAACATAACTGATTTAAAAAATTCATAAACGCCAAAGTTAGGATCATCCAAATGTGACGCCTAGATTTGGATGACTTTCTCTCTCTCTCTCTCTCTCTCTCTCTCTCTCTCTCTCTATGTATATATATATATATATATATATATATATATTTATTTATTTATATAATGCCATAATTATTAAATTAAAATTTTAGTTGTCAGATATGTAATAAATGTTTAATCAAATATTTGTGTTATCATAGATTCTTGATAACATTTTTGTGAATTTAATGCTGATTTGTACTTATATTTCTGAGGACGATGAACTGATACAATTTCCAAACTAGCATATTAATACAATAAATATTGATAATAATTCTACTTTTTTCACTTTCTCTTGAAATTATTTCTGCTGCTGATTCTTTCAGTAGGAATCTTTCATTAAAAATTTCCAGTTTTCGAGTAATTTATGTTCATTATTAAAAAATTATAAAAAAATGGGTATTAATTCCAGTCCTATTTTTTTATTTGAATTTCATTGAAAATTCGTTTTGTAAATAAAATTTAAATTGTTGTAACTTTGTTGTATATTAAATTTTTATGTGAATATTATTTAAATTCTATTATAAAAAAACTTTATATAAATAAAAAAAAATAATTCTTTAAAAAAGTAGCTGAAAAGAAATATATTTTTAGAATGAAAAAACTGCCAATAAAAAATAAATTGATTATTAAATTAAATAAGTTAGTTATTTTTGTATGCAAGAAAAATTATGGCTTCCATTTTTTAGATATTAAGGGGATATTATTAATTTGTTATTTTTTAAATGGTCAGATGATAGAGAAAATTCTATGTTAACCTTTAGAACCAACTAAATGAAGAAAATTTGGAAAAAAATAAGTTTACTAAAGAATTTTTTTTTTATTAAGATAAAGCACTTTTTTTATATATGCATTGTTTCAATAGCAAAAATTACTTAATTAAAGTACGATTTGTTGTTCTATCCACTTTTTTATTTAATTTAACTCCAACTTCCATCTATTATCAAAACATTATTCGTTAACAACTGATTTTCTTTAAATGATTAACTGGAATCGGTAGTAAACTGTTTGAGGGCTTTGAAAAATCAGATTTCTGGGATGGAATAAAATCACTGGAATATCATTGGATAAAATGTATCGAAAATCAGGGAAATTGTATTGAAAAATAAAAATAATTTCAAAAAGAAAAATACAGTTTTTCATAATCAGGTCGCATAATTTTTAAATTATCCTTGTATTATGACTTATAGACAAATAAATTATTTACTTTAGAATTTTATAAAATTGTTGATTTTTTTGATAATTGATAATGGTATGGTCGTCGAAATACATATTAGTAAATAAAGTTTATTAACCCATTTTTAATAATTTGTAATATTGAGATGAATAATTCAATTTTATAAAAATGTTTTAGCTATAGTATTATATAAATGACAATCATAAATTATTTATAAAAATAAATTTCGTTTTAATATAAAATCTTCATTTAATTACTTTTTTTTTCAAAAAATATAAATAATCCTGTTGTTCATCAGCGATTGAAAATATTTTTTTTTAATAAAATACGACATTTAATATTATCTTTAATCGAAATTCATATTACAAATTATTCAAAATATGTGTAAATTATAAAACGTACTTTAAAAATTTGTAATACAAAAAGGTACATACTTATTTTTAATTTTGAAAAAAGTTATACGTTTTCGTATAAAAAAGATCAAATAAATGAATACATAAGAGTAAAATCGAGTTTTTATGTAAAAAAGGTTGATGTTCGTTTAAATGAATTGTGATTTAATAAAAAAGGGTCATCGAATTTTCAAGTATATTCATTTGCCGTCGGACAGAAGAAGCTGGTTATTTTAAAATGAATTATTTTTATCCTTGGTTTATTTTTCCAAGTTGGAAAAGTTTTCTTTTCATACGCTTTGTTAGATATTTAATCAATGAAAAATATTTTATTTTTCTCATTTGATTTTTATAACTATTTCAAAATAGTACAAATATAAAACAATGTTTTTTGTTGTATTAAAAATTGTATTTAAATTTTATATAGTTATATATTTTTTATATTTTGTTATTAATTGATTGAAATATATTAGGTCGTCCCATAGACAATGCTTTTTATAGAGAAAGTTTTAAAATGAAACAAACAAATTGACATTTTAATTTTAATCCAAAATATATTTTACAAAATTATTCACAACTTTTCCTCATCTTAATCTTAAATTTTCAATGTCCTAATGATCAAATTCTTGGTTTTAAGCTGAATAGTATACCGAATTCCCTTCAAACATCAATCTCAGTATTAACACATTACCAGTCCGCAGTATTTCGCGCTAGACTTTATCTAGAGTCTAGTAAATTTCGCAAAAAATTCACAAAAATAACTTCTTCATAAAATCGATGTAATTCTTAAACCAATGAACATTTTAAAATTAAATTTCAAAATGTTCATTGGTTTAAGAATTGAAGGCAGAAATGAAATTTCATATTTGCCTATAAAAGGGTTCGATGCATAGATATATGTAAATATAATAGTGGTTTTCAATCTTTAATGAGTGTACCAGCGTGATAAAGTACAAAAAAGAGATGCTTTATAATAAACATAGTTTATTATAAAAAAACAATTTTTAACGTAAAAAAAACATCTAGAAGGGATAAAAATATGATAAATTATATAAAGCATATATTATATATACAGAAGTTGTTAGAAAAAAATAAGAGAACAAATTTCGATTTTATTTTTTTTAAAAAAAACAGTACTTTGCTAGGAATAGAGATTACTTTATTTAAAATATCTGAAATATTTTTCATAATTTTTATAATTTACTAATATTTTGAATATATAAACCACCTTCTTTTGATAGAATTAGAAAAAAATATAGCTTGTATATATATTTTTTTTTTGGCGTCAAAAGTTCATACAACGAAACACGCGTTATCACGTGAACGGATTTATAGTATTCTAACACGAAACACACGTTTAGGTGTGGCCGGGCGGTAATGTGTTAAACTGTTTATCACTAATGCTCTTTTGAAGACTTCAGAATAGATAATCTGATTGTGCTAGGTCTGGAAAATACGGTGGATGTGTTATGATTTTTCATTCAAACTGCTTAAATTCTTCAGAGCTTTTCTTGTGTTGTGCGAGACCAAATGTGAAAAATTAACTAATGCTGGATTTTTTTCATCGATAGATTGATTTAGCTGGTCTAGTTATATTCATAATGCAACATTTTCGTGACTATTTGGCAGCAGTTTATAACTGATAACTCCATCCACATTTAACTAAATCGACAACATAATTTCTCTTGGATGAAATCTTCCTATTGGTTATGAAGGTAATATCTCATTGCAGTTAACCCATTATTTTCGATATGTAATATTGGCATAAACAAGCCATTTTTTATCACCAATAATTGAGTTTTCCAATCTATAAATATGAAAAGTATAAATGTTCATTTTTTGCTTTAGATTAAGCTATGATAATTCGTAAGGAGTTTTCTGATCCAGCTTAGAAACTTTACTAATCATTTTCAGGATCATTGAATGGGTTTATTAAAGTTTTTCAGTTAATTTTTCCTCCATTAAACTAGGATTTTTCTCTACTTTAACCAACACAAAAATAATATATTATTTATGGGGTGATCCAAAATAATCAATTGTTAATATATTGAAATACGAAATAGGATAATAATGAACATTATAAATATATAATTATAAAAGTAATATAAAATTTATAATAATATTTGATTTTGATATGATATTTTGATTTTTTTTAAATTTTGATATTCAATCAAATATTAAAAAGCTCTTTTTTATTTTTTGTAAATGTTCTCTCGCTTCTATCCACATCTTTTTTCAGATATTATCTCACCATCTTTTATTAGAACATCAGATGCTTCCTCAATCTCTCAGCTTTTTATCCCTTGATATTTTAACGATTTTATCTTCACTCATTCTTTATTTACTTTTGCCTCTCATTCACTCAATTTTATATATGATATTATATTTTTCACGTATGCTCATATTTCTTATTCTATCTCTCTTTTTTGAGTATTATTTCGTTTTTTTACTCTGTTATCTTTTCCATATCATTGGTCTTACAGCTACTTTATTTATGTTAGATTTTTTTCTAATCTTAAATATTTGTTTCTCTAGATTTTTTTATTTAATCAGCAATTAAAATCCTTAAACATCAAGATTTTATTTTAAACTATTCTTGTAATGAGTCCATTTCATTGTTTTTTTTTACCTCTAATCCACTCAGTTTTATATTTGCTATTACATACTTCACTTTTGTTTAAGCTCTTATTCTATTTCTTTTTATTCTTCCTGTAATTTTTCTGAATGTATTCATTTCTATCTTCTGAATTTTTTGCTCTAGTATTCTATTTTCTTTTGATGTATTATTGGTCTTACAACTACTTTATTTATGTTAGCTTTTATTTCTATTCTTAAATATTTGTTTGTCTAGATTTTTGATTCAATCAGCAATTAAAATCCTTATATATCAAGATTTTAAGTTCATAATTCTTTTCTTTTACCTCTCATCCACCCAATTTTATGTTTGATATTACATACTTCATTTATATTTATGTTTATTATTCTATTTCTTTTTGTTCTTGTAATTTTTATGAATATATATTTTTTTTTTTGCTGTGTTTTTTACTGGTCTTATAAGGGTTTTATATGTCTTAACCTCTGTTTCTATTCTTAAATATTTGTTTATCCAGATTACTTGGTTCAAACAGCTTTTAAAATTATTAAATAACAATTCACAAATATTTAAAATTATATTTTTTTGTTTTTATTAAATCAATTGATAAATAAATTAGGAGCTTAAATGTTAAATGACTTGATGTATCTGTAATTGGTTAATGAAAGATAAAATTAACGAAAATTTAGCATACAATTTTAATTTAATTTCGTTAAATGAAGCGATCAAATCATTTCCCATTGGTCTCTTTTAAATCATACATTTGACACAAATTTCAAATAACAGGAAATTTCCATACATATAATTTTGCTAATTTGAATCTGTTTTGCTTGTTATTTAATACTGTTGGAAATAAAACAATATAGATATTTTATTTCACATATTATATAAAATACAATTTTTTTGATATTCAGAACGTTTTTCTTTATTGTCTCGTATTTCATATATTATGAGGATATAAATTTTCCAAATGAATTAATATAAATTGTTTTTAATAAATATTACATTTTTATTAATATAAAAGTTTATTACGTTTTTAATTGGAGAAAATATTTGAATTTATTTTTTTCATAATTTTCTTGATACAATAAAATTCAGTTAATATAAATGATTTGATATATAATTAAAATATTGTTAATTAAATTTAATTCATTTAAATGTAAGAAAATTAAACTTTGTTTAAATATGCACAAAAACTTTTCAGTGTGCAAACTGTCTCGATTTACAATTCATAGTGACAGCGCTTGACAGCAAATGGTACATTGAATATAATCTCTTTTCTATTCTTCAATTTAATAAAGCTCGTATGTAAACGTTTGTACAACTGTATTATTTATGTTATAATAAACATTTCACACTAACTGAAGGTATTTCATAACATATACTTTGTAATAAGTAGAATAATGTTCCATTACTAGTGTGATTTTAATTTTCCTCCAGCAATATGAAAGCTTTATTTTATATAGAAGAATATTCCACATATTTAACTGTAATAATATAAGTAATATAATGTTCCATAAGTTGCATTAAGTGTATGCATGTTTGCATTTGAATCAATTTGTTTTTAAAACTGATATTAGACATTACAATTTTAACAAAAAAGTATGAATATTTCGATCCTCTTTAGTATTTTACAAAATTATTATCAAAATGTGCATTAGTTTTTTAATTAAGAAAGTGAATAATAATTAATAAATATTTTTTCAATACCTTGTGTTGTTGGAGTAAAAGTTCATTTATGTGAAAATGAATTCACTACAGTTCTGAAATAATAAAATTTATTTTTTGAACTAAAATTAGTATTTATTTTTTTTTATTCAAAATTTTAAAGTTTATTTTTGGTTTTATTTGCAATAAATGTAGTGTTTTTGAAACGTGATAGAACTTTAAATTGTATGCCTATTGAAATTTCTATCTAACCTAAAAAAAATCTTTATATATATATATATATATATATATATATATATATATATATATAAAACACACACACATACATGTGTGTGTGTGTATTATATAAAGGTATGAAAAAATGTGTTTTTTTTTAGAATAGGGATTCAATTTAAAGTTTTATCACGCTTGAAAAACATCCTATATAATCCAATATGTTATGAATCTTGTATAAAAATTTAAAAAATATTGTTTAAAAATTCAATGAGGTACACATTTTTTTCTATAACCATATATTTGTCTAAAAACGTTTTTCAATTTTCGAATATGTATAAAAACATTTCCTGGTACTCAAAGAATTAACATTGTAATATTTCTTAATTTTGTGTAATATTGTAATATTTTTTAAGTATTATACTAAATATAAAAATCAGTACATAATAAATAATAATGCAACAAAAACGCCTATTATGTAGATATCTTATAGTACGTACTTGTAAAGAACCTTAAAAAGTACTTGATTTTATTTTAAAAATAAGAAATTATTTTATTTTTTATTGATTTAGAAAAATATGAAATGTTTTAATAATAATAATAATATATTTGTGTATGGCAAACAATCTGATGCTAAGAGTTGAATAAGAGATTTTTTTCACTGTTTACAATCTGAGTTACGTTATTATAGCAGAAGAAAATTATTTGAATATTTTCAAATGAAGGATATTAAACCACAAACACTTCTATAAATAGTTTAACTTTTACTATGTTTTTTTATATTTATATAATTAGTTTTAGTATACATGCGTTATTTACTTAAAAATATTAAAAAAAATATATTTTTATTAAAAATATAACATGTTTAATAAACCCAATTAACGCTTTAACAACACAAATTCAACTGCTTGTTTTGAAAATGTAGTGAATTCTTTTTAATACAAATAGGTTATCATTTTAACATTGTAAGAATTATAAATATTCAATAATTACTTATTATACGAGGGTCGTTTGATAAGTATGGTAAATTTATTTATTGTTTAATTTAATTAATAAATTAATTAAATTATTTTTTTTAATTTAATTTTTCTTACTTTTTGCCATACTTATCAAACGACCCTCGTTCATTATATTTGTTTAGTAGTTGATTGGCATTTCGACAGCTATGCATCATCGACAGAGCACTGCATTATAAAATCTAAGTATCTAAATTTTATAATCCAACGCTCTGTCGAAATTCACATCAGCTTATAAATAAATATAGAGTATTGTAAATAATTATTGAACTTTTATAATATCTTACAGTGTTGAGTGTTAATTCATTTATATGAAAAACATAAATTGAAATCGCGAGTTTTCTCTTTTATCATTTTTATATCATTTTTCGTGTGCTATATAATCTGAAAATTTAAAATTTAATTTCATTACATTTTAATTATAGTATTTTTAATATTTCAACAAAACCTATATTTAAAAACTGGATTTACATAAATTCAATTAAAAAAATAATTTGATATAATTTCATTCTATATATATTTCTGTTCCTAATTACTAATATATGTACATTTCTAACTAATTTTGTATTCAAACCGCGTTTGAAAATTTTAACAACTTCAATATTTCCAACGTTTGTCAAAACTGAAATTTATTGATATTAGATCTCTTTTTATACCATCATTCGATGTACCATTTGAACTACATTTCCTTCTTATCTCACTTGAGCTCTTTGAATCGTAATACAGACACTTCTCTGAGCCTCATTTATGCGCTAGAGGCGATCTCTGTTTTAGAGGGATGTTTAAACTACTTCGACGAAGAATCTAGCTTGTGGCGTTTACGAATGTTTGATATGGGTAAATTGTAAGATAATTTACGAAGCTTGAAAATTCGACTATTACTTGAAGTAAAGTTTTTTCTTATTAATAATCAGTTGGTTTATTGTTTATTATTATGATATTTATTATGATTGTTTATTAGTTCATCTATACGCTTTCTAATTAATTATTATCGGAAAATTAATTTCATTAGTAATTTAATTATTTATACACACACACACACACATTATGATTTTTTCATTCCTAAGAAGATATATAAATTCCATTATTTTTTCCTCTTGTTAATAGCTACTCTATGATATCTTTAAAAAATATTTCGTGTTTAATACAAAAAAATTGTTAAGATATATCTTGATACCATTGATATTGTTAAATTGTCTTTAAGAGAATGCTAAACAAGGAAATAGAACAAATAATTGTCCGACAGTGGAATATCAGTCAAGTAAAATGAATAATTGATGTTATTTCAAACGAAATCCTTTAATTTCCCTTACTTATTAATGTATGGCCATGAATTATTTTGATAAAACAGAATTCCTCACTTATTAGCCACAAATAGGATTTTTTTTAAATTGCTGTTTTTATATTGTCCAATTAAGTATAGTATTTTGCATAATTTAGGGTCTCATTCATTTCAAATGTTTCAATAAAATTATAAATTTAAAACTTCATCAAATACAAATCATTGCCTTTTTTGGTGTAATACAAATTTTGAAATAGTTTGTGATGGATAAATTCTTCAGATTTAAATGAACTCTTTTTTCACTTTATTATATAATATCTATTTCTTATTGCCTGTAAATAAATGTTCAAAAAATAAATAATTTTTAATTTGAGAGAATAACAAAACATTTTATTTTCAATAAAGAGGCTAGGTATCTACATATTTTATTAACTTACCATCCCATTTTCTGGAAATTGTTATGTACTGTTAATTTTGGTATTTCTAATAGGCATGTAAGTTCAATAATTGTTTTCAATTTTTTTTATTTCCATACAAATTATATAGTGTTATCCAAATGTGACGCTTAGATTTGTGTTTTATTTAAAAGAAACTATACACATGTTTGGCTAATTAGTTGATTTTTTGAAACATGAGGTATTCTTTAAGTTGAAATTGTTGATACATAATCTAGAGAATAATTTTTTGGAGTTTTTTTCAATAACAAGAACTTTACCATACACTTTATAAATTATTTTTTTTCTTAAAATCATACAATATTATATATTATGATAGAAATGAATTTATTATTACAAATTTCCAATTTTTAAAAATATTTTATAAAAATACTGCCATTAAAAAAAATATTAAATTGTTTTCTGTGAACAAATAACGATTTTATGCTGTATGTATCATCAGTATATAAAAATTTCATTGAACTACAATAAAAGGGCACACAATTTCTGTTGACTTTCTATATGTATAAATGAAATAGTTATTTTTATGAAATATATCATCATCCGGTCAGTTTATATTAATCCATTTCTGCACAAAATCCTCATCGAATGTTACTGATTTTTTTAAATATCTTTCAAAATACTTTTATAGTAATTTCTTCTATCTGCTGTCTATGTTTTCCACCTTTCGTCGGCACTATGTTTCAAAATTTCATCTATCCGTCTTTGATGAGGTCTTTTAAATATTCTTTTATCTTTTACTCTATTCTTTAATGATATTTGTCCATCTATTGTCTTATCTTTTTGCTATATATTCTACCTTTGTTCATTTCAATAATTTTACTTATTTTATTATATCAATTATTTTTATTACTTTTATTCATTTATAGATTTTCCAATAACGTTTGGAAATTTCTAGAATAATTTTTTTTCAGATTTCGTTTGGTTGTTATTTTTACCATTTTTGTATTCAGTATCCAAGATTTTTAAGTACAGGCAAATAACACATATTGGTTATATGATTTCAGTTTAAATTTCAATAATATTTTGATTTTCATTATATAATTCATCTTTTCAAATGCTGCCTGAGCTGTCTTAATTCTTGACCTAATTTCAGGTCATAGGTCATTATCATATCATATAATATTCTCCAAGAATTTTTTCTCAACTTTTTCTAAGAAATGCATTTCTAAATATATATATATATTCTTTTTTTATAGAGCTGTTTTAAGTTATATATAAAAGATATTAAATTTTTTAAATATTAAAATAAATTTCATACATACAAGTAATTAAAAAATTAATAAGAAATTAAAATAAATGAGAAAAATAACTAAACATCTAATAGTTAATAATTTCAAATATCAATTTGTTATGTAGACGTTAATATATTTTAACTCAAATTAATTTTAACCCCAACAGTACAATTAATATACTTTTTATTATATGTAAAATATAGTAAATATGTCATCTAAATAAGTATTAAAATATTTGTTATTGATTACATGTTATATTTGAAAAAATGTATGTATATATATATATATATATATATATATATATATATAGAGAGAGAGAGAGAGAGAGAGAGAGAGAGTCATCGAAATGTCGCGCTTAAATTTGTGTTTTATTAAAAAGAAATAAAATAAATTATACACATATTTCTCTATTCACCACCTTATACACGTGTTTCTTTTTAATAAATCACAAATTTAGTCGTCACATTTGAATTACTTTATATATATATATATATATATATATATATATATATATATATATATATATATATATATATATATTTATGAAAGTCAATTATAAAATAATAATTTTATTACAAAATTTGCAAATATAATTTTATTGAAAAATATTTATTAGAATTTAAATTATCACTTCATAAAATAAATCAAGATTTGAATACAATTTATGTTATAAGAAAATTTAAAAGTATAATTATTATACTAATTAAAAACAATACCAGCAAAAAAAATATAGCAATTTATTTTTACGAATTTTTCAAACGAAAATATATTCATTTCAATCTCATTATATTTCTGTCTATTTAGAATAAATTACTTTTGTTGAATGTAATAAGATTACTTCATGATACATATTTACAATATAATGAGTTGAGGAAATAAACACAGCGAATAAAATGAATCCTTTGAAAATTAGGTTTGTAATTTGTTGGTATGAACTATGAAGTATTCTGTGTATTAAACACATTTTATTTATTACATAAGTTAATTAAGTGTATGGTTTTATGTTAATTAGAGCAATTTTATTGTATTTTTCAGATTAACTTTAGTACTTTTTAATTGTAATATTTGTTTTAGTATTATAATTAACAAACAATGAACTTAATATGAATAATAAATATTAATTTATTATGAGATTAATAAAAATATTTATATATTTTTTGTTTGCAAATTAATGGTTTAGGAATGCTTCATTATTTTTTAATTGATTATAAGTGATTCTTAAATATTTCTATAACGTGTTATGGTATTAACTCATTTGTGTTAAAGTAATTTGTTACATATAACAGAACAAATAAAAACCTATTTTTATTAACACGAATGAATTTTAACCCCAACATCATAATAGTTATAAAGTGTTCAATAATCACTTATTGTTTATAAGTGTCAGCTGATACGTTTTTACTAGACAATTAAATAATAATAAAAATGAATGAACAAGAAACGTAATTCAAACTACATATGTGATTTTTTAAAAAATAGAAAAAACTTTTTTTTGACCTCATTTATCAACAAAATATTACCACTATTTTAAAAATAAGTCGTTCAAATTTTTTAAAATATAAGTTTGAAAAACCAATATTGTTGTTATAGGGTCATCCAAATGCAACGCATGGATTTCTGTTTTATTTAAAAAAACAACTATACACTCGTCCCTCAATTTACGCAGAATATTCGTTCCACGTGGATTTAATTTGTTTTACGCGAATGAAAATCGCGTAAATTGAGTCTGTCAGTACAATAGAAAAAATATTGGAAATAAAAGCTAGTAAAGTTGTAGAAACACATATTTATTTCACATAGCTTAACAAAAATATAATGACGTTTTAGAAAACAAAAGTGGATAAATTTTATTCGGTGTCACTATCACTACTGTAATTCGAAACAATCAACCTTTTATATATTTATATCGTACTTATATTTTTTATTATATTTTTATACGTTCAAGTAAGAATTTTCGTCACTCTAATATATTCATTTTATATAAATTCCATGAAAACATATAAAATGAAATCTATCTGATCGCGTGTAAAAAGTTCCGCCTAAATTAATACCGCGTAAAAAAAGTCCCGCGTAAATCAATACCACGTAAAAAAAGTCCCGCGTAAATTGAGGAACGGGTGTACATATGTTTCCCTATACACCACTTTATTATAAATGTTTCTTTTTAATAAAATACAAAACTAGGCGACACATTTGGGTTATCCTACATATCATATATTAATACAGAAAATGTTACATATTTGAACTTAGATTTATTTAATTTATTGTAAAAATTGGGTAGTTCAATAATTTTTGATTTTATATTTTTTCAAAATTATTATTTTTTTAAAAAACACAAACTAGGCGTTACATTTGAATGACCCTATATATTTTGATATGTATCATTATTACTATTATTTTAATTTAAATTTACTTTAAATTTCTTTACGAGGTACAAAAAGTTTGTTTTATATTTTTGCTAGACTAAATAAAAATAATTGATGAAAAGTAATTACAAAATACAAAAAAAATATATGTAAATAAATCTTTTAAACGAACTAATGTTTCAATTAGGTAACTAATTAATCCATTCGTTCCAATCATTTATTGAAAATGTACATACGTACTGTTTTTACAATTTTAAATAAAAATATATTTGGTAATTGTATCAAATTTTAAAAAAACTAATATTATTTTTTTGTGACTAGACTTTTTTGATTTCAATATTTGTCATTTTTTGTTTGATTATTTTCTATTTATTTGTTGTTTTGGAACTATTGTCGATTCACTTTAATAGAAATTTTAACTCCAACACCACAATAGTTATAAAGTGTTCAATAACAAAAACACAAAGTATATATATATATATATATATATATATATATATATATATATATAAAGTCAAACAATTAGTCTACATTTTAACAGAAAGGCTCTGACGATGATGGCGTCGCCATCGAAATGCATCAACCGACATAATTATAAATAATAAGTTTTTGAACAATAAATGATTATTGAACACTTTATAATTATTGTGTTGTTGAAGTTAAAATTCATTTGTGTTCTTTTCTATTTATTGATTATTATTTATGAATTATTTTTTTAAATGACAATCAGATATCTATTCTAGATATGTTAGTGGTAAAAATATTATTGGTTAAAAAATTAATATATTGTTTTTTAATCAAGTGATTAAAAAACAATCAGTAATGAAAATATTAAATTCATTACTGATGTATTATTTATAAAATACTGATAGATTATTTTAAAATTTTGATTTTATAAATTAAATTTTAAAAAAAATTGGAGACATATATAATAATTAATAATATTAATAAACAAATAAAAAATTCCAAAAAGACAATTTTTTGAAGTGATAATAAAAAATTATTAGTATATTTTTTAAGATCCAATAAGTTTTAATAAAAAATAATTGACATTGTTTTATTTATAGATATGTACTTTTTTACAATTATTTTAATTAATGTAAATTCTTGTGTGTTTCGCAAACCAAAAATCCGATTGAACTTTAAATTCCAGTTTTATAAAAAATATAAATCGATAAAATGCGATTAGAAAACACAAGAAAAAACACCAACAATAAATCTTTTAAACGTATTAACGTTCCATGTAGGTAACTAATTTATCGCATTCGTTCCTGTCAATTACTGCAAAAGCACTAAAACACCACTCGAGTTGAAAACATTTCTGCACGCAGTCCGTTTAACATCTCTAGATTTACATCATATCCATTCCATTCGTGCGAAACAACAAAACGTGTACCATTAGAGTTAATTGACAAGTCTATGTGTTGTCACCGGTTGCACGTATCGGCGTACGTAGAAAGATTATCGTCGAGATAAAGTGACAGATGGTATGTTGTGCGTGGTTCATTAAAACGTTTATTCTTGATTCATTTATTCATTGGAAGTTAATTGTCGCAGACCACTTTTAAAGGTCTGAACAATCACATGCTGTTGATTTGTAGGTCGAGATCGCCTTGAGAGGACGTGACCGCCATATTGCAATCATTAATTATAGTTTTAGTTATCTTTACGAGTTACATAAAAACATTATTCTAATTGTACTTACAACTTGTCAATTTTATAAACTCAACAGTTCATTAAAACGATCGTAAATATTTTATATCTAGCTATAGTGTGGTTAAGCGTGTTCGACATGCATTCTAAAATGAATATCTAGGCAACTCTAGTATAAATTAGTAATTAATTAGTGATTTTTAATGCGAGATAAAATTTAAGTTATGTTATTTTTATTTTAATATTAGGTTTTCGTTTCCATTGACTGAATATATAGATGAGAGAAAAAATATTTAACACAAATATATCATTTTTTCCAACATCACAAAATTTTCTAAAAGTATTTAATAAACATTTATTCACTTTGTTAGTTAATGTACATTTCAATGACTATGCTATCATTGTGTTATAAAACTTTTGAAAAGATTTTATAATAAAACGATCTGTTGTTAAGGGGGTATTCTAGTCTAGAATTTCAAAAAAATCGTTTTTTACATATTTTCAAAGTTTATATCTTTAAGAAGATGTCCTTAAGAGGATTTTTCGAAATTCGAATTATTTTCGGAGTTATAGCTATTTTTATGACGCGCCAACCAATCCGGTCTGGGCGGAACGAATTAACTTTAAACGCGTTTTTCTCGAAACTACTTTTTTCGACACATTTGACGTGATATCTCAAGTTCTAATGGATCGATTTATTTGAAATTTAGTACACAACTTCCCAATATAACAGTGTTTATCTCTGCCTAGGATTTTTTGAAAATTTTGTTTTTTACTATTTTTAAAAAATTCCGAAATTTGAAAAAAAATAGGGCAAAAAATGATTGTTTTTTCACACTGCCGTCATTTTGCGAACAATTTTATTTTTAAAATTTCCCCAAAGCGGAGATACTACTACAACCTTCTTTTTCAATAATTTCAAAAAAAAAAAAAATTGTTTCCGATGACCGGAAGGGTTGGAACCACGTCAACCAGGAGACACCTTTTTTTTCGAGCCTCCACTTTGCCATCCTGTACCTTTTTCAATTTTGATTTTTTTGTTTTTAATAATACTTTTTTATACTCTTAAAATGTCAATAAATAACTGATAAAAAATGGATAGTAAAAATATTTGTTGGTTTTTTTATAGCGCCCGAAAAAACACCTAAAATTCGTGCGTCTAGACTAGAATACCCCCTTAATGTTACAAATTTGGAATGCACTTCAGCGAATAAATTGAAAAATAAATAGTCATCAGTGTTTGAAATAAATGTTTTATTTATGTTAGAGTTTAATATAGAACCAATTTTTGTCACTATTCGTTTTCATATTGTGACAAATTTGGTTTAACAAAAATAATTACTCACTCTAATACAATAACATTGAATAAAAATATTTAATTTTAAAATTATAATACAGTTAATCCAATACTTCATTTTATTTTAAACCTACAGGTATCAAAATGCACATCAACACATAAAGTAAGCTATAATTGATTACTGAATTTTTTTATAAAATCATGTGATGTTTTTGAATGTCTTGTTTATGTTAAAATAAATTTGATAGAGTACCAAAATACTGAAACTATATTTAACTCAAATATGCTCCATTAATATATTTTATAATTGGATATTTATGAAAATATTTTATTTTCATATTTTTTTTAAAATCTATAAATTACTCATATGCTTTGATTGACATTTTATTTCGGAGAATCGTTTCAAGTAAGAGTAGATGGTAATCTGTTGGCGAAAAGTGAAGTAAATTTAATTCATTTGGCAAAATTTCATAATCTAATTTCGTTATCTTTTTATAGCGATTTGTAACTATTGGAAGCTAATGTGATGTAATAGAACAGGTGATTATTTTTTCATATGTAATATTGTTTAATAACTATATGATTAATATTCTTTAGTAATTAATATACTAAGATTATAAATCAAACTGTTAATCAAAATTAATTTCTTGGGATACAGTAATGATTTTATTCTACGTTGTCATTAATCAGTATTTAATAATTATTCACACTGTTATCAAAAAAGATAAATTTCTTAGAATAAGAATTAATTATCTAAGTGAGTTCACATTTTTTGTGGCTCATCTAATAAACACATTTTTAGTGATCACTGATTCTAAGCATCTATTAATTCCTGTAGTATACACAAATTTATTTTCGTTATTTAAATCTATTGCAAGTAAAGGTTTTCCAATAAGCGCTTCAGAAGTTTAAATGGAAATAAAACAAAAAGTATTTAATTAATTAATTTTTTATTTTTATTTTTAAGCATATTTTATGACATTAATGATGAAATACAATTTCATTCATATGACAACCACGATTTCGCTTGACATAGTGCATTCGTTTAGTCCAATTTTTAGTCACTCTTTCACATAATTGTGGTCCAATTTCATGAATTACACGTTCAATGGTTATTTTTAATGCTTTTATTGTTTGTGATTTATCAACATAAACCAATAATTTCACATAACCCCACAGAAAATAATCCAATGGAGTTAGATCACATGATCTTAGTAGCCAATTGATGGTTTATTTCATGAAAAAAGGACTCATTAAATATTTGTTTCAATTAATTTATTAAAGCTTTTACAATTTCTACGTTGTTGAAGTATTAACATTCTATAATAATTTGCTAAACAATACTGAGTTGAAATATCAAAATGAGATTAAAAACGAATTCAAACATGGCTGCCACCAGCTGTCAAAGTTTTAGTATTCTTATTGAAAAACCCTATATATCAACTGTGTTTTATAGGTTATTCATCATAATAGATTTATTTTTATTCATAATAAATCTTAATTTTTCTCGGAGCTCTTTTTTAAGATTCATATCATCATTACTATTGTTTTTAACTTAAATAGTTAGATCAATAGAAGGTAGTTGTACAAATACCAAATTAATTATAAAAGAAGTCGTATCAGCTTGTCACAATTTACATTCATGATTACAAAAAAAGATTTTTTTTCTAAGGTAACATTTCTCCAGACTTGTACAAAATTACATAAAAAAGATTTTAAAATCTCAAACATTAATACAAGTGAGTTATTCATTCCCACTATTACCATATTTTATAAAAGTGTTTAATAATAATTAATTGTTCACTTCAATTGCTCAAAAGCTAATGTCATTTGATGATCATATAGGGTCATCCAAATGTGACGCCTAGATTTGTGTTTTATTAAAAAGAAACTATACACATGTTTCTTTTAAATAAAACACAAATCTAGGAATCAAATTTGGATGACCCTATACAATCATCGTTAAAATAATATATTGTATTATAAAATCTAGTATTTGTTTTATTCGATTTATCTATTGTCTCTTTTAATATTTTTTTAATGATGCATTTATCAGAAAAAGTAGCATTAAATGTTCATTAATAAAATCTTATGATATAGTGATGTGATTTGTTTATTGACAAATAAATGAACTTTATTATGTAAGGAATTATTAATATATAATAATATTTTTATTTTAGAGTAAAAATAAAATCCATAATTAAAAGTCAATAATTCAAAATATTATTAATAATTTAATATATGTATATATATATATATATATATATATATATATATATATATATATATATATATATATATATATATGAGCTGGTTTTTTTGAAAGTGGTATAAGTCCACTTTTTAAAAAACTAAGTTAACGGTAATTTTAATGAGCTATAGACACCTTCTCTTTATAGTTACAATCACAATTTCAATAGAGTTCTATTTTGATATAAAATAAACAAAAACAGTTTTGCTGTACAATGCTATCGCACAAATATTTCTTTGAAAGTGGAATAAGTCCATTCCTAATAATTATAATGAAAACAACTTTTTTATTGGAATTATTATTGATTATTGCTACTTCAGTGCACGCTGCTCGTTAGCAGATATTACTTATCTAGTAGACTTTGTCTCAACCAAATCTCTAGAAGAGGCAATATCAAACAGAAAAAAAAATACGGACGGAAAAATTGTAAACTGGCTTAAAATATGTTGGATGAGGTTCAAAAGGAATGAACCTCACAAAATGTTTTATAAAATTAGTATGGAAGAAAATGCTCCATTTAAAACAATTTTTTTATTTGGAAAAAAGGGAAGACCAAAAAACCTCAGAAAAATTAATATGTTACCGCTTTATAAAACTTCAAGGAGCATAACAAGAGAGAAATATAACGATATGATAAGTTTATTACCTTATATACCACCTATTCACCATAAATATTTCAATATGCTAAGTGTAAAAGAAAACTAAGTTTAAAATATCTTTTTTTTTATTTAAAGATCTTAACGAAGTAATTTTCATTTTTATATTTTCAATATAACTGAAATAAACTCTTAATAAACTTAGTTATTCGTGTATTTAAATGTCTTCATTTTAACTATTACTTTTTTACATAAAAATCCATTTCAGTAAAGCTTATGTCTATAAAAATATGGACTTAAATTTGATCTTGTTTTTACTTCTTGTAATATGTTATTTTTGAAAGTGGTATAAGTCCATGTGGAGCTAAAAAATCGTTTATTTTGTAAAATAATGTTAGTAATTATTATTTCATAATAAAATTTAAAAGGTGTATAGTGTAAAAAACATCACTCGAATTGATTAAAGTTGGCCAATATTTTTAAATTAACTCAAATGCAAACCCTTAAATATCTCAATATATGAAAAAATGGACTTATACCACTTTCAAAAAAACCAGCTCATATATATAGTTGTTTTTTTACACTAGATAGAACTTTCAATAGGAATTCAATTTAAAGTTCTATCATGCTTAAAAAAACATCCCCCCCCTCTATATATAATATGCATATGTGTGTGTGTATGTATGAATATTCAGAGTAAATTGATTTCATTTTCACAATTGCAATTTGAACGATCGTGCTGATTTACTACTTGAAGTCAAGGTTTTGAATTTTTCATTTAACCTCAACAGATAAAGTTTTTATGGTGAAAATATTCCCTGCAGGCGAGTTTAATGAATTGCTTCTCTGTCGATTTCAACAGTAACATTTTCAATATATAATTTTATCACGATTTCACTAAAAAATAAAATATGTATGTTGTACGAATGAATAATTATCTGGAATTTCATTCAGTTAGACATACGTATTGTCTGTTCTTATTTCAATATCGATCGTTATTTTTTAATATAAATTCAAATGATTTTTTTTTGTTTGTTTATATCTTATATCTATTTGACTTTCATACAATTTTATCTATACAGTAGTTTCTATATTAAAAAAATAGTAATAAAAAGGAAAATTGTCTATATGGTGGAATATGAGAGAATTAAAAATCAAAAGAAACTATTAATTCTGAAAAATCTTTTTAATAATTAAACTATTTGAAAAATGAAATTAAAAAAAGTGTTCGATTAAACAAGGACATTTTTTTTAAAACAATTTAGAAAAAAATGCAGTACTGGACTGAAAGGTTTTAAGTCAACAAGGATCTTTTTCAAATATAACACCTTTAACCGAATATTTATTTTTAACTTTGCATTTTTTTTAAATAGATAAAAAAATAATTAAGATTGAAACGTGAAAAAGGTACTAGATGAGTTGCTAGCTTCTAAGAAAGTGTCATTTTATAGGAAAGAATTCAAAAGTTTCCATTAATGTTAATGGAATTATATTGTTAATTAAATATTAATAAACATTCTAAAAAAAATTCTTTCGCTTAAAAAATGAACAGTAATTTTCGGCACACCTTGTGTTATATATATGTATGTATATATAATTATGAAATATACTATTTTAATTTTAAAATACTATTTATTTTTTAAAAAAATAAAATTCCTATTTATAATGATAAATAAAATTTTGATATTTTTATCTATCGATTCTTTTACAAATTTCTTCATATTCAACTTCAGAAACAGTGCCACAGGTAAAATTGTTTTGTCTTAAGAGAAAACGTTTTATTACCCAAAATACAAAGACAATCAGTGACAAGTGTACGAAATGAGTTTTGTACGAATTGCATGAAAAGAAGCAACGAAACGGAAATCAGTTCATTTTTAGAGAAAAAAAATCATAAAAACAACAAACATTTGTACATAAAAAATATTTCTAGTTAATAATAAATGAAATATTTAGAATTAAAAAAAATATTTGGATTTAAAAAAACTTGAAAGATTTATTTTACTTAAATAGTGAAAACGTATGTTTGATTAATAGATATTGACACAGTTCACGATAAACTTGTATTATTTCATAGACTAAAAAACATTTTTAAGAAGATCGTACCGTAGTATCCAAATATAGAGAATGTTTTACAACAGTTCATAGTGTCTTGTTTACAAACTTTCCCTTCTTTGTTCTGTAAGCTGCTTAACGCTTGATAGCATTTTATTGAGATGTTAAGTGTCAACAAAAAAAGGTTATACGAACGTTCAATCTCAAATAAAGAGCTTTAGATTTAAAACAGAAAAATGTATTAATGCTCGAAAAACCAAATATATATTAAAATATTTCCAGTTTTATCTGTACGAATTTTTTTCATTCTAATAATTCAGTTATCACAAGGGTCATTTTTTTAAAAATGTTTTTTCTTTTTTTTACATTTCTATATATCTTCATTATATTATTTTACAAATCCTAATTGAATATTACCATTCATTGATACTTAGTTATCTCACTATACTATTTTCATTTTTTCTAAAAAAAAATAAGTAAATCTATTCTCTTCCTCTATTACTTTTTTGTATTTTTAACATTACCTTTTTATGTTTCTCAGGTTTGTTTGAAATTTTTAATTCATTTTGACATTAAGAATGTAAATTTCATTATCATAAATAAAAATTGTGTTAAATAACTGAATATTTTTGGAAGAGGATCTTTAATTTTTTCTTCTAAAAATACAATAAATATCTTAATAATTTTTCAGGCTTTCTCCTACCAATTTTTGAAATTTCATTTAAAATAATAATCCTTATTTAACACAAGTCTATTAATCGCCCCCAATATCACACGATTTTATAAAATTGTTCAATAATCATTTATTATCACTTTATTCGTTGAGATGCATTAAATAACCATGTCATTATCAGAATAATGTATTATAAAATCTAAGTACGAGGGTCGTTTGATAAGTATGGTAAATTTATTTGTTTAATTTAATTAAATTTTTCAATTTAGTTTTTCTTACTTTTTTACCATACTTATCAAACAACCCTTGTACATTAAAAAAATATTTTATAAAATATTCTTCTAATAATAGTGACCAGGTTTTTAAAATACGTATCAGAAAATCAAATAAATGATAAATTGAATTGATATTTTTATAAAATTCTGTAAAATTAAAATGAGTAATTTATTTGTGTTAAAGTTGATCAACCACAGTGCGAAAATAAATAGTAGATCTTTATTATTTCAGAATTTTCTGTTTCTTTTAATTTTTCGTATAATTTGTTTATTTCTTATGTTGTTAACACCGAAAAACTTTTATAAAATTAATTTCGTCTTTGTTATTTTTATTATTTTTTTTGTATAGGATTGCTCAAATAAAAATGAAGGATTTAGATGTACACTTATTTGCTTACTATCATTTATTATTCTTTACTATCCTTCAGTCTCATTTGGGCCACCCTATAGAAAACTTATAAAAATTATCTTACTCTCCTGATTATTGATTCTCTATTATAGATCCTGCTTTCATCTTTTAATTCTAAATTATTTTTCTTTTATAATATTAATTTTTTAAAACATTTTCTTATCTAAGCTGATTTCAAGAATTTGTTGTATTTATTGTGTAGTTTTATTGAAAAATGAAACATTTTTTGCCTGAAAATCAGAATTACCGTCCAATATATTAAATATAATCTACAATAGTTTTATTTAATTTAAAGTGTGTATAATTATTATTAAGATTTTGTATTTAAATTTCTTTATTACAAATTCTTCATGGATGTTGTTTGATTTTCTTTGCTGTTTGATGGATATTTCAGCCATTAAGTCGATTTAATATAGAATAATCTTTCAGTATTTTTTTTAATTATATATATATATATATATAATTTTTTTTTAATTATATATATATATATATAATTAAAAAAATACTGAAAGATTATTCTATATTAAATCGACTTAATGCCTGAAATATCCATCAAACAGCAAAGAAAATATATATATATATATATATATATATATATATTAGGTTGGAAAGTATCTCCCTTCCGCTTTTTTTTTGTACATAGCTGTGAAATTCAAAAGACCAGAAGGCGGAAGGGAGATATTTGCCAACCTAATATATATATATATACATATATAGATTTTCTTTGCTGTTTGATGGATATTTCAGGCATTAAGTCGATTTAATATAGAATAATCTTTCAGTATTTTTTTAATTATATATATATATATAATTATATATATATATATATATATATATATATATATATATATATATATATATATATATATATATATATATAGTGTATATATATAGAGAGAAAGAGAGAAAAAGGGAGAGAGCAATATATTTAACATCATCATAAAAGTCTATATCAACATACTACTCTTTACACAAATGAATTTTAACCCCACCACCACAATACTTTAAATTGTTCAATAATCACTTATTGTTCACTTATTATTTATAATTATATATTCTATAATTATATCGGCTAATGCATTTCGATAGCGACGCCATCATCGTCAGAGCCTTTCATACAAATAACATACTACTGGAAAAAAGCCTCATCGAATAACATTAGACCCTTTTAAATGTTTTTCCAAGATTCTTCCATTTCTCTGTTCCTACTAATCTCATTCATTCTTCATCTCCATAATACTTTACAATATCATCCCTCCACCTTTGATAGAATCTCTCCCTGGATTCTCTTTTTTCCTCTTAATCGCTATTCCATAATTATTTTTGTCCATCTATCTTCTCTCTCTCTCTCTCTCTCTCTCTCTATATATATATATATATATATATATATATATATATAATTACAATTATTTAGTATTATTATATATAATTATTTTAAAAATGGACTAAAATGTTTTCAAAAAATACGAATGAAAAAATCAATTTAAATCTAAAATTTTTCAACTATTATTTCAAAATAATATCACATTTTCTATAGATATAAATAATTAAAATTCTAATCGATGATAAAAAAAAATAAACTAAGCACATGATCTTACTATTATGAAAAACGTCAAATGTTAAAAAGCTCGTATATTTTATAAGATTAGTGAATTTGTCAATTAAATAAATTCAGAATATTTGCAGGTGCATCTGGCAGATTACCGTTCGTAGTAATCTATTTTTTAATAATTCAATTTAATTTTAATTTTCTCGTTCTGCCGTGCTCAGTTCAAACAGCTCAAGTACAATTCGTTAACGACTGGAGTACAATTTATACGTTTGAAATTGACGTCAGATTTCAATTTTGAAGTTTTTTTCATTCTATTTTAGTCTCTATAGAACAAATAATAATGCTTATTTATATCAGTTTAAATATATATATATATATATATATATATATATATATATATATATATATATATATTTAGAAAATATTTCTAAATTTTCGAACATCTGTATTTGTAAAAAATAAATATTTTTATAAATAATTACACTTATATATTATTAGTCAATAAAATCTTATAGGTACAAAAATTTTAAAAAAGTATTTAATAAATACACAATTCTAAATATTCGTACATTGAAACACGAATATTTTTAAAAAAAAAATTGTTATGGAAAAAAAATTATAATTTTTTTAAGAAAATATCAAAAAAGTTAATTTAATTGTTGATAAAAATTAAATTTATTTTCTAATGTATAATTCAATCTTCATTTAATTTTCTTAAGTTTATTTGAAATTTAAAAAAAACTCTTATAACGTATATTACCATAATTATGTATATATATATATATATATATATATATATATATATATATATATATATATATGTATGTATGTATGTATGTATGTATGTATGTATGTATGTATGTATGTATGTATGTATGTATGTATGTATGTATGTATGAATGTATGTGTGTATGTATATTGACATATTTTTATATCTATTTATTATTTCCCTATAGCTCTACATTTTAAAATTAAGAAATTATTATTAGAAAATATGTTTATATAAACAAAAAAGGAAGTCATATAATATTGTTACAAAGTGACTTTGGACGACACTTTACATCTTAAAGCACTCATAAAAAGTAATGCGAGTTTCTAAGTTGACATTATTTTTTATAACATCATGTTGTGAGATATTTTCATTAAAAAAAGTCTTTGTCTTTTAATTTTATTATTTAATTCTCATGTGATCTTTATAAAAATCTTACAAAACGTTCATGAGTAAGTGAAATATTTAGAGTTTTTTTTTAAAAATATTTTTAAACTAAATATTTCAATTTAATTGCATTATATATATTAAGTGTACCTATAAGTAATTTCGTTTTTTGATACTATACAAAATTTTATTTTATTTTCGATTATAAAAACAATTTTATATTTTTTTAAAAAAATATTAGAAAAAGGTTATATAATTTTTACAAAAATTAAATGTATGTTCTAATATGTAATTCAATCTTTATTTCATTTTCTTTAGTTTATTTTAAATTTAAAAAATGAAAAAAACCTATATTACCATAATTATATACTCGTATATATATATATATATATATATATATATATATATATATATATATATATATATATATATTAACATATTTTTATATTAATTTATTATTTCTCTATAGCTCTGCATTTTATAATTAAGAAATTATTATTAGAAAATATGTTTATATGTAGATGGCATTTATTAAGTAGATGGCAATGTTTTTTTTAAAAAAAACTTTACTTATGTGTACACTTAATATACGAGGGTCATTTGATAAGTATGGTAAATTTATTTATTGTTTAATTTAATTAAATTTTTCAATTTAATTTTTCTTTTTCCATACTTATCAAACGATCCTCGTATATACAGGGTAGTAACTTTATATCTGTACTATACAAAAATACAATGAAATGTCATTTTAACGATCGAATTAGTTACCAGTAAAGTGTTGGAACCTATGAGGCATTGTTTCTTATGTATTGTTTTTAAAATAATTTGATTTATACAGGTTTCAAGTCAATATGGCCACTTATATTTGAGAAAATAGGAAAATATAAAGGCAAGGGATTAAAAAAAAGTCAGTTATGATTAAATTACTTTTTATTAATAAAAAGAAAAAATATTGGTGACAAATTCCTCAATTTCAGTCATTCGTATTGAAAGTATGTGCAGGGTTATAATTCGAAACTAGATGAGTATACTGTCCAGTCTTAATTATTAATAACAATTAAATAACATTTCCTATCACAATTTTCGACTATATTTGAGCATATCTTAATTATAATTTCTTCATATTGTTGTTTGCAATCTTATAATATTATAATCCTATAATTTTCCTAATTCTTCAAATATTAGTGACCATACTGACTTGAAACCTGTATCCAATCGATTTGTCATAAAAAAATATATAAAAAACAATAACTCATAGGTCCCAGTACTTAACTGGTAACGAATTCGACCGTTAAAACTAAATTTCAATTATTTGTTGTTTTGGAACTGTGGCTGATTCACTTTACACAAATGAATTTTAACCCTACACGTTCAATAAAAATTCAATGATTATTTCTATAATTATATCTGATGCATTTCGATAGCGACAGATACAGAGTTAAAATTCATTTGTCTAAATTTCAATGTTTTCTTAAGGACAGATACAAAATTACCACCCTGTATGTATGAATATATATATATATATATATATATATATATATATATATATGTATTAACTGTAATATAGTTACTAAGTTAAATTAATGAAAATGATTTTTTCTTAATACAGATATGGTCATCAAAATGTGACGCCTACATTTGTGTATTATTGAAAAGAAACGAAAGAAACTATACACATGTTTCCCTGTACACCACCTTATACACATCTTTATTTTTAATAAAATCCAAATCTAGGTGTCACATTTGGATGACCTTATTTGTTTTATATCAATGTATACATTATAAAAGTACTTTTTTAACAAAAATATTTAAAATGAATTATATTAATTATATAATAATATTTCTGTTCAATTTCAGCATAGAGATTGAAGTTTATGTATTAAAAGTTTTAATAATCTCTACTGTACTGTTAAGAAGGCCTCCAGGTGGTTTCTCAATATCTCACAAATAACTTTGTTACGTGGTTATAGTTTAACAAATAATATTGTAGGTAAATCAAGATAACTTTCAAAGTAATCAACCGATTGATTGATACAATATTATTGTGATATTGATTTTCATTTATAAATGAGTTAATAGTTTATACTTAATTAATTAAAGAACATTTTTAATATATATATATATATATATATATATATATATATATATATATGTATGTATGTATGTATGTATGTATGTATGTGTATGTATGTGTATGTATGTGTATATGTAGTCATCCAAATGTGACGCCTAGATTTATGTTTTAATGAAAAGAAACTATACACATGTTTTTTTTAATAAAACACACATCTAGAAATCACATTTGGATGACCCATTATGTATATTATATTTTTTGAACTTTAATAAAAAATACAATAAAAATATACTACCTATTTGTTTTTAAACTGTAACGAAATGATTTTCATACAAATGAACTATCATCTCAATACAAGAAAATAGTAAAAATTGTTCAATATTTATTATTCACTTTATTTATAAGCTGACGTGCATTTCAATGATAATGCCATGATTATTAGAGCTTTACGTTATGTAATCTTTTAATGTATTGCTTTGATGATGATTGCATTGCCATCGAAATAGGCATTAGCTTATAAACAAATAATTATAAAATACTTTTTCAATATCTTATGATATTGAATTGATAGTTCATTTGTATGAAAATATAGTACCAATTAATTTTTTTTGTATATAAATTTTCTTAAAAGTCTTCCATATAAATGTTTGATATATTCAATTTTTTATCAAATTAAATGTTTAAATCACCTTATAAAGGTCATCCAAAAGTGACGCCTAGATTTGTTTTTTTTTTTAAAAAAAAAGAAACTATACACATGTTTCCCTATACACATGTTTCTTTTTAATAAAACACAAATCTAATTGACACATTTGGATGATTCTATATTAAAAATGATGACTATTAAAAATTTTGCAAGTACGTTATTTTTTTTAATTCATAAACACTAAGTTTTTATAATAGTGTAGGTATTTTGAATTTAATTTCAGTATTAATTTCCAAACAATAAATAGATATTGAAATAGTTTCATAATTTGAGATAACATATTTTACTTATTCTAATTTAAGAATTAAGAGAATAGTAATATAAATTGATAACAAAATGGTGAATATACATTTTTTTTTCTTAAATTTAGGATAGTCCAAATTAGACTAAAAGATAGTAAAGAATAGCAAATGATATCAAACAAGTAAATGTATGTCTAAACCGTTTATCTTATCTGAACCACTCTATATTATGCCGATCTTGATATGGTTATTGAAATGAACTTCAGCGAATAACGTAACAAATAAGTCATTAATAAATACTTATATGATGTTCTGATATAGGAGTAAATGATTAATTTGCGTTACAGTGAATTCGCTCAGTAACAAAAGAAACAGTTTTAGATCAATGTTAAAGAAAACGTAAACAATATAAACCCCATAAATAAGAATAATTTATGGAAAATAATTCATTTTTTTGATAGCCATCGCTATTAATTAAAGCTGTAAACTAGTGGAATCCATGCAGCGTCTTTATAAAGTTATTTTTAAAAATAATCAATACAAAGTATTACTTGTGGAAAGTCTTTCAATTGTAAAAAAAATTAAGTTTGATAAAAGTTTATTGTACTTAATATTTTGTTACATTAAATATATTTATTTACTTTATATATAAATATTTTAAAAAAAATAATGAATTAAAATTTTAATCTGTAAATCAATTCATAGATGCATTTGTAGATTCCGTTACTAATTATCATCATAATTAAATTCATATTTCCAAAATACACCATTAACTATTTTATAATTAATAATTGTCATATTTTATTGTACTTATTTATATTACACCCCATTTATATATATATATATATATATATATATATATATATATATATATACACACCCGTTCCTCAATTTACGCGGAGTATCCGTTCCACGTGGATTTGTTTTACGCGAATGAAAATCGCGTAAATTGAGTCTGTCAGTACAATAGAAAAAATATTGGAAATAAAAGGTGGTAAAGTTGTAGAAATACATATTTATTTCACATAGCTTGACAAAAAAATAATGACGTTTTAGAAAACAAAAGTAGATAAATTTTATTCGGTGTCACTATCGCTACTGTAATTCAGAACAATCAACCTTTTATATATTTATATCATGCTTTTATATGTTCAAGTAAGAATTTGCGTCACTCTGATATATAATAAATTCCATGAAAAAATATATAAAATGAAATCAATCTGACCGCGTATAAAAAGTCCCGTGTATATCAATACCGCGTAAAAAAAGCTTTGCGTAAATCAATACCGCGTAAAAAAAATTCCGCGTAAATTGAGGGTCGGGTGTATATATATGTATGTGTATATATATATATATATATGTATATATATATATATATATATATATATATAAAATATGTGTGTGTTTGTACCTAAAAGTTCTGTCCGATTTTTAAGCAATAGAAAATAATAATTTTTTATAATGTTCATTAATATTTAATAAATAATGTAATTTCCATTAATATTAAGTTATTTCTATCTTAATGGATTTTTTTAATTCCTCTCCATTAAAATAACTCGTCCTTGAAAACTAAAAACTCGTCTAGTGCTTTTTTTAGATCTCCATTTTCATTTTTTCCATTTAAATTTTTTTATAAAACCTATAACAAATGGTAGTTTGAAAAGTCTATATATTCATAGAATATACTAGGTGACTAACCTCCTAACTAAATTCCGCTATTTTTTCCGGATTGTTACAAAAACATAGGACCTTGTATTGTAATGCTCTAAAATAATTTCCTTATTATTAACAAGAACCAAAAGATTTTTAATGCATTGTTCATATTGTCCAATTGTTGACAATATTTTTCAAAAATACCTAAAAAACATCTTTATCATACCTTTATATATACATACACGCACATGTATATATAATGTTTTTCAGGTTAGATAGAACTTTCGATAGGGATTCAATTAAAAGTTCTATCACGCTCAAAAATACTATATAAAGTATTTATAATTACTTATTGTCCACTTTATAATATTTTGTGATGTTGGAAGTGATAATTAATTTATGTAAAAAAACTCTGTTAAAATATTAGCCCTTTTTTAAAAAAGGACTATTATGAAATATTTAATTGATTGTAAAAATTCATTTCGATTAAAGTGAACTATTGTACATGAATAATATAAGTTATATAAATCATTTAAAAAGCAATTCATATTTTTTCTACATTATTGGCAATAATTATAAATGAAATTTTAAAGGTATAACAATTCTATTATTTCAACACAAATGAATTTTAACTCCAACACCATAATGGTTTAAAGTGTTCAATAATCACTTATTGTTACTTATTCTTTATAATTATATCGACTGATGCATTTCGATGGCGACGCCATCATCATCAGAGCCTTTCTGTTAAAATCTAGACTAGTTGTTTGACTTTTTACATATATTACTAATTTGTGTTTTGTATCCTTATTCAATCCATCTACAACTGGTGGTTGAATCTTTCTTTTAATTTCATCATCTGGTCCGCAAGTATAAAGTGTTTGGTGTTTTTTATTGTTTTTTACAACATGGTTCTTTTTCATAGATTTGTGACCTTTTCGATGACCTAAATTGACTTGTTATTTGTCACAGTGTTTGACATTTTTAACGGTTTATGAGGTCTGTTCTAAATGAATTGAATATCTTCATAGATTAGTTTTGTGATTTTATTTTTTTAAAAACAAAAATAATAATTTTTCAAAACAACAAATTCTTTTATTCATTTATAAAATAACCACTCAACGATAGAAACCATTTGTTGGAGTTTTGGTTTGTATGTTGTCTAATTAGAGGTAAAGATAAGGGAATTTTTCAACAGGACTAAAGATACTTGAAGATATTTTGTTCTTGAATAGATAATTCTCTAACCATTAAATCAACGAAAATGGTCTCATATTTTAGCCTTTGTTCACCTGATAACTGCAATCGACTTTTTCTTGTAGAAATTTTGTGAAAGACTCAATGTATGTATCTTCACTTTCAAAAACATTGAATGAGTTTAAAACAAAAATAGTTTAACGAGTTGAAAAATCAACTATAAGATACTTTAAAACGTATGTCGGGAAGTTAAATACACAATCGACTTTTGCAAAGCTACTAATGTTAATCATATTAACATGGATACATAGTTAAAAGTATTTGAGCTGCATTTTTAAGTATAGATGATTTTTTAAGTGTGATAAAACTTTAAATTAAATCTCTATTAAAAGTGCTATCTAACCTAAAAAAACATCATATATATACCTATATACATACATATAAAGGTGTTTTTTAGGTTAGATAGAACTTTCGATAGGCATTCAATTTCAAGTTCTATCACGCTTGAAAAAACCCTATATTTGTTTTATATTTTCAAAATGTTCAGTTTTTGCTAAATCCTTTTTTGAAATCACTCATTTTTTTATAATCACTCTGATATAACATTCAAAAAATCTAATTACATTAAATAAAAACTGAACTTGGTATCAAACTACAATGAAATTTATTTTAAATTAATGCAAAAAGCACGAAATAATATAACTACAGATAGTAATCGTATAAAACGGTTGAGTTGTGACCAAAAATGGTATTTGTCCGGGTTATTTTTGGAGTATATCGAATCGTCACGGCGCCATTCTGTACGAATGACTGTGTAGACACAGATTTAATAGCGGCAAACTGACGTACGGATTATTTTGTGCTCTGTTACTGTACGCCCGCACAATTTCGTGTGATCATCGTCCGAATCAACGACGGTTTTCACGTCACAGTGCTCGTCCATACATGAAAATACAACAGCTTAGTATTTACTTGTTCTGAAGTAGCGTCATCGGTTGTCGGATTATCGGATGGACGGATAAACGATGTAGGTGGCTCGTATTCGAATTCGTCTACATATATTTTTATCGGATTTGTTTTAATGCAACATGACAGGTGCTACTCGCATTTGTATTCAAGTTCTTCGTGCGATTAATCATTAGTATTTTAACTAAAATACAGGATCAGGATGTTTGTCAACAAATTAAAAAGAATACCTGTCGATTTGTTAAACTTGTATTTATATAAAAATGTCGAGCTTTACACATATTTCTTACTACGTTAAAAATTGGTCTTATATAGAAAATATTTTCTATTTTTTGTATAAATTTTTCATTATTTATTTCGAAATACCAAAAAATTCAAATAAATTACTATTCTAACATTACAAGATATTATACAAACTTTCCATAATTATTTATTATTCATTTCTGTATTATAAAATCTAATATTTAGAGTATTGAATTATAAAATCTGATATTTTATAATACAGCTCTCTGACGATGATAATATGACTATCAAAATGCATATCAGTTTATAGATAAATAAGTAAGCAATAAATAATTATTGAACATTTTTACAATATCTTGTGATGTTTGTGTAATAAATATTGATTTTAATTTTTACTTTCGATACAGAAAAATGTTCGTTTTTTAAAAAAATATATTAAAAATAATTTCAATTAGTTGTCATTTTTTTATGTGAAAAAACGTTTAAATACGAGGGTAGTCCCATAAGTACTCGGCCTGACCTAGAGATGGCGGTAGTTGTTTGAAAAATATCACTGTATTAGAAAGTACACAATCTATAAAGCATATGTTTCAAGTTTGAGGACGCCACGTTGTTTAGTATTTGTTTGGCAGCCATCAATAGTGAACGTTTTCAGTGAATTTGTGAAAATGGAGAAAATTGGTCATCGTTACGTGATACAATACTTTTATTTGAAAGGCCTCAGCCCAACCAATATAAAAGCTGAACTGGATTCTACTCTGGGTGAGTCTGCTCCTTCGTTTACAACAGTGAAATATTGGGTAGTAGAGTTTAAACGAGGCCGTACGAGCTGCCAAAACGAGCATCTCAGTGGTCGACCAAATGAGGTGACCATTCCAGAAATGAAGAAGAAAATCCACAAAGCGGTACTGGATGATCGTCGACTGAAAGTGCGCGAGCTAGCAGACATAGTAGGCATTTCAAAAAGTGTGGTACATCGCATATTATCTGAAAATTTGGACATGAGAAAGCTGTGTGCAAGATAGGTGCCACGTTTGCTCACACTCGAGCAAAAACAGTGTTGTGAAGATGTTTCAATTGAGTGTTTAGCGAAGTTTCACAGCAACAAAGCAGAATTTTTGCGCCGTTTCATAACCATGGATGAAACATGGGTCCATCACTTCACACCCGAGACAAAAGAACAATCAAAACAATCGACTGAAAAGGGAGAACCGGCTCCAAAGAAGGCGAAGACCGTTTCATCTGCAGGCAAGGTCATGGCGTCGGTTTTTTGGGATGCGCGTGGGATAATTTTCATTGACTATCTTGAAAAAGGAAAAACTATCAATAGCGAGTATTATGCGAACTTATTGCAACGTTTGAGCGAAGAAATCAAGCAAAAACGGCCGCATTTGGCTAAGAAGAAAGTGTTGTTTTATCAAGACAATGCACCAGCTCACAAATCCGTTATTGCAATGGCCAAAATTAATGAATTAAAGTTTGAATTGCTACCTCATGCACCCTATTCGCCAGATTTAGCCCCCTCGGATTATTTTCTGTTCCCAAACTTGAAAAAATGGCTCAGTGATGAAAGATTTCCCAACGATGAAGAAGTGATGTCGGTAGTTAATGGATATTTTGAGGAGCAAGACAGTTCTTATTATAAAAAGGGTATCAAACTTATTGAACATCGCTGGGAAAAGTATATAGAGCTGAAAGGAGATTATGTTGAAAAATAAATATATTTTTTTTCAGAATTTTTGTGTTTTCTTTGTTGGGTCGGATACTTCTGGGACCATCCTCGTATTCATGTCCTTCAATAATGAGGCTCAATCACAAAGTAGATAATACGAACTAAAAGAGTGAATAATAAATAAATATTCAACAGTTAATTCAAAGCGTAAAATAGTAATTAAATTAAAATATGAAATCATCCAAATGTGACGTTTAGATTTACGTTTTATTAAAAAGAATCATGTGTATAGGGTGGTGTATATGGAAACATGTGTATAGTTTCTTTTTAAGAAAACACAAATCTAGATGTCACATTTGGACGGCCCTATATAATAATAATTCTGTTGTAAAAAGTGAAATAGCTACTTCGTTAAACTATATTTTAGTGACTATAAAGAGAAAGTTTTTTTTGTATGTAATTAATTATGATGAATCATTCATTTCAACACTACATAATTTTTCGTCCTAGATTTTATAAAGTAGTACTTTGAGGATGATTGATGATGATTGGCATGGTTGTTGAAATACATATCAGTTTATAAACAAATGAAGTGAACATTAAATAATTATTAATCATTTTTACAATATCTTGTGGCGTTGAGGCGATGATTCATTTATGTAAAAGAACAAAATTTTATAAAAGTAATTCAGTCATTACTTGTTGGTAATTTTATTCGTTTATGCGCATTTTGATGTCAATAGGTTCATCATTAAAAATGAAATTATTATTAAAAACTAAATTAATTATTATTAAATTATTGTGAATTGTTAAATGATTATTAATTTATTGTTAACTATTATTTTAATAGTATTATAGTTGAAAAATTAATTAAATATATTTATTAACTTTTTTGGTATTAGAATTGAATTTATTTCTATTAAAATGAATTTTCCACGATATCGAAACGAATAATAATAAATTTACTTCTTGGTTAAAGAAATAATATGTAATTAATTCTGAAACAGATTAATCACACACTTCAAATATTAAGTGTTTAATAATCACTTATGTTGCTGTTTTATCCGCTGATACGCATTTTGACAACTATTCTATCATTACCAGAAAATTTCATATAAAATTCAAATAGTTCTTATGAAGTAAAAAAATATTTATTAACATAAAGTAATTGTACATATTTCATATTTGCATACATACATATATATATATATATATATATATATATATAGAGAGAGAGAGAGAGAGAGAGAGAGGAGAGGAGAGGAGAGTTCATCCCTAAGATGATTTTACACAATATAGACTGAAAGATTATTATAAAGGATATGATATGATAAATATTTTAATACTAAAATCTTCCCAAAGTAACAATTTGTAAAAACTTGTCCTAACAAACAACTTATTCTAGCTACCTAACTTGCATAAATGTGCATTAACCTTACACTAGCTTATGGGGTTATACGCAGTTAGAAATTTCAAAAAATCGATTTTTTTTTTTTGTATTTTCGGAATGCACATATATTTGAGTATATTCTCTGAAAATTTGAAGTAAATTCGATAAATATTTATTATACCATGTAAGTTGAAAAAAATTTTTTAACTATGTGTAAACTACTTCCGAAACTTCAAACGCGTTTATCTCAAAACGGTGTTTTCATAGTCGGTGATCTCGATATCTCAGAAATGGCTGAACCGATCGGTCTCAAATTTTCACACAATCTTTTCAAATATATTCCTCAGGTATTGAACGAAGGAATAAATTTGAAAATTTTAGTAAAAAACGAAAAATTTTTTTCAAGTAGACGCCATTTTGTCAAAAATGAATATTGTTATTATTCCTTCGTTCAATACCTGCATTAATCTATCCTTTAAAAGAATTGACCATATTTTTGATTTCAAATAATCCAAACCGCCGATATGGAGATCACCGCCAAGCGCCTTTTTTTGGAGGTCGTTCGGGACATCGTCTGCAGGAGCGGTGCACTTCAATATTTTTTTATGATCGGCATGTTATTTTATTCTTGAAAGTAGGATCTATTCAAATAACCATAATTTGTAATTGCAAAATAAATACTGTTTCTAAAAAAAATTCCTAAAAAAACGTCGTTTTTGCGCCTCGCAACTGCGTATAGCCCCTTATACCAATATTGACTAAGTAGTGAAATTGTGATGAATGAGTTGTTCTGATAGATTATCCTGTATTGTGTATAATCACTAGCACTTCACTGGTGATTCAGAGTGTAGTTGTTGTATTGAAGACCGATGACAGGACGATAATGATGTTGTGAGAAAAGAAAAGGGGATTATGATTTGTAGTAGTGGAACATGTAAGGAAAGATGTTCTTTTTTACCCTCTGGACTTTGAGGATGGGGGATAGACGAGAGTATATGAGAGAATTGTTATCACGTGACTGTTTTTTGATTGTAATTTTTTTATATATCTTCTCTCTTATAAATTTTTGATGTTTTTTTTTCAACACATCTTTAATTATTGTAGTCTCTCTCTCAGTATATATATATATATATATATATATATATATATATATATATATATATATATATATATATATATAGGGTAATCCAAATATGATACCTAGATTTCTGTTTTATTAAAAAGAAACATGTGTATAGGGAGTGGTGTATAGGGAAACATGTATATAGTTTCTTTTGTTTCTTCTTAAGAAAACACAAATCAAGGCATCACATTTGGATGATCTTCTTTCTCTATCTCCCTTTCTCCTCCCCTCTCTATATATATGTCTACATTTAAATATTTTATTACTTTTAAGTCTAGAGATGTTTTTCACACAAATGAATTATTACCTCAACTTCACTATATATTAGTAAGTATTCAATAAGTACTTATTGTTCACTTTAATCATTTATAACAACAATATGTTGATGCGCATTTTGATAGCAATACCATTATCATCAGAGTATCGCATTTTAAAATCTGACATTTCTTTACAAAGTAAAGAGTAATTAATTATTGAACGCTTACTAATATATTATGGTGTTTGGGTGATAATTCATTTGTGTGAAATTGAATTTGTCATAATTCCAAAACAAATAAAAACAAATAGCTTCAAAGGGTGTTATTGTATTTATCATTTTGAAAACATATAGCTTGTATATAGTGTTTTTTAAGAGTGATATAACTTTAAATTGAATCTCGATCAAAAGTTCTATCAATCTTAAAAAAAAAAATCTTTATATTTATATATATATATATATATATATATATATATATTTATATATATATATATATGTAATATGTATATGTAAAGTTGTTTTTTAGGTTAGATAGAACTTTCAATAGGGATTCCATTTAAAGTTCTGTTATATTTAAAAACGCCCATATATATTAAATTTGCATCTTTTAAGATGAAATTGCCACTTAAATCCTTATATTCGATCAAGAGTTTTTAAAGTTATTTCTTATAATTTATAAGAGTTACTAGAAATGAATTGAATCTTATATATGTTATGTTTATAATGTGGAATTTCTTATTGCAATTTCAGAATTGTTTACTTTAATTTTTATAGAAATAAAACTTATATTTTAAAAAAAGGCCCTCTCTTTTTTAAAAAAAGGCTCTGATGCTGATAGCGTCGCCATCGAAATGCATCAGCCGATATAATTATAGATTATATAATTATAAATAATAAGTGAACAATAAGTGATTATTGAACACTTTAAATTATTGTGGTATTGGGGTTAAAATTCATTTATGTAAACTTATATTTAGAGCCTATATACATATACATTGTGTAGTGTTTTGAAGTGTCCATTCGTTTCTTAATATTCATATATAGGGCCATCTAAATCTGACGCCTGGATTTGTGTTTTATTAAAAGAAAAGAAAATAAACTATAGTTAAATATCGATAAAAAAAATATCGATAAATATCAATATGTTTCTCTTTACACCACCCTATATACATAATTTATTTTAATAAAACACATATCTAGATATCATATTTGGATGACCCTATACATGCATATATATATATATATATATATAAATTTGTAAATGGATACGTGAACAGAAAAAGTATCTGATATAATAGAACAAATAAAATAATTGATATTGACATGATTAGCGCATATAACAAGAATAGAAGACAAAAGGTAGACAAAGATAATTATAGAATGGAAACCAGAAGATAAAAGAAGACAAAAAACACACCTCATTAAAATTGAGAAATAAAATTGTGAGGCATAATGGATCGAGGGTTGGGGAGATTGGCCGTTAATATGAGAAAGTGGAAGTGTTTCCGAAAAACGTTTAAGAAAAGCTAGTATCATTTATTGAGACTCATTCAAAAATGAGCTAATACAAGTGTTAATGACATATACATACATACATATACAAATATATATATATATATATATATATATATATATATATATATATATATATATATATATATATATATATTGAATTGTTTATATTATTTCGTTACTCTTGATCGAGGTTTAAAAAAAAATAAAAAAAATATAAGCTATAGTCATTTCTAAATTAGAAGTATTTGCTGGCTGATTGCTTTAGAAACCAAGTTTAATAGAACGATAATAAATAACAGGCAAAAATAATTTGATAACAGAGAAAAAGGGTTATAAAAAAATAATTTTTACTTTTCACTAATTTGTTTCTATTCTTAAGAAGTTAATTATTTCAAACAGTTAAATTATGTTATTGAATAATTTACTCGTATATTCTTTGTATAAATAGAACTCAAAAAATAATACGTTTTTAATTCTAAATAATATAGGGGTTTTCAATAAAAATGTCAGAACTTTGGCAGCTGCTGGCAGCCATGTTTGAAATTATTTTTAACCTCATTTTGACATTTCAACTCAGTATAGTTTGAGATAATTATCATGGAACGTTTAATATTTCAACAACGGTTAGAAATTGTAAAAACTTTAATAGATTTATTGGAACAAAAGTTGAATGAGTCCATTATTTCACGAAATTCATCAATTGGCTACTAAGATTATATGATCTAGTTCGAATGGATTGTTTTATGTGCGATTATGTGAAATCTTTGGTTTATGATGATAAACCACAAACAACAGAAGCATTAAAAATAAACATTGAACTTGTAATTCATGAAATTTGACTACAATTATGTGAAAGAGTGATTAAAAATTGGACTAAAGGAATGCATTATATCTAGTGAAGTCATGGTGGTCGTATAGAATATGCTTGAAGGTAAAAAAAATAACTAATTAATTAAATAATTTTTGTTTTAATTCCATTTAAACTTCTGAAGCGTTTATTGAAAGACCCTGTATAAAAATTGATTTATAAAAAGCAATCTGTCGTAATAGAAATCAAATCTTAGAGAAATAAAATGTAGAATTTTTATATAAAACAACTTAATAAGGATTATTAGAAAATCATTAATATGGGTATTGATAATCTATTGATAATTCACAATGGATTTCTGACATGAAAACAAATTTATCTTCAAACGAAAATTCTCTTATTTAAATTTGCAAATTAAACAAAGATATTAATTGAAAGTAAAATTTTATTCATGTATGTAATTAATATAAGACAGTTCATAAATTGATTTAAGTAATGAAAATATAATTAATTATAATAAGTTAAATTAATGATGCAAGTAATAATTAAATAAAAGTATATAAATCAGTTTTTCAAAGAAATAATGTTAAATAAAATACTTAATTAATCAAATTATTTAAAAATGTTAATCCTTTGCTTGAAATTATTTCTTAAAAAATCTTTAAGTTTTATATATCATAATTGAATGTTTCTAAATATTAAAAAACTTATCTGTAATTGATCTATCTAACATTAGTTGACCAATACAAGTTAATACATAAAAGTATATGAATTGCAAATAATTCTAGTTGTATATTTTAATGCAAACATTAATAATATATGTTATTATTATTGCACACGATGTAATACAAACTATTATAAATAACATATTTATTAATATAATAAATATGATATTTTATTTAATTAGATGTACTGTATCAACATTAATATTCACATGTTATGAAATACGACTCATACATTTAGTTATCAACAGAATAAAACGTGTAATTTATACAATTAACCATATTTATGTTAATTGAAATTGAGTAACCTTACTTATTTATATATAATAATTAGTTTCATGTTGTTGTATAAATATTTTATTATTTAATTCAAACAATGTAATTGATTATATTAAAAAGACACAATTCATCTTTCTACTTATGTGTGTATATAATGAGTCACAGGTTCGATCAGATGTGTGCATGTTTACACATAAAACTTTGTTTTTACAGTTGGTATTATGCATTTAATTTCTAACATGGAAGTATGAATATTTTAATCCTCTTTAGTATTTTATAAAATTTTGAAAATTAAATAACTGTTTATTTTATAAAACTGATTTTAAGGCAAAATATTATTCGATCGAATTTGTCTGTTGTAAAATTCTTTAACGATAAGTGAAGTAAGTTACCTTTACACAAATGAATTTTAACCCCAATACCACAATAATTTAAAGTGTTCAATAATCACTTATTGTTCACTTATTATTTATAATCATATGATCTTATAATTACATCGGCTGATGCATTTCGATGGCAACGCCATCATTGTCAGAGCCTTTCTGCCACAGTTCCAAAACAACAAATAAGTAAGTTACCTTTATGTACAAAAATTTATAAAATTATTTTTATTCACTTCCTATATAATATTTTATAATTATTTTCTACGAAATAAAAATTTACATGAAAATTATAAAAAAATGAAACATGAGAAGACTTTTTGAAGAAATAACGAAAGCTTTTGTCCATTTGTTAAAAAGTGTCTCGAATTATCTCATTACATCCAAGTATGATTGTTTTACTAGTATAATTTTTAATATTAGAAAAAATGATTTAGACATTCCACAAAAAAACACCTATCAAAGTTCTGACATTTTGATTGGAAAACCATATAGTTTCATTGCTCCATCTTTGATAAGGTCTTTTTTTATTTCTTGATCTACATTTCATAAACATTTTTGTCTACTTATTGCCCTCTCTTTTTGCAATGTGCTCTAACCATATTTAGATTAACGATTTCTTATATATATATATATATATATATATATATATATATATATATATATATGTGTGTGTGTGTGTGTGTGTGTTTTTAATATAACAGCAAGAAAAGACAAAAGGTGGGTAAAGATTATTATGGAATAGAGATCAAGAGGTAAAGGGGCACATGAAAGAGACCTCTTCAAAGATGGGGAGAAGAAACTGTAAAGATAGTAGAAGCGAGGGTTGAAAGATCTCGGTAATAGAGAGAAGAAAGTGGAAATGTTTGTAAAAGATTTTTAAGAGGTATTAACATTCGGTGAGGAATTTGAATATTGCCTTAAAAACAAGATATTCTTCAGAAAAAAATACAAACATTTTTTCTATTTTATGTTTAATTTGTTTTATTTGCATGTATTTCACTTTGATTTCGTTTAATGTCAATTTTATTAAATTTAGTTTAATAAATATATAAATTATCTTATTATCTAAAAATGGAAATTCTATCATATTATTTACAAATCAAAATATTTTAAAAGAACTTAATTCATTTCAAATATGAGGTTCGTTTAATAAGTATAATACATTTATTTATTGTTTAATTTAATTAATTAATTAATTAAATTAAATTTTTCAATTTAGTTTTTCTTACTTTTTACCATACTTATCAAACGACCCTCGTACATAAAAAAATCATTACAAACAACACAACAATAAATGACTAAAATTTTCTATTAGAGCTTATGGATATATTTTTGATACAGTTATTTTTTTTATTTTAATAAAAAAAACGGTCAAGTTATTTTTCTTTGGTTCAACTTGAATTTTCATTCGTGTAAAAAAAAATAGTACGGATAACTTTGGTAATCGAAATATCGACGAAATCTACTAGCATTCGAGTTGTATAAAAAACAGATAAAAAGGATTATTGACTATCACATTCACATAAAATAAATAGAAAAATGTCAAACGCATGTATGAGGCCGCAGAGTTTTAAAAAAAACGATGATGTAGTTATTTTTATGCTCTGTTTGTGGGTTATTTGCAATTTTTTAATAAATGTTTCATATTTATAAATCAATTATATTTCATAAAATATATATATATATATATATATATATATATATATATATATATATTAAAAAAATATTTGTTATTAAAATCACAAAAGTATATTTATAATACATATTTCATTTAGCTGTAATAAAATGTACTTTTTGTCAAATAAAAAATATTTTTTATTAAAAATAAATGTGATTGTGTTTAGACAAATTCAATTTTAATACAAATAAAATAAGAAGACTTAATAATAATAGTAAAATACTTATTGTAAAAATATTAGATTTTATTATTGTAGTATTTAATAATTACTTGTTCACTTTATTCTCTGATTCGTATTTCACCTACGCTTATTCATCTAAATTGATTTTCAAAACTTAACAAGAAGCTAAAAAGAAAACTATTTAACAGCTTTTCATCAATATCATTGCAACCATTCAAAAGAAAATTACCAATCGTGCTTTTAAAATTTGTATAGTCATTGCAAAAATTGCATTTTTCAACAAGAATTTATTTCGAATAATCAGTAACAAAAATCATAAATATCAAATCAAAAATTTGTTTTTTAATCAAAATTCTGATCTTTTTGGAAGGACTGTATATTATTTTTATCAATTATAACTTCATCAAAAATACTGTTCTCATTAATTTGCAATGTTTAATTTGGATTCATAACCCATAGCTATATGTATTTAACTTATTAACCAGTTAATTACAATCACTTTTCTTCGATTACTTGAACAAAATATAATTATTTACATTTAAAACAGCTTCTCAAAGAATTCATTTACGTTTATATAATGTTAAAACATGAACAGAAATTTGAATTTCAAATCATATGTTGTTTTTCTAGAAACGATTTTTTTCCATAGCTTAGTTGTCATAATGAACATAAATTATATATTTATGTTCATAGTTCTTTGAAAGTGTTATAAGTGTTCATAAAAAAATAATAGAGATACAATACGATTTACAGATTTTTTATGGATTGTTGAACATCTTAAAAGGTTACTTGTATGTAGATATTATATAAGTATATTAATTATTTAAAAATTATTTTATTAGTACATTTAAATATTTATATATATATATATATATATATATATATATATATATATATATATATAGGGTGAACCTAAATGTGTCCTAGATTTGTGTTTTATTAAAAATATACATATTTCCACATGGATATACACATGTTTCTTTTAATAAAACACAAATCTAGACGTAACATTTTGATGACTCTCTCTCTCTACAATAGAAAAATATTGGATATATATATATATATATATAAAGTTGATAGAAACATATATTTATATTTTTCATATACCTTAACAAAAAATCAAGTTTGACGGTCTATTCTTTTGTTTTAGAAAACAAAAATAGATAAATTTTATTCGGTGTCACTATCGCTACTGTAATTCCAAACAATCAACCTTTTATTCGATATTTATAGTGGTTGCTTTTATACGTTCTGGTAAGAATTTGCGTCACTCTGAAATATATAAATCCATGAATTCCATGAAAAATTATAAAACGATGAAATCTATTTGAACGCGTAAAAAAAGACCTGCGTAAATCAATACATGCGTATATGACTCCTGGTATAATTTGCCGCGTAAAAAAGTCAAGGGGGAATCTGTAAATTAAGGGACAATTCCTTTGGCCGGGAAGGTTATGTGTGTGTGTGTATCGACTATTTAAAGGGTATATAGGTGCATATATATATATGAAAACCGATATATATATATATCATATACGCACCAGTCATCAGCAGTTGTGGCCGCAAAACTAATGGAAATAGGGATCCCCCTATTCTAGATTTGTGATCTATTAAAAGAAACTATACATGACTATTTACCTTGTACATTAACCTACAAACATGCAGCGTTTTTGTAATAAAGCACAAATCTAAAAATTACATTTTGGATGACTCTCTCTTTTCTCTTTACATATACTTATCATATATATATATATATTTATATATGGATAGAAAAAATAATTGTGACATTAATAAACTGTACAACTTTATTTGTGAATTTTGTATTGGTGAAATTTGTTATAGATTATTTTTGTAGAAATAGGGTCTTAAATATGATTATTGAGTTCTACTGTTACATTTTCTACAGTTGATTTATAATTTTTAAATATAGTCAATTTTAAAGAAAGGCGTTTTTATGATAAAGAATTAATTAAAAGATTAATTTGAACCTGTAATAACTAATTAATTGAAACAATGGTAAAAATCAAAATAATTCACCTGTATAGATATTTGGGTAAAGGAATTACAAGCAGGAAATATTTGGTATTCTAATGTAATTTGTATAAATAAATTTAAGTATGAAAAATAGATAAATCGAATACAAGATATTAAATATAGAGTTTTCCAATGAGAATGTCAGAACTTTGACAGCTGGTGGTAGCCATGTTTTAATTTGTTTTTAACTTCATTTTTAAATTTCAACTCAGTATATAGTTTGGCAAATAATCATGAAACGTTTAATACTTCAACAACGTTTAGAAATTGTAAAAACTTCAATAAACTTATTGAAACAAAAGTTTAATGAGTGCATTATTTCACGAAATGGATCCATCGATTGGCCACCAAGATCATGTGATCTAACACCATTGGATTATTTTCTTTGGAGTTATGTGAAATCGTTGGTTTATGCTGATAAACCACAAACAATAGAAGTATTAAAAATAAACATTGAATGTGTAATTCATGAAATTGGACCACAATTATATAAAAGTGACTAAAAATTGAACTAACCAAATGTACTATCAAACGAAGTCGTGGTGGTCATATGAGTAAAGTTGTATTCCATCATTAATACCATAGAATATGCTTAAAAATAAAAAAACTAATTAATTAAATACTTTTTATGTTATTTCCATTCAAACTTCTGAAGAATTTATTGGAAAACCCCATATATGTGAGAGAAATAATTTATAAACGAGATACTTTTTCGAGATTTTTTCTAGATTAAGAAAATAAATAGTCATAGATAGATATGATGATTAACTAATGAAAAATTAATTATTTTGAAATGAGAATTTATCTTCATGGAATTGAAGAGTGGTAGGCGTAAAGGGGACAAAGAGGGAATTAAAATCAAATCATGATTGTTGTTCTTGTTTTCTTGTCTGCTGTACTGTTTTGTAATACTGTAATAATTATTTTATTAAAATTTTAAGGTCATAATTCTTTGTCGTTATTATGTTATAACATAAGTTGTCAAAAAAAACACAGCAAAAATTGCTAATAAAAATTGACAATCATTATGAGATGTTAATACAAAATTTGAACAAAACAAAGATTTGCGCTTGATTTATGCCACACAAACTTACGGAAGACCAAAAGAAGGCACGAGTTGACCATTAAAATGTCTGAAAGAAATCACAAATTTTTCTATCTGGAAACCAAGTGTCTGAGTATATCATGGAAATTACCAAGCTCATTTAAAATTAGTTAGTAAGTCTAGATAACTTTTACTCATATAGTTTTGACATTTTCTTTGCGAATAAATGTGAAATAAAAAAAATCACATAATTTTCCACAATTCAAATAGTGTAATATTTTATAATAATAAGCTATCAATAATTAATATCTCTGTATTTATCTAAAATGAGAAAATTGCATTTTTAGAAATCACAAATGAAAATAATATTTATTTGTTTTTACAATTCAAAAAGCATTATTCATTACGAATTCGTTCTGCAAGATGGAACTATCACTAGCTAGTAATATTTAGGTACTATATGGAATGCTTTTGGAGGAGGATAGTAAGAATTAGGTTGAAATATCGAAAATTGGAAAAACTGTTTTTTTTTTTTGCATGACAATGCATCATCTTACAAAACCGTGTCTGTATATGAATTTTTGACCAAAAAATGTAAATTATCCAAAATATACCATATTTACCTCTATCTGACTATTTTTCGCCAAAAAAATAAAATTACGATGGATGTCACCCTAAAATTATACAAATCGCAATGTTGGAGATCATCGGAGTTATCCCAAAAACATAATTATTAAAATCGATCCATATATATTATTTGTAGAAGGGAAATATTTTAAATAAATATTTAAATTTTTAGCAAAATAAAAAAAGTTTGTTTTTTTTATTCAAAAAGTTCGGATTGTTTTCCAACACACTGTGTATATGTGAATATAATACTTATATATTTATTCGAATTTAATTAAATTACTCAAAAAAAACTTTTCAATAAACGATTCGTGTTTTCATCTACGGTGATATCTTGCTTACAAATTACGTCAATGAGTGTGTTATTAAAACAAACGGATCTCATGATGATATTGTATACAGCATTTTATACGTGTTTATAAAAGATCTTATATCTTTCTTTTACAAAATTCTTTCCGCCTACTTTTATTGCTGACGTGAGATTACATTTTAAGCACTGTATAAACGAATTAAATGAGGATCACCATTGCCAAATAACAACCCACATAGACGTGCACCCAAACATCCATATTATATAAGGACAATATATGTGCCGCTCTATACTGATTCTCACGTACTATATGTCATCAGTATCATTGTAAAATATTAATATGAAGCATTAAACTGTTCGCGAATCCGAATGAATATATATCAGACAGTTTGTGTGTTATTTTGAAATAAGTCAAGTTTTTCAGTGAGTCTTCAGGATATATATTTTTCTTCTTTTTTTATACGACACTCGAGCTATCGCGTACGAAATATTCGAAAAAATCATTACAAATATTTTACGATTGTTGTGCGTGTGATGTGTTATGTTGATATTAGTTATTTGATTATGATAATATTTGTGTTGAGTGTTTATATTATTTGTTACGTTACTTAAATTTACATACACATATGATATCGTCATTTTAATATAATGCTTTTTTTACTTCGCATACTTAAATAATACAGAAAATAAATTCAAAAAAATTGATCGGACTTCACCGAACGTACGATTCGATCCAAAAAAAGCACAAGTATGCTTTTTAGTGATATAAAATTAAATTATATTTCGGTTTGTTTGTATCATATAGGTTGGACAGAGAAATTAATTAGGGGTTCTTCCAAAAGGTCCTAATAAATATATCTCTAATATATATTTAAATATTTCAGTTACGACTAGGGGATAAAACAAAATAGGCTTGTTTAGCTTGAAAATTAAACCACGAGGGAATTAAACTTTTCACTGTTGTCCTGGGATAATCCTTGTTAGTTGTAAACAAACTCACTTTCAACATTCGAGATGTTATGTTTCTGTATCTCTATTAATTAATTTTCTCGATGGATAATAAATATTAATACTTTATTTAATATTTCTTACATATAACTTTATATTAATTTAGAATATTAAAACATTACATGCTATCAATCTGAAATGTATAAACTGTTTCTCAATATTTGAGTTTAATTACAGATTTTTTTAAATATTTAATTTATTTAATAATTATATTTAATCGGATTTTTTGTATAAATTTATTTTATATTCTTCTTTTAATGCTTTATATTATTTATTAAACTGTTTTAATTAAAAATATATAAAATAGTATAAATATAACTCATGCTTTTTTTAAATTTTTAATATAGTTAATTTTATTTAATCATATTTTAAAATTTTCTATTTAAATTTATATACAATTTTTTCAAATACATTAAAATAAATCCTAAGTGCATAATTTAAAACTAAATTTTATTTTTTTATATTTAAACATATTTTTTAAATAAATAAATCATTCGCTCTCGTTTAAAAAAAATATTAAAATATTCAATAAATATATATTGTGAACTTTGTTGACTAAATCGTATATTAATGACCATACCATTATTATTATCATAAAATATAATAATTTAACATTTTCAATTTTTAATAATTTTAATAAATTATTTGTTTTTTCAAAATAATTTATTAATATAAATATTTGACAAGTTTAACACAAATAAATCATTTATTTCAATCACATGGAATTTAATTTGTTCAATCACTTATTGTTCATTGTATTCACTGATATGCATTTTGATAGTCATGCTGTTATAGTCAAGGTGTTGCATTATAAACTCTAGGACTTTATAGAATCTTTAATGTATTATAAAACTTTTAATACGGTGTTGATCAGTGCATTTATGTTCATATTCAAATTAAAAAGTATGTTATTCTTCAAAATAAGTTTTTTATGCTTACTAAAATTTATAATTGATAAAATTATAAAATGCGGTGTGAAATATATAAAAAAGTATTCATAGTATTTTTTAATGACAGAAAAAACACAGATATCGATTTGTGCAATTTTATAAAAATAATTATTTTCATTTATTAAATTAATCCAGATTATTAAAAAATATTATACGAGCAATATTTTAATTCACTATAGTGTCATTCATTATATTTCAATATACAAGATTAATTAAACAAAATTTAAATTACAAATATTTTTTATGAAATCTGTAGCGTCAGTGGTTTTAAAAAAATTGTCTTCCTTATATTAATTCCATAAAATCCTGATAATAATTTGAAAATATGTAATTGTAAAGGAGTTCTTTCTTATAATTGCATTTAAATACTTTATAACATTTTAATGGGGAAAAATAAAAAAATGATACTAAAAAATATTATATATTTTATAGTAAAGTAAATGTTTTACATAGAACTTTTAATCTATAAATAAAAAGTACAAACCGTGTATATATAAATATATATATATATATATATATATATATATATATATATATATATATAAATGTATGTGTATCTATATTTATACAAACATACATACAAGGTTTATATATTTTATTTATAAATTAATAAATATCTAAAATTGTCATTAGAAATTACATTAAAAAAAATTTCAACAAAAATTGAATTATAAATTATTATTAAAAATGGTTGGTGATTTTTTAATACTTAACTGTGACACTCGTACTGTGAATGATATCTTTTTTACATCTAAGAACTAGTCCCTTCTTCAGTGAAATAATTTAAAAATAGATTTAAGAAGGATCAGTACAATTCACTGTTCTTTATTGAAACCCCTTTTATTCGATTTTCTGTACTAAGCAGTATTTTGCTATTTTATATACATATATATATATATATATATATATATATATATATATATATATATATATATATATATATATATATATGTATGTATGTATGTATATGTATTCCGTCTTTAACGATTCTTATTGATTTCTTTAATAGAAAAAATAGGGTATCGAGGTTTTGAATATTTTTCGTATTTTTTTTTATCCTTTTTGTTTATTGAATTATCTAGATTTGTTTATAATTTCAAACATATATATATATATATATATATAAAGTCTTTTTTGTGGACATAACAACACTATTTACGATTTTTATTTCACTAAAACTAATTTCAAAAAATTGTGTCATTTTCAGTAACTTATTAAAACTTGCAACAGAATGGGATCATAGAAATGATTTTAAAAAACATTAATACAAATGCGATAAATATAATTTTAGAATATATTCATCTTATAAATAAAAACGACTATGCTTATATAGGACAGTCAAAATGAGACTTCAGGATGTAATATGTAAATTATATCTAAATCCTTTATTGTCATTTGGGCCCATTCTGTATTTGGTTCAACAAAAAATGTATAATCATTATACATTTTTTGTTCTATCAATCATATATCAAATACAATATGTTAAAAAATATAACACAAATCAATAATTTAAATTAAAGAATGAAAAATATTAAACAAATAACTTTTAGAAATTAAATTAAAAATTTGTAATAATTTTTATATATTTAATACATATTGTATGTATGTATGTATGAATGTGTGTAGGGTGGCTCTATGTATCTACACACACACACACACACACACACACACACACACACACACATATATATATATATATATATATATATATATATATATATATATATATGATAGTGATACTGAAGAGTTTAGACATACTTTTACTTGCTTACTATCATTTATTATTCTTTACTATTTTTTAGTCTCATTTGGACCACCTATATGAGTCTGTATGTATTATATGTAAAATAAATAAATATTATAGACATTGAATTAATTACAAATTATTTATCTTACATAATATATAAATGTTAACAAACAATTTAATTAAATATTTCCAGTAAATTGTGATGAAAAAATTTAAAAAAATATTCAGTAAATATTTTTCATTTAATTAAATTTATTTATTCATTTCTAACTATAGAATTAATTCGTTTTTTTTTTAGTTATTATTAAACATTTTCAAATATGATATATTTGTTCATTTTATTTCATTATAATAGTTTTTTTTAAAAAAAGTAAATAGTGTTTTTAGTACAGGCAAGAAATAATTTTAAACTGTTTTTGTTCAATTACAATAAACATAACTGTATTATTATAGATAAATATGATCTGATTAGACTATTAAAATCAATGTATGCATTTCCTGCTGAGTTTGTGTCCGTTCCATAAAGTCGTTGCCAAGGGGTATACAGCCAGCCCGCATTGCGGTTTAACCCGAGGCCTATAAATCTAAACTGATTGTTATCATACGTTTCTAATCGCAATTATGCTTTAATTAAATGATTAATACTTAACATTGAAGAAAAGACCAAAAACCATAATTACTGATATGAGTAATTCTTGTTTTTTAAAATAAAAAAATAAAATTGTTTATATTAATAAACAATAGTTAATAATTTTTTTTAGAGAAAATGTTATAAGAAAATACAATTGATTTAAATTTAGCATATTTTTTAAAATACTATTTTCTTATCAGTAATTTATATTTTTGTACAAAACTTTATTTACAAATAATCAATGCTTAGTATTAATTTTTATTTAACAGATATGATTTTTAAAAAACATATTGTATTATAAAACTTGGTAAATTTTGCAGAAAACTTATAGCTCTGGAATAATATTAGTCATTACAATTAATTTAAGATTTGAGTATTTAAAAAATATAATTTTTTGTCAGTGTTTAGTAAATTTTATTTTCTTATTTAGAGCAAGGTTTTATTAAAAATGTGACAGAATTAATAAATTAAATTTTAATTAATGGTATATATTTAAAGACAAAATATTAGGTAACTAAAAATTTTCTGTCATTTTTGATTGTATCATAATTTCAAGAATTGTCATAATATTCATTATGTCAAATATATTAACTGAATAACAAAGTATGTGTCTTATTTCATTCGTTCACTGCATTTCGATGTGTTTACTATATTTTAAAATATAATTTCAATTTTTTAAAATGTCTATAAAATAGTGTAATACGTACTTGCTTACTGTATGAATTTAACTTTGTTCTAATCCTGCTCAAATTGTAAGAAAAATTTGTAACGAATTTGAAAAAGGGGTAGTTATATCAAGAAGGATTTAGAGGTAGTAAAAAAAATATTTCAGAGGATGAATCATTAGAAGATCAAACTATATTAGGTAGACTATCGAATGTTATATCGATAAATTACAAGAAATGATAAAAAAAATCGAATTTAACTTTTCAACAGCTTGGTGAAAAATTCAAAATAACTGGTGAAAATATAGATTTATTTGTATAAAATAGGAAAGAGGTGGAAATTGGGGAAATGGGTACGACACTCTTTAACTTTTGATAATAAATTAGAGCATCTTAATATTTATGCATCTCTTATTACACTGCTAGAATTTTAAAAAGTTTTTTGATCTTTATCTAACTATAAACATATTTATTACTAGGTATCATTAAGTTATTATTTTACATAAACATTGAAAGCAAAATTGACTCCAAGAAAAATTTTTTTCTCTGTTTAGTGAATTTTAAGAGGAATTATTCATTATGAGTTTACACATTTACATTGAACATCTACAATGAGTGCCTAATATATTACAACAAAAACAACCAGTGCTGGAAAATCATCAGAGTTTTATTTTTGCAAAATAATATTCGGATACATATTTCAATAACAACAAGAGAAAAGATAATTAATTTAGGACAGAAAATTTTTCTCCACCTTCCATATTCACCATCAGATTTACATTTATTTTTATGCCTGGATAATCATATGCATGGTAAAAAAATTAATAATGACAAGTTAAAAACAAGTTTCTTAATTTTTTGAAAATCAAAATTCTGAATGTCATAAAAATGGAATTTATAAATTATACTCTCGTTGGGAAAGAATAGTTCCACATAAAAGTGGATATTTTGACAAATAAGTTATTTTAATTGAATTTAAACGTTCTTATTTTAATTTCAAAAGTGCAGAATTTTTTAGTTACTTCATATTATAGTTTGTAAAAAACAATTTTGACTAATTTAAATTTACAGTATTTTTAAGCCATATTTTTATAAAAAATATATTGTAGTTCCTAGGAAAAAATTCTAATTAATTTAAGTTAATACTTTTTTTAAGAAAACATTTTATTTGATTGTTATAAAAAAAGTGTTTTATTTGTTACGGTTTCATGTAAAAATAAAAATCAATCAATATTATTTAATGAAATTGACTTATCATTGCATTTTTAGAATTGTAATATATTTTCGATTTTTTATGAAAATCTCTATCGTTAAAAATTATCTATATTTAGTGTTTATTGACATTTTTTTTTATTTTATTTCAATATAATTTCATTTATTGCAGTGATAATTATTGATATTTAATTAAAATGTTAAAGGATAGTAAATTATAGTAAGTAAGTAAATGTATGACTAAATTGTTGAGACTCATTTGGGTAATCCTATATAACTAATAATAATGGTTAAATAGAAAAATGTATAAATTTTCACAGACTGAATTTTCATTTAGAAACAATTGTTGTAAAAAAAAAACATAAAAGTTTTACTAAGTTGATTTAAATTTATTCTGCAAACAAAATACCCTAATCTAAAATTCAATTCAAAAGTTCATTGAATCAGTAATTCCTTATTAACATGTTTAATAAATTTCCATGAAATTCTCAACACTTAAATCTTTCAATGTTCGATAATTAAAGAATTATATAAAAAAAATACTCAAACAAATTTTAAATTTGAATTAAATAATTGTAACTGTATCGAATTTTAATTTTGAATTATTTGTTTCAGATACAATAAAATATTTTAAAAACACATCAAAGATATAAAAAATGATCGTTTGTACTAAATCTTAATTAAATATTGAGTGAATTGAATGTTTTAATAAAATAAATTATCAATACGTGCTTTAAAAATTAAACAAGTCTTATTAAAAATATGTGTTTTAAAAAATCGTGAAATCTATTTATTAGAAAAGTCAAGTTGTTTGAAAAAATGCGAATATTTGATCGATAAATGTGAACGTCTAGTAGTTATTGAAGATCTATATCGATGTTAATAAAGAAATGATAATGCGTTTGAAATAATTTCGTGTGTTTTTCTGGATTTCAATTGAAACGAAACTGGTGTTCGAAGAGAATTCAACGGGAAATATGTGCAATAATGTAGTGTAGTGCAAGGCATGTGGTGGAGGTGGTGGTGGTGATAGTGACGGTGTAGTCCGTGATGGGCTGCACGCCAAGTGTTCTGCTCGATCTTAAACAACATGACAGCACAAGCTTTGATCAAATTCCTGAAAAGTCACCACGCCCTAGTATCGATGTGCCCACTATTATCTTTACGAAGAAGTCTGGTAAGTTTTCTTTGAAATATCTTATTAAAAATATGATTTTAATGATGCACACGACGTCTTTGATTTCTGTTTACAACAAATATTCAACCAAACCAATTATAGATACCAGATGTGTTGCGGTTTATTTTTCTCTTTGAGATCTTTTTTTATTTGATCGAAACACGTTGTAAGTTTATATAAAAATTATTATTTTTTAATAAATTGGAAAAATAATATAAGTCTGAATCATTAAAATAGTTGAATCGAAATAATCGTATATTTTTTTGAAATTTTGAACTTACGTATATTTGAGGGTAGAAAACTTGTTTAAACAAACATTTTATCTAGACTTAAGATATTAATTTATACTAAATTTATATAATAGACTTAAAGATCCAATATGAATTATTATTAAATTTCATAGTATTATATTTTTATTATTAAAAAATAACTATTAAAAACTTTTATTGACAATATATTAAATTTAAAAAAATTATTACATTTTTAAAATTTATAATTTCTATCTTTTATCAAACTTTTTTTTTGCAAGATATATATATATATATATATATATATATATATATAAAGTGATTTATAAAAAATAAGACATTTTAATTAATATTCAATTCTTTTTGTTTATTACATGTAATTTTGAACCTTTTATATTTAATAAGTGCCACAAAATAAGGAAAAAATATAGAAAACGAAGTGATGTTTAAATTAATTATCTCTATTTTTTAAAAAAAAAATGTTTTAATGGTATGAATATGGAATGGAATGGGCCTTTCCACACTAATCATCATGCATACAGTATTCACCCCCATTACCGCTCATCTCACATCCTCTTATCAACAAACTCCCCCACCTAAAAAAATTAGTTTTCTGGTAAGAGCATATGAGACGAGTGGTAATGGGCCGTGAATACTGTATGCATGTTGACTAGTGTGGAAAGGCCCAATGGTATGAATATTATAATGGAATGAATTAAATGAGTAATTAGTAATTATTAACAAATACATATTTAAATACCAAATTATATCAAAAATGAATGAATGATAAGGGATGGGAACGAATAAAATAGCAAAAATGAATAAATATTAGTAGAGATGTAAGTCTAAGTATTATTAAACAATACTAATTAAATTTTTTCCTGAGTAATGACAACATAGTTTTTTAACTATTTGTTTCATGATTCAAAATTCCCAAATAACTTTTTTATCGACAATTATTTTATTGACAATTGATTATTTACTTATATTGAATTTTTTTTTAGCAGAATCTTTCTGGAGATTCAATTATAAAAAAAATCTCTGTGATAAGCTTTCGGTTTTGGGGTATTTATAAGATCTTTAATACATTGTTTTTCCTTTATCTTTTGCATCTTAAGTTGCTAACTTTCAAAAGTTTATTTGCCTTTAGAGATATTTTCTAGCCCCAGGAACAAAAATAAACCCCATCAATAAAAAAATGTATGAATAATTATTTTGGTAATTATGCAGTTCCTGTATCAGTTAACCACCTGAGCAAAATACTCAATAATTATTCATTTCCTACCACTAAGAGTTTCAAGTCAGAATTTTCTTTTCATTTTATTTTAGACCCTAAAAAAATTACTATACGTTCTAATATTAAAAAAAAATGATAAAACTTAGAAATTACAAAGAAAGATCTAGATTTATTGTAACTATATAAAACAAATAATGAGGAACACTAAGTCTAACAATTATAGGGATATAAAAAGAAAAATAGAAAATAGAAAATTATAAAAAGTAAGATAAATCAATTATAAGAATGATGGTTAGAAAAAATCGAAATTAATTACATTAATGATGTTCTATGGATAATTAAACTAATTCGTGATATTTTATTGTAAATTCTCTCTCTCTCTCTCTCTCTCTCTCTCTATATATATATATATATATATATATATATATATATATATAAACACATATATATATACACACACACACACACATAAATTGATCATTTATTTTTTTAATTATTATAAAATTTTATAAAAAGTTTCCAAGTCACTAATTATTTATATTGTATATGAATTTACATTTCGACGCCCAGATAGTCATTATCAGACTACATCTTTATAAAATTTGTTAAAGATACCATAGCTATTGATATGCCATTTATGAAATAAAGTAAATAATAAGTGCATCATAAAATTGTTTATACCATTTTATGGTGTTATACGAGTGATTTATTTGTGTAGTAATGAATTAGATTTAATATTTAATTAATAATGGATTTTTATATGAATCATTTTGTAAATAAATTTATTTTAAGAACTGGAATAAATAAAAAAATAATTTTTGAAACTAAACTTAATACTATAATTATATAAAAAGTATTTGTAATTTTTTTTTATTAATTTTATTAGATTAATTTTAATAAAGCAAACTATTTTGAATATTTAGTTTCAATCAAAATATTTTAATTGTAATATCATTTGTGACCATTTTAATTTTTCAATAATTAGTAGTTCCAGTTCCTAAAAGAATAATATAATTAGTTTATTTATTATATATATATATATATATATATATATAAATAAATAAATAAATAAAAATATGTGAACATCCTCTTTCTATCCACTGCTGGATGAAGGCTTCTCCCAAAACTTTTTCCACTTCTACTGATCCAATGGCTTTCTTTTTTAGTTCATTTCAATCATTTTTTTCTCTTTGTTTCATCTATCTATGGGCCTATTATTAGACCTTTTCATATATCTACGTTTTTAATTAATAATTTCTCTTGTCCATCAATTGTCTTCTGTTCTTATAACTTACTTATTTCAATTTCATACTTTTCACTTTTGTTGCAAAGTCTTTAACTATTATTTGTGAACATTTTAATTTTCTATAATTAATCATTTAAATTTTTAAAGAAATAATATAATTTGTTTATATATATATATATATATATATATATATATATATATATATATAATTAGAATGAAAAAAATTCAATTAATTATTAAAAGATTTTTACAAATTATCTTTGTTTAAAAATACAATTTATGTTACCCAGGTAACTTGAATTGTCATAAATTGAATTGAAAAATCAACTTTTTGGAATAAAAATTCAAATGAAATGTAGAAATACAAACAATTTATGAAATAAACGTATCCATAAAGAATAACAACATGTCTTCATTACTCGTGAAAGATGTAAAACATCGAGAAAATCGTGAAGTTGAGAACAAAATAATTTTCGATTGCTTGACAATTCAGAGTTGTAATATAAAAACAGTTGTGGATTTATTGAAAAGTGAAGAAATGAGTGTGGTTATGGATTGTATTTATTCACTTTCAGTTTTCTCATGTAAGTCAACTGACAATGTTATCCGTTTATACGAAACTCAAGCGTTACCAATTCTTTTAAATTTAATCGATTATCCTAATGATGTTATACGACGTTTTGCTTGTAAATTAATTGCAATGATTTCTTATATACCTGAAGCTGTGTTCGATTTAGAAAAAGAAGAATGCTGTTTGGTTCAGTTTTCTAATTTTTTAACGAAATTGAACGACGAGTTTCTTCATGAATATGCGTCGACTATATTAGCGGCTGTCACTGTTATTCCAACAACTGCTGAAATGATATTTGAAACTAATATTTTAACATCAGCTTGGCTACATGTGAGAGATAGTATTGATCCTGACATCGTTAAAAATTGCTTACAGATTATATTAAATGTTTCTTCATTAGGAAACACGGTTTTTGATTTACTGGAATTAGATGTATTTTATTTAAATCCTATATTGACGCATTTATTTAGTGAATATATGGAAATCCAAGGATGTGCTTTAAGCTTATTGAAATTAATCGCCGAAAAAACTAAAAATACAGATTTTTATATCGAAATTTCCGCAACGACCTGTGTATCTAATTTGTTTGATATTTTAGAAAATCCACAGTATATCGAATTACATATAAATTCATTAAAAATAATTAACGAACTTTTATTCATTGAAGAGATGGTGATATATTTCCTTGAAAACTCTTTCTTACCAAGATTTCTCACGCTTTTAGAATCAAGTACTGATGTTGAATTCGTATTGTGTTCATTCGATATTATATTAGCAATTAGTAGTTTAAAAGCTGGTCGACACGATTTATATTTGAATTGCATTGATAAATTTTTAAAAAAAGTAATCAATTGTAAAACCAATTCGCTCGCTTTAAAATCGTGTCGAGTGATCGATTTACTTTTGGAACATCCACAATTGTTGAACAATTTCTCTGAAGATTTCGTTATAGAAAATATTCTATTTCTTCTCAATGTCGATGAAAATACTTGGACTAACGACCATGTGTACGTAATTAATTGTTTAAGTCATCTCGCTTGGATCAAACAATCAGTTACAGATCTGTTACTGAAACAAGACAATTTTGATTTAATCATTTTGTACTTAGACAGATTTAAAAATGGAATTCCATTAGAAAGTTTCGAAAAATTTTTCGCAATGTTCAAAGTGTTCACTTTATGTGAAGAATGGAAAGAAAGAATTCCGAAAAATCGATTGCTTAATATTATTTTAAGTTATTTCGAACATGTTTCTGATTCTATTAAAGAAATTGCTATTGATATTATGTCGAGTTTTATGTGCAACGAAACGAATATTATCTGGTTTTTAGAAGGAGAAGTGTATCTTAAACTGATTGAATATTATAAAACTGTCAGTATTAAAGTGCAATGTACTCTTATGGTTTTAATACATCAATTGTGTAAATATAAAAACATAGCTGTATTGTTTGTAGAGAATGGTTTATTGGCTGATTTGTTAGAATTCGAAACTGAGAATCCGATTTGGAAAAAAACGATCGAATTACTTTACAGTGCACATTTACCTTCCAAATTCAATGATACAGGTAGATTGGAAGTAACTGATATAACAGAAGATAATTTTTACATAGCTGTAATGCCTTTTAAAAATCTCCCAACTCTTCAGTATTTTCTTCATACGAAAATTACACCTGTATATACTTTATACGTAGCAAATTTTAAAAAATACGAAGTTTCAGTCGAAGATATCAAGAAAACATTCAATGTAACCGATAGTTTGTGTTCTATTTTAATTAATTACGTACATAAAGAAGAAGTGAAAGATATAAATAAATATGTACCTTTTATGAAATCAAATGAGAGCGTTGGCATTGCACAAGGAAGATTGCGTGGTAAGTCTGGCTCACGATCATTGTCACAAGATTATCGTTTTAAAAGAAAATTAAAATCGACTGGTTCGAAGTTATCACCGAACTTATCATCAAGTTCTGAAAGAAGTGACGAACGTATATACGATAAAAATACATCTATAAGTCGTAATTCTCGAAATGATAATTCTGTTTGTCGTTATCGACCTCTAAGCGAAGCTACCAATATGAGATTACGGCGTGAACGTTTAGACGAATTGATTAAAAAGATCGAAACATTGATTGGTTGGAAGAAAGAAAAAGTTTATGAAAAACTCGTTCCTCATCTTGCTTTTAAACATGGTAAACTACCTCCTGATATATATTTAGAAAACTATCTGAACTATTTGAAATCTATCTTCGTACGTGACGATGACAACGATCCAAATTATAAATTTTCTACATTAAAATCTCGAATCAAAGCAATTGGACAATATGTATATGCCAACACTTGTGGTCCTGTTAATGATGATCTATATTTAACAAAACAAATGTATCAGCATCATTTAAACAAAATCAAAAGAAAATTGGGTTATAATATAATACCAATTGGTTTTGTTCGTATTGGTAGGTTTATAGAAAGAGCATTTTTATTTAAAATTTTAGCAGATCATCTAGGAATTCCTTGTACACTCATACGTGGGCAGATGAACTGTATGTGGAATGAAATACCTTTAATTGAAAACGAAACAATTTCGAATGATGAAAATAAATGTAAAACTAGTAACCTAACAGTTTATATAGTCGACTTAATGCATAAACCAGGAAATTTACTACTAGTTGATTCAATGGAAGGACAGAAATATTGCAATTCATTTCCATCCACGGTTTAAATTTTAATTTATTTATATTTGTATTCTAACATTTATTAATATATTGCTTTTATAATAATTCATAAGTTTTTTTTTTGTTTGTTTGTTTGAAAGATATTATTAATTTTTATTTTATTTATTCTCTTTCAATATATAAAGTTAATCTCGTAGACATTATTTTACATGTATACAAAGTATTTTATATATATATAAAATACATATATATTATATATATATATATATATATATATATATATATATATATATATATATTAAGTCAAATCAAAGTGTGATTCGAATTTTAGGTTAAAAATCCAGGCCTAAATATTAAAAAATAATATATAAATTTATTCAGTTATGCATTTTATATTCAAAATTTGCTATAAGCTAATTGTGAACTAATTTAAGATTTTTTAAAGTAAATATCAATTAGTTATTTGAAATTATCTATAAATAATTGTGAACTAATTTAAGATTTTTTAAAGCAAATATCAATTAGTTATTTGAAATTATCGTCTGCAAAATAAAATTCTTTTTGCAATAATTACATTTACACAAATTTCACATTTTGTTTAAAAAAAATGTGATAAATATTTTTTTATGTTTAATTTTATTGTTTTAATTATATTTTTGTATTAATGTTATCATCAGAACTCGACATTATAAAACCTAATTTGTTCTTGATTGAATATTCTTGAAATACAAACCATTGTTTATAATTATTTCTGTTCAACGTATCTTCATTGTTTGTTTCTTTTCTTTCATTATATATGTAAAAAAATCTTGTGGTTTTGAAAATAGAATAAAACATTATTATTCTTATGTGTTTCCAACACATTTCATTTAGTTTCATTTCATTTTCTTTTCTTGATATTATCCATATAAGGTACATTTCAAAAAACATTGACAGTTTTTATTCTTAGAAAACCTAATGAACAACTTTTAAAAAGAATATAAATATATTAGAGCATTGTTGAAAAGAATGTATTTATATTTGGGGTTATTATATAAAAAATAAAAATAATTTAAAAAAAATAAAAAAAAATATTTACAAAATTTAATTTAGTTTCTTTATAATAATTGTAAATCATAAATTGCTCTAAATATAATCTACAAATCGATTACACTTCGTCAAAAACGTTCTTATACATTTTTAAACAATAAAAGTTGCACAATTTATGTATAACTTACCATTTTTTCATGCAAATTATTTAAAAAGAATTATTAAGAATTATTTTGATTTATAGTACCACATTTTTTTCTCGTAAAATAGACAAAGTAGTCACAATATCTGTTAATTTATGTATAAAAATCGACATTGAATATTTGTCACCGATTCGTATCGAATTGATATCAATCGACCTCCATAATTCTTACTTAAAATCTACCTACATTTTATACAGTCGACATAATACAGAAAAATATATGTTGTTACATTTTTTTGAATTATTGATTTCTATTTCAAAATATTTAGATCTGCATAAATTTATACTTGAATATACATATATAATTGTCTCAATTTTATATATATATATATATATATATATATATATATATATATATATACACACACACACACACACACACACACATAGTATCTCATTTTTTAATTTAAAATATTCAGTAAATATATTTTTTGTAAGTATTGTAACAATGTAATATTTGTTGCATTTTAATTTTATAATTACAAACAATGTACAAAGTTCAAGTAATGAACCTATTAAAAAAAACATACTTTCATATTATAAAGAAATAATCTTATATATTAATAATAAATGAATAAAGTAATAAATTAATAAATTTTGTACTAACTTTTTGTTTATTCTAAGATATAATCAATTAATAGACTTTTATATATATATATATATATATATATATATATATATATATATATATATATATATATATAAATCAACATATTACACAAAACAAAGTTTTTAGAATAAAATATTGTACAGAATTTAAAACTAAAACTTATAATTGTTTGTTTCTATTTCTGTGAAAATCACATACATACATACATATATATATATATATATATATATATATATATATATATATATATATATATATATATACAGACACAATATAAAATTTAATTTCTTTCAAAAAATATTGTACTAACCAAACAATATAATACTTATTCTAAAATAGAAAATGTACATAATATGTGAATAAAATTACAATAATACATTTAAAGTATAAGCAATATCATTATTTATAAATAAAATGTGTTAATTTAAAAATATCGAAGTGATCAATTTTATTTTTAAAAATAGACATATATAACTTATAGTTAAAAAATATGAATTAAGAAAAAAATACAAAAATCAATACATTTCTTTATTTAAAAATACAAATAAAGCTTGTAGTTGACACCTGTATATGAAATTAAATAAACATAAAAACCAATAGATTTATTTATTTTAAAAAAGTCAAATAAAACTTTGAGTGGAAACCTATAAATTAAATAAAAAATAATAAAAATCAATTCATTTTTATATTTGAAAAAAATAGACAAAACTTATAATTAAATTCTGTAAATTGAGAAAATTCAAAGATAGAAATTGGTTTTATTTATTTGAAAATATAACATAAATTTGTAAATAAATCTGTCAATTTAAAAATATCGAAGTGATCAATTTTATTTTTAAAAGTACACATATATAACTTACAGTTAAAAACTATGAATTAAGAAAAAAATACAAAATTCAATTTATTTATTTATTTAAAAATACAAATAAAGCTTTGTAGTTGAAGTCTATAAATGAAATTTAAAAAAACATGAAAATCAATTTATTTATTTATTTAAAAAATTCAAATAAAGCTTTGAGTTGAAACCTATAAATTAAAAAAAATAAAAATCAATTTATTTATTATTTGAAAAAATACAGACGAAACATGTAATTAAAATCTGTAAATTTAAAAAAATACTCACATAGAAATAGATTTTATTTGAAAATATAAAAAACAACATAATTAAAACCTACAAACTAAGAAAAAATCATAATGAACGTTGCTTCTTTGATTTTTTATATTATACAGTTCACAAATCTATTTAATAATCCATAAATATTTATTCATAAACAGCCATTTTATACCTCATAGAGCTCCAACATATTTCTTCAGTATACTTCATTTTAATAAAATATTTATAAAACAATATCTTGATAAAAAATTACATCTAATTAATTTTAAAATCATCTGTAAATAACCATATTTATTATATATACATACAAACGATAACACGCACATATGTACATACAATAGGCCATTCCACACTAGTCAGCATGCATACAGTATTCACGCCCATTACCGCTCGTCTCACACCCTATTATCAGCAAAATACTCTACGTAAAAAAATAGTTTTCTGGTAAGAGCGTGTGAGACAAGTGGTAATGAGCCATGAATACTGTATGCATGTTGACTAGTGTGGAAAGGCCCATTATGCATACACATCTACCCATATATATATATATATATATATATATATATATATATATATATATATATATATATATATATATATATATATATATACATCACATCATAAAGCCCATATCAATCTACTACTAGACGAAAGCCTCAATAGACTTATTCACTCTAGTCAAAATTTATGCAGTATTCACGGCCCATTACCGCTCGTCTCACACCCTCTTTCCAAGAAACTAATTTTTTTAGGTGGGGAATTTTGGTGATAAAAGAGTGTGAGACGAAAGGTAATGGGCGTGAATACTATATGAATGTTGACTAGTGTAAATAGGCCCAATGAATGTTACCATTCACTCGTATTTGGTCATATTCACCACGCTGACCAGGCGGATTGGTGAAGATTTTTTATTCGTGGTTTACTCCCTTAACTTTTCGGCAGTTATTTTTTACAAGATGAGGTTGTCGGCCTTCATGCTCAACCCTCGAAAGTGAGGGACTATATATATATATATATATATATATATATATATATATATATATATATATATATATATATATAATATGCATACAGTATTTCATTTTATATAATTAAAAATATTCAGCAAATATATTTATTATAAAGTATTATAACAATAATTGTTGCATTTAATTTTTAAAATTATAAACAAATCTACAAAATTCATGAAATTCTATCAAAAAAATAAATACTCAGTTTAATGTATAAAGAGATAACATTATACATCAACCAACTACAAATTTTTTACATTTAAAAAAAATAGTTAATAATATATAATATATAATATATATATATATATATATATATATATATATATATATATATATATATATATATATATATATATATATATATATATATATATATATATATATATATATTATATATATATATGTTGCATATATATATAATATACAACAAATGGTAAAATTCTATCAAAAAAATTAAGTCAGTTTAGTGTATAAAGAGATATAAGGCTATACATCAACCAATACATATTTGTGACATTGATATAGTTAATATATATATATATATATATATATATATATATATATATATATATATATATATATATATATATACTAACTTTGTGAAAATAAAACTGCTTACATCATTTTTTCAAAATGAATAATAATCTTGCACTACATTATAAACTTTTTTTAAGACATATTGAGATATTCTTCATATTTTTTATAAACAAATAAAATAACCTCCCTATACCTTTTCATATATTGTGGAATGTTCGACAATAATCTCCTTTCCACCCCAAATACACATTTCTCAAATAAACATGCATTGGCATATCAATAAATGAACATGCTTATACATGTTCATTCGGGGGACGATGGAGATTATTTTAGAATATTTTAGATTATATGAAAAAGCTATAGGTGGCTAAGTTCTCTTGTTTGTTTGTTTATAAACAATATGAAGAATGTCTCAATATGTGTATTTATATTAAAAGAAGTTTATAATGTAGTGCAAGATTATTATTCATTTTGAAATAAAGATGTGAGCGGTTTTATTTTCACAAAATTAGTATATTATTAACTATTCTTTTTGAAATTGAATAAATATGTAATTTGTTAAATATATAAGGTTACGTCTTTATAACATGACGTGAGTGTTTTCTTTGATACGATCATTTCTTGAATTTTGTACACTTATTTATAATTTTAAAGGTTAAATGTAACAATTATTACATTGTTATAATACATATAAATAAATATATTTGCTGAATAATTTAAATTATATATATATATATATATATAATTTTTTATCTAGAAATTGTTTTAATAATATTTTATTAAAATGAAGTACATTGAAGAAATATATTAGAGCTCGATGAAGTAGAAAATGGCTATTTATGAATATATATTTATAGATTATTAAATAGCTTTGCAAATGGTATAATAAAAAAATCAAAGAAACAACGTTCATTATGATTTTTCTTAATTTGTAGGTTTTAATTATAAGTTCTTTTTGTATATTTTCAAATAAATAAAATCAATTTCTATGTATGCTTTTTTTTATTTACAGATTTTAATTGTAAGTTTTGTCTGTATTTTTTCAAATAATAAATAGATTTTTATTATTTTTTATTTAATTTACAGGTTTCAACTGCAAGTTTTATTTGTATTTTCTAAAAATAAATAAAAAAAATGATTTTCTTGTTTATTTAATTTTATTTACAGATTTCACCTACAAGTTTTATTTATATTTTTGAATAAATAAATAAATTGATTTTTGTATTTTTTCCTTAATTCATATTTTTTATCTATAAGTTATATATGTGTATTTTTAAAAATAAAATTGATTACTTTGGTATTTTTAAATTGACAGATTTTATTTATAAATTATGTTATTGTTTATATTTTAAATATATTATTGTAATTTTATTCACATGTTACATACATTTTGTATTTTCGAATAATTATAGGGTCATCCAAATGTGACCCCCAGATTTGTTTTATTAGAAAGAAACATGTGTATAGTTTCTTTTTAATAAAACACAAATCTAGGCGTCACATTTGAATGCCTCTATATTATATTGTTTGATATTATGATATTTTTTGAAAAATATTAAATTTTAAATTAAATATATATATATATATATATATATATATATATATATATATATGTATATAATATTTTATATTTATTATATTTTTAGTTTAAAACTATAACAATTAATTGTTGTTTATTTCTATTCATTTGAAAATCTTTTTTAAATTTAACTTTTTAAATATAAATAGAAACAAACAACAATTATATGTTGTAGTTTGAAATTCTATACAATCTTTTAATCCGAAAACTTTGTTTTGTGACATTTATTGAAGTCTATAATTAGATTACATCTTAGAATAACTGAAAAGTTAGTACACAATTTATTAATGTATAAATTTATACATTTGTTATTTTTATTGAATGTTCATTTGATAGAAAAGTTCTTTGAATTTTTATTACTTGAAAATATAACACATAATAATGTGAAATTTGTATACGAACAACAAGTATTATTTCAAAGTATAAAGAACTGAATATTAATCGATGCTATCGAATAAAATAATCGAACCTGACATTTTCACACAAAAGGAGAAAAATCGTACAACGCTTATCTTAAAACACCTACCGTTCTTATAACACACACACATTAATTTTATGTTAATGCATTAAATAAAATATAAATCATCAGTATTTTTCTGAAAAATGCTCATTTATTCACATCATTTGTTTGTTGTCAGATATATATTTTTTCTGCTCTTACATCTTACGTTTACGTTAATGAATAATCTTCTATTAGATGAAGTAATGTCATATATTCTCATTTAAGTAGACAAGTAACATATTTGCGTGAACAATTTATACGTAGAAACATTTTTTTTTTGTTACTAAGAGTGTACGCTTTTTCTCTTAGATATATTAAATAAAGTCTTGTTCATATAAAACTTTTTATTATAAAAATTTGCTTTTATTAATAAATAACATGTGACGGAACTTGTTAAAAACTGTAACAAAATTTTAAAAACGTAGCTAAAGATGTAGATGAAAAAAATTACTTTGAATTAAAATGCGTGTATGAAAACAAAGGTATTATTAATTTTTTGTTAATATAAATTTCTTGTATGTACGAGTATGTATTAAAAACTTTATTAAAAATAATATTTGGATTATATTACATTTTTGATGAAATATAATATTTTATTAAAACAAGTAATGAAAATGTAATATGAAAATAGATTTTTAAATTAATTTTTGTTTAGAATATTAACACACACACACACACATAAATATATATATATATATATATATATATATATAATTGTGTAAAAAAATTAGACACGAATGTAATATCACACTTACTAGTAAATTTTGAAATTATCAATTTACATGAAACAATAATTATGTATAATTAAAAACTATATGTACATACATATGTATGTATATATGTGTATATACGAGGTCGTTTGATAAGTCCGTGTAAATTCCGAAAGATGGCACCACTGGTGCATATCGATGTTATTTTTAATTAGTAGCACCTCTTGGAAGAACACACATCAAGTTTCAGCCATATCGGTCTATTCCTTTGTGTTTGACAATCGTTGGAATCAAGGAAATCGAGTGATTGTCAAATAATGGACGAAAAAGAATTTCGCGTGTTGATTAAACACTACTTCATTAAAGGCAAAACGCCTCAGGAGACTAAACAGAAGCTTGATAAACATTATGGTGACTCTGCACCTTCGATTAGTGCGGTTTATAAGTGGTTTCAAAATTTTCGGAGTGGCCATATGAGCACAAGAGACGCTGAACGTTCTGGACGCCCTGTTGAGGTCACCACTCCAGAAATCATTGATAAAATCCATGATATGGTGATGGATGACAGAAGAGTGAAAGTGCGTGAGATTACTAGTGCTGTAGGCATCTCGTGTGAACGGGTACATAATATTTTGCACCAACATTTGACATGAAAAAGCTATCCGCCAGGTGGGTGCCGCGATTGCTCCCGATCGACCAAAAACGAGGTCGTGTGAAGTGTTGCAAGAACGGTTTGCAGCTGTTTCAGCGAAATCCGCAGGACTTTAAGCGTCGTTTCATCACTGTAGATGAAACATGGATACATCACTACACTCCTGAGACCAAAGAGCAGTCTAAACAATGGGTTATCAAGGGGGAATCTGCTCCGAAAAAGGCGAAGACAATTCCTTCGGCCGGGAAGGTTATGGCGACTGTCTTTTGGGATTCGCAAGGAATAATCTTTATCGACTATTTGGAAAAGGGTAAAACCATTACAGGTGCATATTATTCATTGTTATTGGATCGTTTGAAAACCGAGTTGCAAGAAAAACGTCCCCGATTAGCCCACAAAAAAGTCCTCTTTCATCACGACAACGTACCAGCTAACACCTCAGCAGTTGTGGACGCAAAACTAATGGAAATAGGGTTCCAAATCGTTTCACATCCCCCCTATTCTCCAGACTTGGCTCCATCGGACTATTATTTGTTCCCTAATATGAAGAAATGGCTCGCGGGAAAAAGATTTTATTCGAACGAGGAGGTGATTGCAGGAACGAATGACTATTTTACAGACTTGGACAAATCCTATTATTCGGAAGGGATCAACAAACTAGAGCAGCGTTGGATGAAGTGTATAAGCCTAAAAGGAGACTATGTTGAAAAATAAAAACGATTTATTCAAAAAAATGAAGCAGTTTTTATTT
>CP092094.1:22960000-23072500 GCA_029203775.1 Neoneuromus ignobilis | reverse complement strand
TTATAATATCTTGTGTTTTTAGGGCGATAATTTATTTAAGTTCAAATGTAAATCTAGTTTAAGTGACTATCGTTGTATTAATTTAAAATTTGCTTATTATGTATTTTAGTATTGTAGAAAATATATTTTAACACAACTGAATCACTCACTCCAACACCACGAGATTTATAAAAATGTTTAATAATCATTTATTGTTCACTATATTCGCTGACGAACATTTCGATGGTCATGTCATCATCGTCAGAACAATATATTATAAAATTTGTTTTAAAATAACCTCTCTAATGACAGATATCGAAGTACTTATTAACAAATAAAGTGAAAAATAAATAATTATTAAACAAACATAAAACCTTGTGTTAGGACAAATAATTCGTTGAGATTAGAAATTGATTTAAATATTTTTTCACGAGAAATATTGAATTGTTAGTTATTTACAATTAAATATAAACTTTTATATACCGTTTACAAACAATTGTAAACTTATGAATTCGAAAAAGTTCTTAAAAAGTTTTAAATTAATAATTTATTGATTAAGTTTTCTTTCTTAAAAAGTGGTCCATATAATAAAAAATGGTAAACCAGAAATGACAGGTCAGATAAATTAAATTAATAAGGAAAATTTTCATATCTCAATAGACTTAATTTTTTAGATCTTAGTCTATGAGATCTATATTCGAGCATTATCGTGATTAAGTATGAATTCATTCTGGTGAGCTAATATTAAATGTTTTTAGGACAGCTTTTAACGTATAATGTCAAGTTCATGATAATATTTATTCACAATGCTAATATTTACAAGAATATTTATTAATAAATATTTAGTGATCGTTTGGCCTAGTTTTAAGAAGAAATAATGGATTACACCAGATTATGATCACCAAATAACAATCATAACCTTACTTAGCTAAGAGAAGAGATAGTTTTTATACTTATTTTTATTTTTGGATTTGATGTTGTTATAAATTCACATTAAAATAAATGAATCACAATGATTCACATTAAAATAATGAACTTCCAATACCACAAGATTTTTTAAAAAATAATAACCACTCCTTATTGACTTTATTTACTGATGCTCATATCGATGTTCACGTCATCATCATCATAGTGCTGTGTTATACAATTTGTTTTGAATAATAAAATCAGATTTCGTAATTAAATACTTTGATGATGATAATATAGTTATCGAAATGCTCATTAGCAAATAAAATGTATTTTGATGTTTTATCGTAGTTGAATAATTGTTATAGAATTCATGTAGAATCAATTTTTCATAAAATATTGCAATATAATATAAAATGGTTAATTTTTTTTTTAAGTACGACGACAAGTTGTTCTCCAGTTTTTAGTCAATTCATCTGAAGTTCATTTATCAATTTTTTTTAATTTTACTAATTGATTCCAGATGCTGTAAAATTCTTAAATTATACACGTGACTTTTTTTACTGTAAATTTTTGTACATCTTGGCGTGATCAAATTTGATTAACGCTTCTAACTAGTCATTATTAGTACTGCTTTTGGTTTATGATATGTTTTATTCTCGAATCTCATATCACAAGAAAGAAATCTTTTAAACTAATATGTTCTGTTATGCTCTTATTTCAAATGCTTATACCAAAAAAATTATTCGTATTAATCGTTGTAATCTTCACGTTGTAATCATACTTAAATTTAAGAAAAATATACAAATTCAAATTTTTTTGATAGTAGTTTAATTTTTATTTTATTATAATTTATTTCTCGTATATTTAGTATACGAGGGTCGTTTGATAAGTATGGTAAATTTATTTATTGTTTAATTTAATTAATTAAATTATTCAATTTAATTTTTCTTACTTTTTTTACCATACTTATCAAACGATCCTCGTATGTCGTATTTTAGTTTTATATTTGCAAAATTGTACTTAGTATTAAATTTTTGAAACTTGGATAATTCACAATTTTTTTTTTGAAAAAAACTATTCCATTTGAAATCTCTTAATATGTTCAGATATACAAACATTTTTACTTTTATTCAAGAATTACTCTATTTTTTCAAAAAAGACTATATTATGTTCCATATTTGTTTATATATATATATATATATATATTACATGTGAAACAATATTATTTATATTTCATAAAACTATATATACAGAAAAAGCAATTCGATTTCAAAACGTAACGTGATATTCATAACACTGATAGAATTTCATCATGGATTGAGATTTCCAATTATTATTTTTTTATAAAAAAAATAATACTATTTCTCAATTTGATCTCAATATAGTTTTTTTTTTTTATTAATTATTGAATGATAATTTTAAACTAGTATTTTTATAAAGTATTGTTCTATCACAAAAATACATTAGGCTAAATACCATTGCCATATTATTTATTAAAATTGTTTAAAATTTATTAAATGTTAATAATAATACAATTAAGCATGTTTGTTATTTTGATATCACTTTGAATATTTTATGAGTATTAATGAAAATTTATAGGAAATTAAAATGAGTAAATAATATCTTAATTGTTTAAATAAACGTTTGTGTGTATACATACATACATATATATTTATATAGATGGTTCGCAGGTCAAAGTGATTAAATCCACTTTTTATTTTTTTTAAAAAATTTAGTGTGAAGGCACTTAATCGATATTTAATTTAGTATTGATTTTTTTCTATAGGAACTTAAAAACTTTTTTAACAAATAGTTAAACTCATTTTCGATTTCTTTTTATCACTCTCCTATTTCTCTATATATTATTGATTTCTGTATCACTACGTATAACAATACTTAAACATTTGATATAGACTTAAGTAAACTATACGATAAATATATAATAAAATAGAAAATTCGTTTTAAAAAGATCATTTTATTGTAAAATAATAAAATTTTACATAATATAGTCAATAATTTTATAATATATTAATTAAATTATATATCAAATAAAATGTTATAGCTAATTTTAATTATTTGATATTTTTTTTGTTATTTGATATATAAATTTTGTTATTTGATATATAACGGCAGTTATGTTCTTTTTCAGAATGGTTTCAATGCCTTATTCAATAAATACTTAACAAGAAATATGAAATATGTTTGTCTGCATTTGTTGTATATAAAATGTTTATATTCAAATTTAAGGATAGAATCTTGAGTTAAAAAAGTAATAAATAAATATAACATTTCTTTTAAAGGAATAATACTATCAAACGACAAGATTTTATCAAAATCTTCAATTTAATGTTACTGATTTAGTAGTATTTCCTTTAGTATTTTGATAAATATTTTATGTACGTTGCCACTTCTACACCACATTAAGATTGCAGATATGTGGAAGACCTACCATGTTGATTCTAACAAGAATCAGATATCAATTACTTTAATAATTTTGAAAAAGATTTAGGAAAAGAACGAACTAACGTTACTCAATTATAAAAAAAATAATTCTAATAACATGTGAGTGTAAAAAACAAAAAGCTAAATTCTAAACTAGCTGAGTAAAAAAAAGTACCTGGGTTGCCGAACAATTTTAACCCGATATTCCAGTTATTAAATTACTTAGATCTTAGAATGTATATATTATTTATTTCATTGAAAGTATTAAATCAATCTCTTGATTGTCCAAATTATAACATTTGTTCCTTAAAGTAAATACTTATTACAGTACTCAACAACAATCAAATTTATTCCAGGAAAAAATATGTTTTTCTAAATTAAACATTTTATAAACTATTTTAAACGATTGTTTATATAATGCAATATAACATAAAATTACATTAAAAATGTAACATAAAATTGAATTAATTGAATTCCAATTTTTGTAAAAATTTAGCTTTATTAAGTGTTAAATACATGTAAAATAAATAATTAATCAAAATCTTCTTTAAAAATGCATCCTTATAAATATTTTAACATATTTCATAAAAAAAGTAATTTTTATTATTTTGTCTACATAAATTCAGTAATTTAAATTTAAAACTTACTCTAATTGTTCACCATTTTTTCTACTTCTTTGAAATGAAAACTATTTTTTTTTCATATAAATAAATCTATCACCACTCTTAATAACGCATTATTTTATAAAAATAAATAATCATTATTTTTTTTGCACTTTTTTTAGTAACATGCATTTCGCTAATCAATCCAATGTTATAAAATCTATTTGTTTATTTTTAAAATACAGTTTTAAACAATTTAGAAAAGTTTAATTTTCAATAATTTTCATTTCATTATTTTCAAAAGACAGTTTTTTTCAATAAATGTTTTTAAAAATCAAATAATTTAAAATTAAATATAATAATGTAAATATTGTTCCAAAATTATAATCTTTGCTACTAGAATTACAATTTTAAGAAGTCATACTATTAGTACAGCACAACGTAATAAAATTTTAATTATTAAAATAATTAAGGTAATATACGATTGCTAATTTTCTATTTTAAATTGTAGTATAAAAATATACAAAACTCTGTACACAAACCTAAATATAAATATTTCATTTTCATTGTTTGTCTATTTTTAACTGAAAAATATTCTTTTGTACGTGCGTGTAAAAATAATCGAATGTTTATTTTTATATGCCAATTAGTAATTAGCAAAAAACATAAATGATTTTAAGCTATTGAATTTCATTTTTAAAGTACATGTTAAGCAAATGTTTCGAGTCAACATTTATTTATTGTTCTGTCAATATTAAAGTACAAATAACTGTCAAGCTTTCTAAACTAACATTCGAAATTTGTTAAAAAAATAATAACACTTTTTAAGAAACAAATCAGTTTTTATATAAATAATATTTTTGAAACATATTTATATAATAGTATTGACATTGTTAGTCTATATAATTATTCTTATTAATTTTTTTTTAAATACAAAATCCACCATGAAAATAAATCCTAACCAGTGTAATTAAATGAAACGAATAATCATTCACTGTGACAAACACTTAATTATATTTACCAAAAAAGTCTGTTTCAAATTTCGTTTATAAATAATGTACGAAGTACGTCACTGCTTACGAAGTCAAAAAGGAAGTGTATCACGTTTCATCCGTCGGTGATTATCGTCATGCTGAAGAAGGACGTGTCAATGTCTTCTTGGTAAATTATCGACTCTCTAACAGACTCCCATTCAGTGACGATACTATTGGCCTGTCACATTTTTCAACTCCTACTTGCCATACATTTTACTGATACAAGTGCACATCAAAAACGTAATACATGCCGATTCGTGTCGTATAGATTTTACGAGATACGAGTGTCAATTGACAATACCAATCGATGTCAATCAATGTCAATCGATAATATGGCACGATATGGAATTTATTAAGACTTATTTAATTGACATTCGTAATTTTTAATATAATCATTATTTTATTTTTAATACAAATGTATATTTTTCTTTTTCGTTTTGCATTTCAAAAAAGAAAAATATTTTAATTCTGACTATTAATGAACAATATTTTTTTCATTAATATACATTGTATATTAATGTACAGAGCTGTCCAAACCGCGGCCCGCGGGTCGCATGTGACCCGCGAAGGGGCTTTATGCGGCCCGCGAAGCATTTTTCCATAATACATATATTATTTCATGAAACGTTAAATATTATTTGCCATCAAATAATACATGCTTACGTCATCTGCTTGTCACGAAAATCCAAGGGAAGACAAGCTATGTCGGGAACACAAACCGGCTTTTGTGGACTATTAAAACAAAACCATATTAACTACCCGACGCTTCATTGCATAATACACCAAGAAGCACTCTGTGGAAAAAATTTACGTCAAGCCAATGCTATGAAAGTAGCTATAAAAATAATCAACATTATAAGAGGTGGTGATTTCTTGAATTACATGGATGCTGCATATGGCGACTTAACTCTCCATTCAGATATCCGTTAGTTGAGTGCCGGAAAAAGCTTAAAACGTTTCTTTTCTCTTCGGAAAGAAATGCCAATATTTCTTAAAAATGAAGAAGTCTGATACAGAACAACTTGAGCATCAAATGCAGGATCCCACATTTTTATCAGACCTTGCATTTTTAACTGACGTGACTAGTCACTTGAACGAGTTCAACTTAAAACTGCAGGGTAAAGATCAAAATATTGCAAACTTATATGGTCATTGCAAAGATTTTAAAAGAAAGTTGCAGCTATTCAAATCAACATTTATCAATAGCGACTTTACTTTTTTCCCTAGTTGCAAGGAACATTTCGAAGAAATGAAGAATTTTGAGGGAACATCATTTTTATCTCATGTAAAATATATTGAAGATATAACCAAGGAATTTGAAGAACGATATTTCGATTTTGGTAATTTTAAACAATATATTTTACTTTTTAGTCAACCTTTAACTATTAATATTACAAACGTAAAATCCGATTTGCAGTTAGAGTTGTGTGATTTGCAAACAGATCCCTTGTTTAGTAACAAATGTGAAACAGGAGGAGATTTTTTTAAATTATTACCAGACGGAAAGTATCCTAAATTGCGAGACTTTGGTCTTAGAATGGGGTCAATGCTCGGCAGTACTTATCTTTGTGAAAGTACCTTTTCAACAATGAAATTTATAAAATCTAAATATAGAAATTCCATGACGAACAAATCGTTATCAAATTTACTGCGTTTGGCTACTACAAACATTGAAATTGATATAGCTACATTAGTAAAGGAATCAGAGTTACCGCAAAATTCTCATTGAAATACACAATTTTGTTAATATTGTCTAATATTTCAATAAAACATAGTTAAACAGTAATAAATGTTTTTTTTATTTTGGATGCGGCCTGCGGATAATTTTTATTTTCGTATTGCGGCCCTTGGGTTCCTAGAGGTTGAACAGCCCTGATATACAATATATATAGGGTTTTCTAATAAGAATATCAGTACTTTGACAGCTGGCGGCAGTCATGTTTGAAATTATTTTTAATCTCATTTTGACATTTCAACTCAATATAGTTTGACATAATTATCATGGAACGTTTAACACTTCAACAACTGTTAGAAATAGTCAAAACTTCAATAGATTTATTGAAACAAAAGTTTAATGAGTCCATTATTTCACGAAATTGATCCATTAACTGGCCACGAAAATCAAGTGATCTAACTACATTGGATTATTTTTTGTGTGGTTATGTGAAATCATTAATTTATGCTGATAAACCACAAACAATAGAAGCATTAAAAATAAACATTGAACATGAAATCCATAAAATTTGACCACAATTATGTGTAAATGTGACTAAAAATTGGATTAAACGAATGCATTATGTCAAGCGAAGTCGTGATGGTCATGTAAGTGAAATTTTGTTTCCTCATAAATGCCATAGAATATGTTTAAAAATAAAAAAAAAATAATTAATTAAATATTTTTTATTTTATTTACATTTAAATTTCAAAAATGCTTATTGGAAAACTCTCATTTTCTCTCTCTCTCTCTATATATATATATATATATATATATATATATATATATATATATATATATATATATATATATATAATATATATCCTCCCAATTTACGCGGAGTATCCGTTCCACGTGGATTTATTTTACGCGAATGAAAATCGCGTAAATTGAGTCTATCAGTAAAATAGAAAAAATATTGGAAATAAAAGCTATTAAAGTTGTAGAAACACATATTTATTTCACATAACTTAACAAAAAAATAATGACATTTTAGAAAACAAAAGTAGATAAATTTTATTGGGTCTTTCCACACTAGTCAGCATGCATACAGTATTCACGCCCATTACCGCTCGTCTCATACCCTCTTATCACCAAACTTAACTCCCCCACCTAAAAAAATTAGTTTTCCGATAAGAGCGTGTAAGACGAGTTGTAATGGGCCGTGAATACTGTATGAATGTTGACTAGTGTAAATAGGCCCATTCGGTGTCACTATCGCTACTGTAATTTAAAACAATCAACCTTTTATATATTTATGTCGTGCTTTTATACGTTCAAGTAAGAATTTTCGTCACTCTGATGAACTCGTATAATAAATGTCATGAAAAATTATATAAAATGAAATCTATCTGACCGCGTATAAAAAGTGCCGCGTAAATCAATACCGCGTAAAAAAAATCTGCGTAAAAAAGGTATAATTTGCCGCATAAAAAAAGTACCGCGTTAATTGAGGGACGGGTATATATATATTAGGTTGGCAAGTATCTCCCTTCTGCTTTTTTTTTTTTTTTTATTTTTTTTTTTTTTTTTTTTTTTTGTGCATAGCTGCGAAATTCAAAAGACCAGAAGGCGGAAGGGAAATATTTGCCAACCTAATATATATATATAAATAAAATGTTGATGGAAAAATGTTTTTTTTATATTAATAAGCTAATCTGCTTATACGACTCGATTATAATAATTACGTTGTGAAATGCCTTGTGTATATAAATTAGTCATAATTTACATCTTAATAAGACATAATTCAATCCAAGATGTCAGTATGAATAAAGCTTTTACAGGATGTTTCAAAAAAGATAATTCTTTTTTTTATAGTGTATATTTAAACTATTCTGATTTTTAAAAGGTACATATTATCTAAAATAAAGGAAAATTACACATACTTTAATTAGAAAAAAGGTTTAAAAAATAATTTCTTCTAACCTGGCTGCAAGTTCATAGACTTTTCCTGAAATTTGCAATCATCTTGTGTAATATTTCTTTACTTATGATTGTAATATATCTTTTAATTTTCGCCTTCACTTCTTGAAATATTATATTTTTTTAAATGTCCCAAAAAAAATCTAGAAAAGTAATATTTGTGAAGTTTTTTCAAATTAATTGATTTATGTTGGATGGATATTTCAAATCGATATTATATCAAAATGATATAGAGTAACTTTTAATTAAAAATCGATATGAAAATCTTATATAAATGTTTTTATAAAATTTTTAAAACAAATTAGTCAATAAACAATTAATTATTATTTAAGTAAAAGCTCTTGTAATGTTGATATTTTTATTCACGATCTTACAATTTCGTAAAGACTGAATTAAACATTTATATTTTTCTCATTGGATACTAAACTTGAAAAAGTCATGAGACTTGAACCGCCCACAGTAAACATTAAATATGCGATAAGAAGTACAACAGTTGTGATGATGATTTAGATAAGAATTCACTAATTATAAAAAAAGTTTAAATCACTTAATTTGTCTGGTAAGTGGATTAAACTTTAGTCTTCTTTCATTTAGGATTATTTAATTATTATTTTCTCTTACGCAACAGATTTACAAAATTCAGGTCAGTAATTTATGACGATGAATTAAAAATTATTAAAGATAATTCTTTTTAATTGTTCTTATCATAAATTTGTTCTATACAAAAATATATTTATGAAATTTGTAAATAATGGAATCAAGCATTTTAAAATTATTTTTACGTTCTTGTCTATTAATTAATTTCTTTTAATATAAACCTCCTTCATTTTTATTTATTTATGCTAATTTTTTACAACAAAATAATCTGTTAGGTAATAATAATTTTTTTCTGGGGTGACTGTTTTTCTTTGATACAAATATTATTGACTCCAATTAAGTACAGCAATCTTATATGCATTTTATAATGTATAATAGTTAGATAATGGTCTTAAAGATTCTCATTGATGGGTGAATGTCATTAAATCCTATGAAACTCTATGACAACATGAGAACATTTACTTCTATTTGAAAATTCTACTCATTACTGTCATGTGGCAATGCAATTACTTTATAAAAGTAGTAAAACAGAGAGTGTGAAAACGAGTATTCGACATCTTAAAACTAGATTTGCTATACAAAAGAATAAAAATTCTGACAAAACACTCATTAATGGTGGGTAAATCATTCTTCTGACTATTAATAGAATTAAAAAGAGCTTCAAATAGACTCACACGACATCCAAAAGAATATAAGAGAAATAAAAAGAAAGAATTATAAAAGTCTATGATACATAAAATAATAAAAATGGATGACATATGAAATACAATCAAGCCTTAAAAATTTTCGTTGTGATTTAACAATGCTTACAATATTTATTTATTTATATCTATTGATTACTTATTTTATTTATAGTTTCTATTTTTTTGTCTAATTATTTTTTATGCTTAGAAAAAAATCGACTGTAAATCCCTATTTTTTACATTCATATCAGACAAAAAATATTAGAAAATAAATTGTAAACTTGAAATAGAACCCATGATATTTACAAAAATCGTATTCAACATATTAACTATATTATATATTTAAATATTTCAAAATATTGATTTTTTATAAAAATATTGTATGAATTTCAAGTTCAGTATTTTTATTAAAACTCAGTGAACTGTGCTGAAACGCTTCACTGAGCACATTTCGTACACCATTAATATGTATATAATTAATACATTATTATAATATATAATTATTAATATATTCTAATTTCGTATCCCTTATACCTTTGTAATATTACGAAATGTGTTTGAAAATAAATTAATACAAGGGTTGATAATGAATGAGAATTGAATTGAGTTCTTGATATATGTATATATTTTCATCTCGTTCATATCAATATATGAAAAAATTAATGTATCTAATTTATTAAAATTAACAAAAACACAAAATTTGTAATATTTTTCTTAATATAATATCAATATTTAATATTGATAATGTTATTTTGTATTGATTTTATTTTGTATTGAGGTTTATTTTGAAAGTGACCCAAGTTCATTTATCTTTAAATCGAGATATTTAATGGTTTACGTTTTAATAAATTTAAAAATATTTGTAACTGATAAAATGGTAGTATAATGTTTTTATGTTTTTAAGGGTGTGTAACTTACTAACCCAATTAGTATAATAAACATTTTTTAAGAAAATACACTTTTTCGATGACTATAAATGGATTTGGGCCACTTTAAAAATAAATTTCTGATCATTTTATTAACTGGCTAATTTTTTATTTAGGAAATCTCAGCTATTTTAAATATATTAATGGGATTTTTTTAAAAAATGAAGAGATAACGTAGAATTGTAAATATTATATACAGCTAACTCATTTGTTTTGGAAAATGGACTTAAGCCATTTTTAAAATAAACGGCTCATTTGTTTGTTGTATAATTTAACTTTTCAAATTTTTTTTATTATTAAAAAAATAATATTGGACTTTTCTAATGTGTGAATTTTCCATTAAGCTAAAATAATTCAGTGATAATATATATTATTATCTGAAGTATATTTTAACACTCTATAACCCACTGTGACTTAGAGGTACAACATATCATATAAACATGGGTTTATTCTCTGTTCACACTTCATTACCCTTGGATACCATTGTAACTTCAATATAGTAGTCTGACTACCAAAATGCCTCTCATTTGTAACTTTTAATTCCTAATTATCTCATTGGTGAGTTCTTCTTTGGAAGAGTGCAGCACATGGTGAATATGGTTTCACATAGTGTTTTGTGTATGTCGATAATTCCATATGAAAAAATTCTAACCTTAGTTATTCAAGTAAGTAGATACTTTAATTTTAGTACATTTTTGATTTTCTAAACTTCTTATCACTTATTTTGTATTTTAAAAGTCTGTGACTTCTAAGTCACAATGGGGCATTATATATATTTTACATAGGTTTTTATGATATGGTCGAGAGTTACCTTTATATATCAATTTATAGATTTACTCACCCTTAAAATGAATCTACAGCAGTTGTATGACAAAAAGTCAAGATTGACTAAAATTATAAACATTAGTGGCTATCAGTCAGAAGATTCTCTGGTGAGTGCTGATTCTGATGAGGAGCAACCAGGTTTATTTAATAGACGTCGGACAAATGTTATTGAAAGTGAGAGTTAGGAGGAAGAACCTGAACTTCAGAGTCTACTGGAGGAAGAAGAATCTTCATTGCCACAAAAAATAACATGGAAATTGGTATCGAGTACAAGAAGTCTTGCCATATCTCCATGGAAAGGTAAACTACCTGATGGCTCTGAAGAACTCAAATCTCCTATTAACTATTTCAGGAATTTACTTAGTAGAGACATATTAGAGAACATCGTTCACCAATCAAATTTATATTTTGTGCAATGTGACCCTTCAAAGCCCTTAAATTTAACTCCAGTTGAAATGGAACAATTTTAGAGTTGTTGTTTTTATATGTCTATTTACAGGCTCCCTAAATCTGTTATGTACTGGCAATCAGAGACAAGAATTTCAGCTGTTGCTGATAAAATGAATAGGAATAGGTGGGAACAGATTAAGTTCAAAATGCACTTGAGCAATAATGCTGATTCAGATACAACAGATAAATTACACAAAATAAGGCCTTTCCTTGATAAAATAGTTAGAAAAAGGGGCCGTTGTAAGAATCCTAGATGTGAAGGTGTTCCAAAAATAAAATGCTTAAAATGTCATGTATATTTGTGCTTAAATCCTAATGTAAATTGTTTCATGGCATTCCATACCACATAAACAAATTTTCATACTCTAATGTAAGATTGTTTCTTTATCACCCATTGTAACTTCTGAGTCACAGTGCATATTTTTGCAAATAAATGTTTAAACATTAGAAAAGATAGTTAATTTTTATGTAAATGTGAATGGATATCTATGTTGCATTTTATATGTTTTTTGCAGAAGAAACAAAAAAATTGGGTTATAGAGGATTAATTAGGAAAAAAAATAATATTATCGATCAATGTTGGGTATAAATTGACTAAAATATTATAGTGACTATTATTTTGACTAATAATCAGTCATAAATAAGTTAGTTATTAATCACAAATCTTTTTTCTTTCATTAGATGTATTTATTAGTTTGCTTTTAAGTTATTAGTTATGAGTACAGATGTTATAAAATTTAGATTTAGAAATTTAGATTTAGAAATCTAGATTTTAGATTTTATAAGAAAATTCTCTGATGATGATGAACATCGCTATCGAAATCCGCATTAAGGTATTGTTATTAAAAGCAAAGTGAACAATAAGCAATTATTAAATCTTTTATTTAAAATTTTAACAATTATTAATCTTTTTATTTTTTTGCTATGTTAGGGGTGACAATTTATTTGTATGAAATTGAATTCTCCACAATTTCAAGACAAATAATAATGGTTATAAATTTATTTTTTGCAATATAATGACGTGTTATACCGAAAAAGTATTAAAATGTTACAATATATCTTGTATATATTTCATTCTTGGCTATTTTTATTATAAGTATAATAGTTTAATAGAACAATTGATAGATTAATAGAACTATTTAAAATAAAATATTAAATAATTATATCAATTGCAATTACAAGAACATGATTTTATTTGTTGATTATTATATGCAGTTGAATACAATTTTAAATGTAATATAAAATTGCTCTAATATACACCTACTCTAATTAACGTTAATATTCTTAGTAAATATCTTGTCGACTTACGAACAAGATAATTTATAAACAGATTCTGCACCACAAGTCATTCATAAGTCAACGAGTGAGTTTTTATGAATTAGTATTCTTTTGTAAGAATACAAATAAAGGTTATATTTTTTTTCAATTGATGAAAAGATTAAGAGAAAAACATATTTGAATTTTTGTTAAAAAATCAAATGATTTTACTGGAAAATATTTTCAAACCTTCAATATATTATTTTTATTTCGTGTTATTTCTATATCGATATCAAATGAATATATTCAGTGGTATAAATATAAAAATAAAGAAGAGAAGTTATTATTCGATGAACATATATTAAGTGAAACTTTTGATATTGACAATTTTTTCTCAAGGAAATTCTGTAAGGATTTAATATTTTTCAAACATAATTCCAGTACATATAACTTCAGCACAAATAATGTGCGTCGAAGCAAAATTCTCAGAAGTAGTTTATACACAAAATATATATATACAACAAAGTGAACGCAAATATGTGTCGTTGATACATACGTTGAATATTTCACGATCTCTGAGATATTTAAATAAGTATTTTCAACGGTAACAACGTATTTTCCATTAAATGTTTGTTGAAGAAACGTAGGTCTATCTGTTAAATTATATATATATATATATATATATATATATATATATATATATATATATATATATATGCATTCATTTCAAATAATGTCCCAATTTATTTTAAGTAAATAAATAATGTTCACTTTATTCGATTGTTGATGGGTAAATATTTTTCTAAAATTGTAAATATACTTCAAAATAACCATTAAAAATTCACTCTTATAATTTGTATTTTTATTGTGTATCTGTATTTTTAACACTTTTTTATTTTTTAAAAAAACATAGCTATTTATTTAATTACAAATACTTTATTTGAAATAATAGTATTTCAAATATTTAAACAACAAGGATGGTTCAAATATAAATGATAATTTGTTTCTGTAAGGTGCCTCAAACGAGACTGAAGGAAAATAAAGGATAGAAAATGTATGTCTAAACTCTTCAGCCTCATTTGGGCCATTCTATATAAATTGTATTTGCAACAAAATTGAAATGTTTTACATACTACTTTCCAATAAATCCGTCTTAACTGCAATACACTTGTTCTATTGTTGTAGAAACTTCTTGACTCCTATTTTAAAAAGGTTTTATAATTGCTTGTCAAACCTTCTCTGCACAACTTTACTAATCTTGTCATTACCATAGATTTTTTATCTTCTAATGATCCAAACAAATGGTAATTGGAAGAAACTAAATATTTAACTGAGTTGATGAAGAGTTATCATTGTTAAAAGAGCAGTTAAAGTACATATATTATCTAAAATAATCTAAATCTTGTGTTTTTATTAACTTAAACGAATTACAAGCTTCTATTTGTTGCTAAAATTTTGTATCAATCTAACTAAAAAAAATCGAGTGGTTACTGGCTTCTATTTTGTGGGATGCTAAAAGGATATTTTTGATTGATGATCTTTTAAAGAATCAAATGATGAAGAGAGGGTACTATGATAATATTCTGAATTAATTTAGTAAATATTTTTGGATGGCCATATTTGCCAAAGAAAAAATATTTTTCATTAGGATAATCCACATTCCCATCCAAGTGTTATTTCAATGGAAAAAATCATTAAACTAAAGTATAATTTGCTGTCCCATCAATCTTTACAACTGATTTAACTTTCATCTACTCTCAAATTTCAGAATATTCTTAATAATGAAATATTTTCTTTAAATGATGAATTGAAATCAGTGTTAAACGATTACTTTGAGTCATTGAGAAATCAGACTGGAATGAAATTAAAGCATTGGAATATCAATGGACAAAATGTGTTGAAATTTAGGAAGATTATATTGAAAAGTAAAAGTGATTTCAGAATGAAAACAAAGTCTTTATTATTACTTTATGAACTTTTCAAATAACTCTCTTGACGAAAAATCGATTGTCTACGATTTGGGCATTAGTTGGACTTTTACAAAATCACAATCATATTCCAAAACAATTGTTACATTCCAAAGATATGTTGGTCTAGAAAAAGTAGTTTATTTTTATTTTCTTCGTGCAGATTAAATGCATTTACATTGGTAAACCCTCTTGCATATTAAGTCAAACATCTCATTATATACATCATCACAATACAAAAGTTTTCATAGCTGGTTACAAAATTTTATTCTACCCATAATATTCATTCATCTTACCTTTCTCTAATAAATTTCTTTTTTTCTGGAATCCGGAGTACTTCTACAGATATGAATGTTTCGTGGAATCTGCGATTATCGTAGGAATTTTTAGATTTCATTGATCCAAAAAATATTTTTTGGGGAATAAATATTTGTCCTTGAAACTCGTTAGAATTTTTTTCTAAAATCTAACAGACCTTATTTTGATTCAGTATCATTTATAAATATAAAAATATATTATTTTGTCTTTATCTTTCTAATTTGATATTTTCATATGAAACGATATAATAAATTCTATGGTGATTAAAATTCATGCATAAAAAAATATTAACTCTTTTGAAAATAATTTACTGTATAAATTTATAAAAGCGATAAAAACTATCTTAAAATTTAACGATGTACCGTAATTTAAAATCACAATAGACTACTATAAATATCACACAACGATTAATCTTCTTTTATATAGAATTCGGTTATTTCATGAAACATTTCAAATAATGTAAGATAAATTATTTTTTTTAAAAAAAAATATTGGATTTCACCTTGTATATCCATATACTGTATAGATTTCTAAGAAAAAGCATAGTCTTAATTAATTTTCGTTAAAAAAACAAAGAATCTACTAAGAGGCTTTCAGTCAGCAGTATATAGGTTGATTAATATATATATATATATATATATATATATATATATATATATATATATACGCATACATGCATACACACACACACAATATATAAGGGTTAGAAAAGAGAGTAGTTATTTGTGCGAAAATTGCAACGTTGTGTATTTATGGTTAAAGACGAATTGAATGAAACCACTTCGGTCAAGTGATCAATACTCAACGTTGTTAAATTTTCTTCTTGGAAGTTACTAGTCGTCTACCTATTATGTGCGATCATAAATACCGTGTCGACTGTTTGATCACTCAAAAAATTACTCACCGTCTAAGTTCGAACGTTTAAAAGGAATAAGAGGAAAAAGGAGAACATAGTTTCTTGCGTGAATGAATTGAGAAGATGTACGTTCATTTATGATTTTCTTTTCACTGTTTCTTGTATATATCAGTGGCGTAGATCGTAAAAAAATTTTTTTTAACATCAATTATAAAAAAATGTATATATTATATTTGAATATTTTTTAATAACTAATATAAACATACACATACAAATCATTATCATCACTAGCCTCTTTTTTTGGATGAAGGTTTCTCCCAATAATTTTTAATTCAAGTAATACAAAGCCTTTCTCTTCCATTCCACACCAATGAATTTGCTTATTTCTCTATTTCATCCATCAATGGATTTTTTTTTGGGCCTTTCATATCTTGAGTTTCCAATCAATAATTTATTTTGTCAATCAATAGCCTTTTTGAAGTGAAACTTCTTTTGGCGTATAGGATAAAAATTTTGTTGACGCGGAAATAGAGACATAGAGACGGAAATAGAGACGGAACGTGAGTACGAATTTTAGTGCCTGATTTGAATTTGCATACATGCTTAGACGAAGAGTGAGAAAAAGTAGTAGATGGAGTGAGAAAAAGTCCATCACGATACGCGCTCTTTTAGCATGTGAGTAGATACCAACAGCTCACGTAGCATGTATTTTTACTATTTGAATGATTTCATTATTCTGTTTAGTATTTTTTATATACAATTATTTATTGTTAATTGTGTTTAAATAAGAGTGTTATTCAATGTGATAAAATTGATATTTTTGGTAAGTATATTAGTTTTTATAACCTCATCATAATATTAACCTCAATAATCATAAAAATAAGTCAATTAAATCCACGCGGTATTAAAAAATTTAGCAAACAACACGAAATTGAGGGAATTGGCACGTATACCAATATATACAGTATATAGTATTTTATAACATTACGTACATACATTTATCAAATAAAAAAAATACTATTAAAAGCACGTGGTATTTAAAAATTATCGAAACCTATACAATTTTGAGGTTACTTGTTGTTTTATCTGTAGCAATTTCTTATAATATCTTTAATAATTATAATTATGATTCAATTATTGTACACTTTTATAAAAAAAAATATATTAAATTTATTATGAATTCTTTCTTCTTAGGTGTCATTGTAAAGATTTATTGAATTTTACATGGTGCTGGAATATTATCAATTATCAATAAAATAACATCCAAATAGAGGTAATTTATTTTGCTATACAACCAAATTATTTCTATTCTTAATGTTTTATTCTTGTTATAAATCCTTTAATTTTGTTTCTTTTGAATCATTCTTTTCCTTCCTCGTTTCTATGTATTATTCTTAACATATTTCTTACAATCTAATAATGCAATGTTGATAAAATATACTAAAGATTTTATAATATAATGCTCTCAAAATGCACATCTTTGAATAAAGTGAACAATAAATAATTACTAAATACCTTTATAAAATATTACATTATTGAAAGTGATTCATTTCTGTTAAAGGACATCCTGTATATTTTATTATACTATAACCATTTTAAACCAGATATTTTTTTATATGCCAATTTGTAATTTAAAAGAATATTTTAACATACTAGAATTTTTTCAATAAATAATTCACTCCAACATTAGAATATTCTATTTCAATGTTAAATAATTACTTACTGTTTACTTTATTCGCTGATGCACATTCCAGTAACTCTTCAATAATCATCAAATAGCTGCATTGTATATTTTTTTAAAATAATTTGAATTTATTTTCACATAATTAACAGTTGTCAATATTTTCATAAAACACTTTCCATATTATCTTTTTGCTATGTTTTTTTTATTTTAAATGTATTGGTTGTATTTAAAGATAAATTATCGATTTTGATTAGAAATATATTAATTTTTTAATAATAAATATGAGAAAAATATAATTGTTTTAATAATGAAAAAGGAAAATATTTTTTTCAATTAAAATGGTCAAAAAATAAGAGATATTAAGTAATTATTTTTAAAAAAAATTACCCAAGTCCATTTAAATAAATTTAAAATTAAAAAAATATAACAGGAATGAAAAATAATTCTCATATAATTTTATCAATATATTTTTATTGATTGAAACGATAAAATTAGTATTAAAAAAATAATTGAATATAAATAGTAGTATCAAGTTAATTATATTTAACTAAAAATGATAATTATCTAACCATTGAGGTTGTAATTGAAACACTGTTTTATTACATTGAACAATAATCACATTTTTATAATTTGTTTTTCCTGAAATAGCTGTGAGCCATTTTCAATATTCATTACTGCATATATTGTGGTCCTATAATGCATAACATGAATAATTCAATAGGAATTGTAGTATATCCTGTACATGTGTATATTTATGTGTAGTGACATCTTAATCATAAAATTAGATTAAAAACATTGAATATAAAATTCCTTTAATAATAGAGTTTATTAAAATAATATATTCATAAGTTTTAACATTTTTTATATGACATTTATTTTTGCTAAGAAAATAATTTTCTGAGAAAGAAGACTAAAAAAACTTTTAAAATAAAATAGAAAAAAATATTATTGTAACTTTTCAAACAAGTAGAAATATTTGAATAAATTATAATCAAATGTTTTTTATAATTCAATTAATATTTTTTTAAAAAAATATTAGAAAGATCTAGAAATAATGAGATTTATTTATAATTTTCTTTTATCAGTACTTGAAAAATAGATATTTCTATTAATATTTATTCTTTTAATTGTATTCTCTATATTTGATATTAATGTCATTTTTCAATTTTTTAATTTTAAAAGAGATTTGTATCTTTATAAAAAAATAGAAATTAATTAAAATAGATTTGTTTTGTACTTCATCAATTTTTTACTATTTTTTAAGCTTGTATGATAATAAAAATGCATTTGTAACACAAATGAATTATCACTCCAACACCACAATATATGACATTAATAAGTATAATTATTCATAAATCTCTTCCTGGGTATTTTTATATAGGTGTTTTTAAGCGTGATAGAAATTTAAATAGAATCTCTGTCGAAAGTTCTATCTAACCTAAAAAAAATCATTTATATTTATATACATGTGTGTATGTGTATTTATGTAAAATATATAAATATAAAGGTATGATAAAGGTTATTTTTTAGATTAGATAGAACTTTAAATAGGAATTCAATTAAGAGTTCTATCACTCTTAAAAAACACCTATATATCTAGATTCCTCATCAATAATTTCTCTTTTTCATGAGTGGATTTTTCTTCTTTCTACATGATTAATTTTATATCAATTGTTATATAATTGACATAAATATTTATTTTCTTCATTCATTTTTTATATTTGTATTTTGTAGCTTAACCACTGTAATTTAAAACGAGTGTTTAAAACTATACGAGGGTGGTCGCAGAAGTACCCGACCCAACAAAGAAAACACAAAAATTTTGGAAAAAAATATATTTATTTTTCAACATAATCTCCTTTCAGCTCTATACACTTTTCCCAGCGATGTTCAATAAGTTCGATACCCTTTTTATAATAAGAACTGTCTTGCTCCTCAAAATATCCATTAACTACCGACATCACTTCTTCATCGTTGGGAAATCTTTGACCACTGAGCCATTTTTTCAAGTTTGGGAACAGAAAATAATCCGAGGGGGTTAAATCTGGCGAATAAGGTGCATGAGGTAGCAATTCAAACTTTAATTCATTAATTTTGGCCATTGCAATAACGGATTTGTGAGCTGGTGCATTGTCTTGATGAAACAACTCTTTCTTCTTAGCTAAATGCGGCTGTTTTTTCTTGATTTCTTCGCTCAAACGTTGCAATAAGTTCGCATAATACTCGCCGTTGATAGTTTTTCCTTTTTTAAGATAGTCAATGAAAATTATCCCACACGCATCCCAAAAAACCGACCTCATGACCTTGCCTGCAGATGAAACGGTGTTCGCCTTCTTTGGAACCGGTTCTCCTTTTTCAGTCCATTGTTTTTATTGTTCTTTTGTCTCGGCTGTGAAGTGATGGACCCATGTTTCATCCATGGTTATGAAACGGCGCAAAAATTCTGCTTTGTTGCTGTGAAACTTGGCTAAACACTCAATTGAAACATCTTCACGACACTGTTTTTGCTCGAGTGTGAGCAAACGCGGCACCCATCTTGCACACAGCTTTCTCATGTCCAAATTTTCAGATAATATGCGATGTACCGCACTTTTTGAAATGCCTACTATGTCTGCTAGCTCGCACACTTTCAGTCGACGATCATCCAGTACCGCTTTGTGGATTTTCTTCACCATTTCTGGAGTCGTCACCTCATTTGGTCGACCACTGCGATGCTCGTCTTGGCAGCTCATACGGCCTCGTTTAAACTCTGCTACCCAATATTTCACTGTTGTAAACGGAGGAGCAGACTCACCCAGAGTAGAATCCAGTTCAGCTTTTATATTGGTTGGGCTGAGGCCTTTCAAATAAAAGTATTGTATCACTTAACAATGACCAATTTTCTCCATTTTCACAAATTTACTGAAAACGTTCACTATTGATGGCTGCCAAACAAATACTAAACAACATGGCGTCCTCAAACTTGAAACATATGCTTTATAGATTATGTACTTTCTAATACAGTGATATTTTTCAAACAACTACTGCCATCTCTAGGTCAAGTCGGGTACTTATGGGACTACCCTCGTATGTATTTCAACTTATATTTTTTATAATGAAATAAATATAAGAAAATATTTTTTTAATTATATAAAATTTGTATGAATTCGATTTCATATTTTCGTTATATATTTTTTAAATGAAATATTTCATGTATATACATTCATACTCAGCTTTTAAAAAATATGAAAATAAAACCATAATTATTAATAGTTATTACATATTGAGTCAGTGTAAGAAAGTTAATTGAGTTCATAGACTTTTATTATCTTTGACTAAATTTTAACATTCTCAGAATTCTTAAAAAACATAACCTCAAAAAGATTATAATTTTGAAATAGGTTAAAAAATACAAATAGTTTTTAATCCGAAATAGTATAATATTATACATTTATTTTTATTAAAATGTAAAACATATTTAAAATTTGATATTTTGTATAAATAAACTTCTTATCAAACGTGAAATCAAATATTATCATAAACGTCTTATTTGGTTTTGACTACAATTTTTCATTTTTTATTCTTTATATTAAATAGTATATGTATATATATATATATATATATATATATATATATATATATTCATAAAAAAAACTATGGTAACACATTTACGTGTTTATAAAAAGTTTAGAATAAACTTGTTCAACTTTCAATAAATCTTATTTTCAAATGTCGATTGAAAATTGAAGTACGTGAAGAGCAATTTTATATACAATACATGTATAGACCTGTCAAAAACAGTACTAGTATTGTATTGTTCAACATATATGGCTTACTTTTGTGAGAATTGTACATTAACTTAATTTGAAATGTCTTGAAGAATAAACTTGTTTTATTTTTACACTGATTTTTTATTATTTAGATACTGGAAATGAAATCATTATCAGTATAGATTATTCTTTTATTTGTTACGAACAGATACTCTGTTAAAGAAATTGATTTTTATTTATAATTTTTTTAAAAAAATATTTTTTAATATTTAAGTATATTAAATAAAATATTACATTTGTAACTTGTTATTTTTTAGATTTATTTTTATAATTTGCATGCGAATTTAAAATTCGTTTAACATTAGAAATAAAAATGAATAAAATTACAAAAAAAAAAACAATATTTATTCAAAATCAATGAATATTGAAATTGAATATTTTATTATATAAGAATTGTTTACAATGAATCTATTAAGGCATATATACATTTTTATATTTTATAAAAAAATCTATTAATGTTAAGTTATTCGAAATTATTTTCTATTGAACTGTTTTTATAATATGTTTGTTTTTAATTTATACTAAGAACTGGAATTTCAAAATTATAAAATATGTTAATATTCTGAAATATATATTTAATGCGTATTTTAGGAAATGTCTTATTGGGTATTAAAATGTTAATTTTCAATATTGGAGAATAGCAACGATATACACATCTAGGAAGCATGTCATATATACAACATATCGTGTTTTGTTTAGTTGTTGATTATATAGAACAAATTAATTGTCGTTCGTAAAGTGTGAAATAAATTTCTTTTATGTAAAAAACTTCCAAAAGGTTATGGGCCCAGTATGGGCACAATTTAATATAAAGGATATAAGCCAGGATATAACCCAGTATGGGCACAATTTAATATGAAGGATATAAGCCCAGGGATTTAATACACATAATACAGTGTCGTTAAAGTGCATAATACAGTGACATTAAAGTGAATTCATATAAAATGACAGACTACAAGATAGATAAGCTCAACGCAACAAATTATTCCATCTGGAGTAAAAAGATGGAGTATTTGTTGGGAGATGCAGATTTGTGGGATGTCGTTTTTGAACCAGCCCCGCTGGTTGAAACAACTTTATCGAAGAAAAGAGAACGACAAGCGCAATCAAAGATAGGTCTCATGATAGAAGATAGCCAGCAAGTTCACATCGAAGGTGCAACAAGCGCAACAGAAATGTGGAAAAAATTGAAAGATCACCACAATAAATCGAACGTGTCAAACGTTATTTCTTTATACGAACATATCAACATAAAGTTTTGTGAAGGTGATGACATGGAAAATTATGTTTCAAGTGTTTTGACCATCAAAACGAGGCTAGCGGGTTTAGGTACCAAACTCGATGATAAGTTGGTTGCAGCGCGTCTACTTACTAATTTGACAGACGCATACGGATCGCTAGTAACCACGTTAAGGTGCACCAGCGAAACAGATTTCACGTTGGATTTTGTGAAAAGCAAGCTGTGCGAAGAATATGTAAGGCGCAAAAATAAAGTTCAAACCAGCAGTAACGACACGGCTCTGAAGACTTCATACAAGGGTAACAACCAGGAAGCAGTGAAAAAATGTTTTTTCTGCAAAAAGACAGTCCAAGAGACAGACAGTCCAAGAGACAGACAGTCCAAGAGACAGACAGTCCAAGAGACAGGCAGTCCAAGAGACAGACAGTCCAAGAGACAGACAGTCCAAGAGACAGGCAGTCCAAGAGACAGGCAGTCCAAGAGACAGGTAGTCCAAGAGACAGGTAGTCCAAGAGACAGGTAGTCCAAGAGGCAGGCAGTCCAAGACGCAGGCAGTCCAAGAGACAGACAGTCCAAGAGACAGACAGTCCAAGAGACAGGCAGTCCAAGAGACAGGCAGTCCAAGAGACAGGTAGTCCAAGAGACAGGTAGTCCAAGAGACAGGTAGTCCAAGAGGCAGGCAGTCCAAGACGCAGGCAGTCCAAGAGGCAGGCAGTCCAAGAGGCACGAATCCAAGACGATGAGGTCGAATTGAAACAGCAGATGTCCAAAAGACAGGTAGTCCAAAGGAGCAGGTGTCCAAAGAGCAAGTGTAACAATTTTAAGTCAACACAATAAGCAGCCTACATTAGTTGATTGAAATGAAGCAAAAAGAGTCGCTCAATTTTTTTAAAGGACATTTAAATTCTCTATATCGTTGAGGAAGGGTATTGGAGAATAGCAACGATATACACATCTAGGAAGCATGTCATATATACAACATATCGTGTTTTGTTTAGTTGTTGATTATATAGAACAAATTAATTGTCGTTCGTAAAGTGTAAAATAAATGTATTTTATGTAAAAAACTTCCAAAATTCAAATTAAATTAAAATAAATTTCTATGTTGGTATCTAATATTCCATAAAAAAAAATTAATAAAAAAAATATGTTTATTTACTTGATCAGTACATTATTTACAAAGTACTCACTTGTATGATTTCCACCTTTCTCAAAAATGTTTATATAGGAAAAATACAATACATAATTTTTAAATAAAGAATCTTTTGTACTTTCATAGTATGTAAATTTAACTTAATGGTATTTTAGTCTACATAATGTTATTAATTCTTTCAAATATTGCTCATGTAACCCTAATTCTCAATATAATCTTTGACTTTAGGTCACAGTCATATCATATTTTTTTCTAAATATTTTATTTCATCTATTTGTTGCAACCATTGACTGTCTAACTGTATATTTTCTTTTTCTACAAATTTAAAAAACCTAATTTTATTTTTGTTCATAGTTTTTAAATCCAACTCTTCTACTTTTCTTTAAAAATGTTTGGGTCCATTTTTGGTACCATTTTTGGGTTCTTTTTTGTATTACATCATTAGCATACAGTAGATACGACAAATAATTTCCATTTACCTTAATGTCCTTACATTTAAAGTTTGTTTTTCTCAGTGTTGCAAATATATATATATATATATATATATATACGAGAGTCGTTTGATAAGTATGGTAAAAAAGTAAGAAAAACTAAATTTAAAAATTTAACTAAATTAAACAATAAATAAATTTACTAAACTTATCAAACGACCCTCGAATATGTGCGTGTGTGTATGTACGAGTATGAATACAAATAATATATTACTGTATATAATCCTACTTTTTAAAATTCATATTTTATAATGTATCCCTCTGACAATATTCACATAGGTATCAAAATGTGTATCGACGAATAAAGGGAGATATAAGTCATGTATTTTTGATTTGACAAACTCTTGTGATATTGGGGTGAGTTATTTTGTGTTAAAGTAAATTTTGTGCAGTACCAAAACACATAATAAATAGAAATGTATTTAATAATAATAGTCATTGTGTTTCATGAGTATTTGCATGAAACATTATGCATTCCATGCATCCTATATTACAGTAATTTATTTATATGTGTATACGAGCTTGTTTATAACAATTACATTAATTTTCTTAGTCATTAAAATGAAATAAATGGTTTTAATTTGAAAGAAACAATATATATATATATCAGATTCATATCGATTATTTATTTATTTCGTGAAAATTTTACTACTTTAATCAATATTTCTAAAATTGTCGAAAACTTTACAACTGAAAAATGTTTGAAATATTTTATAGGAATTGCTGAATAATATACTTAATATTTTTTTCTATGATACATTTTTATTTTGTGTTTTCTTAATTAATTTTATTTTCGATAATTTATTCCACATTAAAAAATGTTTCATTGAGATCAATTCTCTTTACTTCAACAAACCAAACAGAATTTATCTCTTGAATTTATTACCTGCTTACAAAAGTTTACTTTGTGGAATAAACATTTAACCAACATAGTTTTGTTGCTTTTTAAAATCTACTTAATATTCAAGAGGAATTTCCTGTTTCCATTTATATAATTTATTCATAAAAATGTTTGGAAAAGTTATTAATAATATAGGGTCATCCAAATGTGACGCCTAAATTTGTGTTTTATTAAAAAGAAACATGTTTATTGGATGGTGTACAGAGAAACATGTGTATAATTTCTTTTCAATAAAACACAAATCTAGGCGTCACATTTGGACGACTCTATATAATGCTCTTTTTTAAGATTGAAATCTGATGACAAGGTTTTAAGTTTTTAAACGAGCTTTATTTCATTAAATATAATCCTTCTGTAGTCTAAATTTAAAAACCTTCATTGAGGAAAGCACTGATTTGAAATTATCGAAATAAAAAAAAATCGAAATTTTTACATCTCTATGAAATGTGGAACTTTCATAAACTTATTTGTGTAATTTCCTAGTTTTATTTTATTAAATAATTACTTTTTTTACAAAAAGAAAAAAAATCTAAATTCGCACAAATCGAAGATTTTATAAAAATATTAAAAATAAGAACTAATTTTAAACCTTTACTTATTTTCTAAAACTGTTTATTTGTTGATTAGTGATAATATATTTTCTATCTGTATTTTTTTAATTTTTTTTACTTTCCCTAATAGATGAATTTATTCTAAGTCAGAATTATATTTAATATGTAAGTTTGAAATACATAAAAAAAATATGAAACTAGTGAAAGAACAATACGTGCACAATTTATTTGAAAATATGTAAATGACATAATTTCGTTATCATTTTTATCTGCATTAAAAATGGTCTTATCAATATATATATATATATATATATATATATATATATATATATGACTCCATAATAAAACGCGTGAACAGTGTGCGTCATGCATTCTTCATGTCAGCATATGTAAGTTATCATTCCATATTTAAATAATCGTTACAGATTAAATTTGTATAGTGTTTTTAATATTCCAAAAATAATTCAAGTACTAAAATATGCATTCCTATTATTCTGTATCTATGCGTGATTATTTTTAGTTCTTATACAGATACGACAAAATAATTAAATATTGTGTTTCACAATACATATTAATAATAAAATGTTTATATAGTAAAATAATCGTTTGATATTGAATTTATACAAATTGTAAAGTTGATATTGAAAATTAATAATGAAAATTAAATTGTTTTATAATGTCAATAAATAATCTGTTTAAAATATGAGATGATTTATTAAAAATATTGAAATGAAGGATATAGTATTTTATATGAAAATTAAAATTAACATATTTATAACAAAAAATAGATATATAATATGTTTTGAAACTGTGGTGAATTTACTTTAACACAAATGAATTATCTCCCCAAACACCACAAGATATTCAAATGATTCCATATTTACTTATTGTTTACTTTTTATAACAAATAATATGTAAGTTGTTTTAATCAAGAATTTATCAAAATTGTATAACATAATACTCTAAAGATGATTGCATAGCCATCGAAATGTACATTAGCTTATTGTTGTTCTAAATAAATAAAATGAACAATAAGTACTTTTTAATGATATTCATTTATTTGCAATCTATTTCAATTATGTTCATGAAAAAATTAAATTCATTTGTAGAAATAAAATTACGTACGAGGTGTGATCAAAAAGTAAGGTGAATTTTTAAATTTAGCGGGCTACATCCGTTCGATCTTCGATTTTTTTATTTGGTTATGTTGGTACACTCGTCTCGAATATATGTTCCAAATTTCAGCTATGTAGCATGTTTAGTTTGTTGATGAGAGGCATAAAAGTTAGAAGTGTTTTGCAGGCTCCACGATTTTCCGCTGTCGAAAATCATGGATCAAAGAATTTGCATTAAATTTTGTGTGAAAAATGGAATCAAGTGCTCCAAAATACTTGAAATGTTGAAAGTGGCATACGATGAGTCTATTTTAAGCCAAAAAAATGTTTACAAGTGGTATAAACTCTTCCAAGAAGGCCGAGAAGACACCAACGACGAACCTCGTTCTGGACGCCCCAGCACGTCAACAACTGATGAGAACGTTGAAGAAGTGAAGAAAATAGTGTTGGGGAATCGTCGAATTACCATTAGAGAAATTGCTGATGATATTGGCATCTTGTTTGGTTCGTGCCAATCAATTTTAACGGGTGTTTTAGACATGAGTCGTGTGTCAGCGAAGTTTGTTCCGAAATTGCTCAATTTCGACCAAAAGAACCGTTGCATGAGCATCGCCCAAGAACTATTGAATGACGTCAACGACGACCCAGATTTACTCGACAGGGTCATAACAGGTGACGAAACATGGGTATACGGTTATGACGTCGAAACTAAGACTCAATCGTCCCAGTGGAGGCATTCCGGATCACCAAGACCAAAAAAAGCACGCCAAGTTCGATCAATTGTGAAGGTTTTGCTTACAGTTTTCTTTGATTGCAGGGGCGTGGTGCATCATGAGTTCTTGCCACAGGGTAGTACAGTAAATAAGAAATATTACCTGCAAGTTATGCGCAATTTGCGCGAAGCAATCCGCCAGAAACGTCCGAATTTGCGGAAGAATAAAAATTGGCTTTTGCACCATGATAACGCCCCTGCTCACACATCGTTGCTTGTGCGCGAATTTTTGGCTAAAACCAACACACTAATGATGCCGCAGGCACCGTATTCCCCAGACCTGGCCCCCTGTGACTTCTTCTTGTTCCCGAAACTGAAGAGGCCCATGAAAGGACGGCGTTTTGCAACGATTGAGGAAATAAAGACGGGATCGAAAGAGGAGCTGAACAAGATCACAAAAAAATATTTTTTGAAATGCTTTAAGGATTGAAAAAAGTGTTGGCACAAGTGCATTATATCCGAGGGGGATTACTTTGAAGGGGACAAAATAAAAATTGATGAATAAATAAATATTCTTTGAAAAAAATAAAAATTCACCTTATTTTTTGATCACACCTCGTATTAAGGACTCTTTTGCAACTAAACAAATATTTTTTTATGAGGATAGAATAAATAAATATCCCAAAAGATGGAACATACTAATAAGTTTATTCATTCATTTCTAAAAATGATAATTTTCCATGGTGTAGCAATCATTTCTGCCTTCTCTTTACTCCTCTCTTTATTTTTTTGTAGTTCTTCAATCATATTTCTTACTTTTTAATCTCTTATTCTCTTTTTTTACTAAATTTTCTTTCAAAGTTATTTATTAAAAATTGTTATATCTAAATATATTTACTATCTTCATCCAAATTGATTTTACGTTTTTTCATTTTTCTTCGTATCTACATTTTGAAAATCTTCAGTCATTTTTGATCTTGTTTAAGAATGTTACAGGTTTCATTTCTATAAAATAGTACATTTCATATTACATCTTCACAAATTTTTAAATTTAAATCCAAATTAACTTTCGTTATTTTTATTTTTATTTTGAAACTTATTTGTCAGAGCAAATGCATCATTTAATTTCCACTATGCTTCTTTATTGTCATATATAAGCATGTACCTCAAATAATAGAATTTATTCACTTATTGTATTTCCTGTTTTCGAAGTTTTATTTTGGACAGTATTTCTTTTTCTTTACTAGACTCCATGACTTTAGTTTTTTTACCATTGATTTTAATGATAAACCTTTGTAAAACTTTTTTTTAATTCTGAAATAATAAAAAATAATAGTAATTACATAATTGATTAAATAAAAACATTTTTTATTATATACATCCAAACCAAAATAATTTTCCTTTTTGTCCAATAAGTTAAGAATAAGTGATTTACTTATATAAAAAGAAATTATTCACAGTTATAAACAGTGCAGTTTTTCTTTTTAATGATATAAATGTGTCAAATTTTATTCAATATAAGCTTATAAAATTTCGTGTATAAATAAAGATGTACACAATTTCCTTTTATATATTTTTAAAACATCGTAGGATTTATAATTGAAATTAAATTAATACAAAAAAAATAAAATACAATCATCCATTAATACAATATAATCGAATAAAACGTATTAAAAAATACGAATGAATTTTTTCCAAAAAAAAAATTATAAACGAAAGTCAGTTATATTTATTTATCCTCATGGTCGACTACATAGTACTTTAAAGATTAAATATTCTTTTTGACGTTTATCTCATGTATATTTTTTTTCTTTTTAAAACATCGTGTGTAATGTTTTCAGTTTATTTCATCGTTATGTTCACGTTTATATCAAATTAAATATGACAAGGATTTTAAACACAAGTGAGTGGTGGAAAACGAACACATTCGATGTATATCCATTGATTTCTATACGTGTATTCTTATAAATATAGTTTGGAATTTTTTGAAACAAATTTGAAATGATAGCAAATAATTTCTAACGAAGACTAATTATTAACAATTAAAATAATAAAATATTTACACAAATGAATAATCATTTCAACACTACAAGATATTATAAAAATGTTCAATAATAATTTATTGTCCTCTTTTTATATGATGTGCATTTCAATAACAATGTCATCATCAGAGAATTACTTTATAATATTTATTGTGTAGTTGACATGTTGTTTCTGTATATATATATATATATATATATATATATATATATATATATATATATATATATATATAATTTTTATTTAACATGTAAAGTATCCATATGTCACACCTGTGTTTTATTTTATATTGTTATCACATTCCCTCATTTTTTTTATTAATCTCTTTAAGCTGTTTACAATATTTTCATTAGTGCATAAATTGTGGTTGTACACTGCACAGCATGAATAATTTAATACGATTTTTAGTTTTAGGTGTACTTGTTGTATGTGTGGTAGACATTTCAAGTGAACTGTTATAATAATTGTGTAATTTTAAGGATTAAATTACTTTAAAATATTATCAACAGAGAAATTTGAAACGACTTTTTATACAAAAACACTTTTAATAAACAATGTTTAATACCTTCTAAATTCATATTTGATTTTGTAAGAAATGAATAGATTAATCAATAATTTAATCATATTATACAATAATATCAATTATACCTCATTTCTATTTTTATTTGATGATTAATTTTTATAAATAAGAAGGTAATTTATAAAAAATATATCTTGAATACAAATGAATCAGTCATTTTAAAATTGTAAGATTTTATTGACAATTTATATGATTTTGAAAGGATGTTATTTATTGCTCTAAGAACTAATTTGTATTTTATGTTTGTCATTTAAAACGGTACTGATTATTGTTTGAATATTTTTTTAAGAATTTTAATTGTAGATAAAACTTCAAATGACATTTAGTTTCATCTTAAAAGATATACATTTAACAAAAAATTTGAATAATAAATAATATTCTTTGACTTGAAAATACAGAATATTTAAATCTAGATAAATACATACATACATATGTATATATATATATATATATATATATATATATGTGTGTGTGTGTGTGTATGTCTAAATGTGTATGTGTCTATGTATGTGTGTGTGTCTATGTGTGTGTGTGTCTGTGTGTGTGTGTGTGTCTATGTGTGTGTGTCTATGTGTGTGTGTGAGTGTGCAATTCGAATCAAATAATCTTCCCATCTAAATTCTAATTCCTCCTCCCCCCCCCATATAAAGTCCTGCACTTGGAAATCCATTCTGACTCTATATAAACTCTCTATACAAAAGCTGGTATAAAAATTATTGTTAAGCTCTAAAAACTCATTATCTTAACAGACCAAACATCATAAAAATGTCCTTATTACTCTTGACCATTCTCAGTCCTCTAAATCCAAGATTATAAAAAATATCATCTTTTTTCACATGATTTATTACTACAAGCTATTTTGCCATTATCATTGTGTCAATAGTCTTAAGCTAAAATATCAATCTATAAGAAAATTCCAATAGTAGTACTTACATCCAATTTAAAATAATTCATAAAAATAAAGGATACCAATGTCGTTCAGTTCGAAGAAAGCCGTTCATTTCATGTTTCAATCGAAAAAAACTTAGAAAGTTATTATAACTTATAGTGACAAATCTAAAAATATCTAATTTAAAATTATTTTTATGGCCAAAAGCAATTTTGCATTTTTTTAAAGAATGATGTTGAGAAGAATAGATGAATAATAAATTAAAAAGAATTTACTTAGGAAAGTAAGTAACTTAAAGAACTATTTGGTGTTATGGAACTGTGGCTGATTCACTTTACACAAATGAATTTTAACTCCAACACCACAATGATTTAAAGTGTTCAATAATCACTTATTATTCACTTATTATTTAATTTCAACAGAAAGGCTCTGACGATGATAGCCTCGCCATCGAAATGCATCAGTCGATATAATTATAAATAATAAGTGAACAATAAGTAATTATTGAACACTTTAAACCATTGTGGTGTTGGGGTTAAAATTCATTACTTTTAACTATTATGCAAGGTGGTAAAGGTATTATAATTTGGGGGTATAAAAATTGGAACATTACAATTGAGTGTATTCACAATAAATACATTTGATTAGTTAAATATTTTAAAAAGTAACTTACCTGTGAATTGAATCTTGGAAATAATATTTTTCAGCAAAATAACAACCCTAAACATTGCACATATATTGTGAAGATATGTCTTCATATAAAATGTACAAGACAAACTAATCAAAACACTTCTCCATTTACCCAACCTTAATTCTTTGCATTCGGGGAATATTTTCACATTTCCTTCCAACAACTCGATAATGATAAATATAATATATCGAAATGATAAATATAAAATATGATAAAATAAATTTAAAAAATGATAAATATAATATATCGATAATGATAAATATATTTTCTTTACTGTTATCTCCCCGTTTTGTTGTTTTGTTATTCTCTATCTTATCTTTATCGTGCCAACTGTACCTGCATTTCGCCTTGCCGGTAAATTGAACATGTCAGCTGTGCTGGCACTCCGAGTTGCTGGAATAAATTCTCATGGCAACGAAGCTGGCATTCTGAGTACAAAAGGTTAATCTTACAGAGTTTCTATGGACATTTCTCAAACAGAAAATTTAGAAACATACCATTCCATAATACGTTAAAAAACTATTGTAGAATAATTGAATATAATAGCTCTAGTTATACTTTAAAATCGGTCAAATAGATGCAAAATCTTTTAAAGGACGTTATCTTCTGAAAAAATATTAATTTCATTTTATTTTTTAATTTTACAAGTTTTTAATTACTGTTTATAGATTTTTTAATCAAGTTTTTGTATTATAATCAATTCTTGTTTCTCCCAAAATTATTAAAATATAAAAACATTTTTTTAACAGTTAAATAAAATAAACAATAGTAAATATTATATATATATATATATATATATATATATATATATATATATATATATATATATATGTTGGATAATCAAAAATAAATATTAATTTTTAACTTATTTTTTTTTCAACAAATTCTTTTCATATATTGTAGATGTGCACAGACTTTTTAATCTACTGTATATAGTATATAATTTAAAAATTATACAACTCACAATGATACACTGATTTTTGTTACAATGTATTATTAATATTATTATTTATATTTTATATACATTTTTAATTAAGTATTTTCTCATTAAAAAACTTGCCAATCTATGACAATACATTGTGGTTATATATATATATATATATATATATATATATATATATATATATATATATATATGTGTGTGTGTGTGTGTGTATTATATAATATGTTTAATAATAAAAATTATACAATATCTTTGCATTTATGTGTATAAAATAATTACTATCATATTTATGATCAAAAAAACACGCGTGTATATTAATTAGTTGTTCAAGCAAAAAAGAACGAGTTATTTAATTAAAATTTCCTTTTATTATCTTGAACTTTATCATTAATTTTATATTTGATTCTTGTTGTTTTCACATACATTTTTCATACACAGTCAGATGATTATTTATCATACAAAACGTCATTAAAATGCTGAAAATCATTTTCATTTTTATTGTTGAAAAAATTATACTCAACTAAAAACATGTTTTTTTCAAAATATTGGGTTATAATTTCAACCAAATTAATTTCGTTTTTATTTTAAATCTTTATTAATTTCAAAATTATTTATAGATTTTTTTACTTAAAACATTTCAGTATGTATAAAATATAAGAGATTAAATTCCACAATCAGCGAAACAATAAGAAAGTTATTTATATATATATATATATATATATATATATATATATATATATATATATATATATATATATACACATACGTAGGTCGTTTGATAAAAAAGTAAGAAAAACTATATTGAAATATTTAATTAGATTAATTAATCAATTAAATTAAACAATAAATAAATTTACTATACTTATCAAACGACCCTCGTATGTATATATATATATATATATATATATACACACACACACATATACATACACACATACACATACACACATACACATACACATACACACAAAGTATTTTTCTAGATTAGACAGAATTTTCAATAGGGATTCAATTTAAAGTTCTATCTAACCTAAAAACACCTTTTAATGTATATATATATAATAATACATATATATATATATATATATATATATATATATATATATATATATATATATATATATATATATATATATATATATACATATATACAAATACACATAAAGATGTTTTTTAGGTTGGATAGAACTTTCAGTAAGGATTCAATTTAAAGTTCTATCACGCTTAGAAAAACACCTCTCTCTCTCTCTCTCTCTCTCTCTCTCTCTCTCTATATATATATATATATATATATATATAAAAATATATATATATATATATATATAAATATTAATTTAATGTAAAAATTTTATGTTGAACACAAAATGGAGTGATGCATAACAATAACTTCCCTTCGTATAATTAGCTAATGAATTCGACCAAAATTTGCGTATTGTTGTGAATTAATGGTTTGAAAAATGCTGATGCAATAATATGTCTTTATGAAACTGTATATCAAGCACCAATTCTTTTATCATGTAAAATAGGGATTTCATGTCACACATTTGATTGTCCTGCTAATCAATGTCGTTTTTTTTTTGTAAATGTAATGCAGATGAATAAATTTACCCATATTTCATCACTAAACAGTATGCGTTACCAAGTTACAAGTGCATTTCTCATTTTTAAATTCAAAAATGAAAAGTGTATCCCTTTTTTGATTCATATAATTGATCGTGTGTCTGTATGTATATAATTAATATTCCTGCATGTGAGTGTGCGTTTTTAGTATATAATTGATTTTCCAGTTTTGATTTAGGTGAAAATTCTACATCATTTAAATTAGTTTATCATTGATTTTGTAATCTACAGTAATTAATTTGTAATTAGTACTTGATCATCAATTCTGTGTATGGTGTTAGAATGAACAATCATTCTAACACATTTGATATTGAAAAAAAGATCATTAATTATTGTTTGTTTATTTCATTTATTTATAAAGTGATGCGCATTTCGATAGCAATACCGTCATCATCAGAGCATTGCATTATAAAATCTTACATTATGTATCTATGGTTATTACATTTCTTATTTATAAATGGCTTAAAAATGCTATTATATGCTCCATTTTTAAAATAATTCCAAATGCATATAAGAAATCTAAACATTATAAATTTTTGTAAAAATGTATGTAAATAAAAATATCATTTGTCTAAAGATCATAGAATAAATTTGAAGTAAATTAACTAATTAATATTTAACTTAATTCAAAGCTGATCATTAAAAAAACTGAAACAAATTTCTTGAATAATCCAATAAAAAAGTGTTCAAAAATGTTTCTGTTAAAACTATAACATCTTGTAGTGTTAGTGAATTAAATATTAATTTTTTATATTTGACTAGAGTTTAATTTTTAGAAAAAATAATATTTCAAAAAATAGAACTTTATTTTTTTTATTTTAGTTATTAATTGAGAGTTCAGTGTAATAATTTAGATGAGATTAATTTAGAGTAATCTATTGTAATTTATGAATTCGTTATCTCTAAAATCCCAAAAAATGTTTAATCGGTAATACCAAAATGTCTGATAAGAGAAGCAATTATTTTTTTCTCTGACAATACAACTATATGTGGTTGATTAAAAGAGTGATTAATTTATGCGGTCGTTAACATAATAATTATCGAATGAACTGTAGCATGAAATTTCTATTAAATGCCGCTCGTTCGCAACGAGGGTCCTACATTATTTACAATATGTGTATGTTTGTATGTGGTGTGGGACCGTTGTTTTGTGTGAATGGTGTGCCGACATTCATTCTACATTTAGTTTGCCATTCTCTGCGTCAATGTTTATCTCCATACCTTCCTCTGCTTACTGTTGACAGTAACACTATTGTACAGCACGCGACTTATTTTAATTTTTAGTGCTACTTTACGTAAACAAATGTACAACTGTCATTGTCGCTATATGATTTTACTGTAATTCAGTGTAAACCGGCCTCTGACTTTGCAATATTTTCTGTTAAAAGTGTACGTTTTTTGCACTACTTGTGAATACGATTGAATGAAACAAATATCAAACATTAACAGTGAAAATAGTGTATTAATTTTTTTTAAGTCTTTTAGTTCGGATCATAATAGTTATAGTTTAAGTATATGTGCTCATTTCGATTAATATATATTTTAAATAAAGCAAGTGATGTAAAAAGTGTTCTGATACAAGTTTAAAAGTGGTTCTCAGTGAAGTGATTTAATATAGAGTATTAAAGAAATATAAGAATGTAAGAAATATTATTTTTATTATACATATATATATATATATATATATATATATATATATATATATAGGGAAAAATTATATTAAATTATGCAATTGAGTTAACAAATAAACCATAAAATCTTATACATATGTTAAAACATTTTCAGTTTATACACTAAATACGAGTATGTAAACAGACATACACAAATAAATAAATAAATATATATATATATATATATATATATATATATATATATATATATATAATATAAATGAAAAACATAAGTAGAGTTAATTAGTAAAATAAATAATTTCATAATCATAATTAATATTTATGAAGCGAAATCAGTTGTAGTTAAAATACTAAGATTTTTTAATTTTTTTAATAAAATATTTATATATATATATATATATATATATATATATATATATAATATTTATTCTGCGAAGAGAAATATTCTATAAAAAAAAATTAAAATACTCCCAAAAAGTGATGATCATTTAATATTTCCATTTATGTATAGATGTTTTTAAGCATGGTAGAACTTTGAATTGAATTCCTATGGAAAATTATATTTCACCTAAAAACATTTTCTATATCATATATATATATATATATATATATATATATATATATCTATCTATCTATATCTATATATATATATATATATATATATATATATAATTTTATATATATATATAGGTGTTTTTTTAGGCCCGATAGAACTTTCGATAGGGATTTAATTGAAAGTTCTATCACGCTTAAAAAACATTATATATATATATATATATATATATATATATATAGGTCGTATATATATATATATATATATATATATATATATATACGAAGGTCGTTTGATAAGTATGGTAAATTTTAAAGTTGATTAAAAATTTAAAAATTTATTAAAATTTAAAATGTTATGGCAATTTTTCTTTACCATAATTACTATACGACCCTCGTATATATATATATATATATATATATATATATATATATATATATATATATATATATATATATATATATATATATATATATATATATATAATACAGTGATGTACATAAACACATCATATAATTTAAAAATATCAAATTTTTTCACATCTTTCAAAGTAAGAAGTTATCTTAAAGTGCAATAAATAACTTGCAAATATTTAGTATTTTTCTTAAAATGAACTTTTTCAGAAAACAACTCTGTTTAAATTAGAGGTCGAGGTAAATTTTATTTAATGAAACTTATAATATATATATTAGATTGCGTAATATGGAATGTCGGATTTGTCTTTGATTTCCAGTTAAAAAATTTGACATTTCATATTACACAACCTAACATTTATATTTATATATATGTATATATATATATATATATATATATATATATATATATATTTATACATATATATATATATATAATATTTATATATATATATTTATATATATGTATATATATATATATATATATATAATTGTATACAATAGAGAAATCGATAAATTAAATAAAAACAAATTATTAATTTAGTATTTACAAATTAAAACAGTTTTGTTTAAAAATTCTCAAATAAAATATGAAGTAAAATTTAAAAATAAATAATTTCATAATATTCATATAATAAATGGAAATCAATTGAAATTTTACAAGAAAATTCTGTTACATTTTTAATTTTTTTATGTAATTTTTAGGCAATGTTTATATGTGTATAAAAAATGAATTATTTTTAGAAAATGAATAAAATGAAAATTATTTGAAAACTTCTATTGATACATTCACACACACAATTATATATTTTTTTGTTTTTCTGAACAAAAATGTATCTTAAATTCATTAAATTAAGAGTTAACTGTTTTCCTTAAAAAATTCGTTTTGAAAAGATGATTACATCTCAGTTAAAAACTAAAGTAAATTATGAATAATAAAACTTTTATATATTTTATAGGTTTTTTTAAAACGTGATAGAACTCTAAATTGAATTTCTATCGAAATTTATATCTGACCTAAAAACATCTTTATATATATATATATATATATATATATATATATATATACATGTGTGTATGTATTTATAAAGGTATGATAAAGTCTTTTTTTAGGTTAGGTAGTATTTTCGATAGAGATTCAATTTAAATTTCTATCATGCTTAAAAAAACACCTATATATATATATATATATATATATATATATATATATATATATATGTATATGTAATACAAAATGTTTTAAAATTCTATTTGAAATATTTTACTACCATTCGGAAGAGAAATAATTATGAAAATGTACATTTATATTAATTGTAAGATTACGAACGAAATAATAATAAAAATTATTCATTGACATTTTTCATATTGAACAAAAATAATAATTCTTATAAGTTATTTTCTATGTTTAGTAAATTCGTTGGTGTGTATAAAACATTTATATATATATATGTAAAATCATTTACATATAAAAACTACTCAAACGTCCTACACAACACTAGAATTATTTTCATTCATTCAATGACATTTTGCCTTTACAATGACTTTTATTTTATTTTAGTTATTTATATTTTCAAAAATACTATTGAAATGCACACATGAATAAATAATGTACATTTAATTATTGTTTTGAGTACTTTACTTTAAAATATTCTGATTATTTTTAAACAATGTTTGATATAAAATAATTAAGTTCAAACTTCTTTAAAGTGCGATTCAGTTGGTAGTATTCATTTAACATAACTTAATCTTTATTGTCTTATAATTTAGGGTTATGTATTAATTATTAAATCTGGCTAATATGTATTTATAATTGTATATTAAATACAAATTTAAGTACATTTTATTTTATTAACAGATCGAAATTATATATTATTTTGAAATAGAACACAATTTTAATTCATTAATAACAAATAATATAACATCTGATCAAATTTATATTAATCTTATATCAAGTATTACTTGTAGAATAAACATCATCTGTTATCAGTTTAATATTGAAAACAAATATTTTTCAAAATAAAAAAGTAGATAATTGTATATTAGGTTTATATTTACTACATCATACCTATATTGAAAACGCATATTTATAATTATCCGCGTATAATTTTTGGCAATAAATTTCTTAAAAAAATATTTCCAAAAATCTGTTCTACTAAATACTACATAATTTTAAGAAGCTAATATTGCTAAGTGTTTTTAAAATGCTGTCTTAACATATTTAGTATAGTCTGATTTCTACTCTTTTGATTTTGATTCAGTTTTCTTTAGATAAATAAACACATTAAGCCTTCCCACACTAGTCAACATGCATACAGTATTCACAGCCCATTACCACTCGTGTCACACGCTCTTTTCCTTAAACTAATTTTTTTAGGTGAGGGAGTTTGTTGATAAGAGGGTGTGAGACGAGCGGTAATGGGCGTGAATACTGTATGCATGCTGACTAGTGTGGAAAGGCCTATTCAGTAATACTTCCATGATTTATTCCACGATTTTTTTAAGACTTATTTTTACTGACAACTTAATTCTTTAATTATTTCTTCTAATTCTTTCATACTACTTTCAAACCTAATAATATTATCAACAAATTTCAAGATTGTTAAATCTTGTTTACCTGTATTTCGTATTTTTATGGTTAACGATATTCATTACGACTCTGTATAAAGTTTTAAAAAATTACTTCTCCTATAATAAGTCCTTTTTAATGTAAATGCTTCCTGTTTCTTTATATTGTTTTATTAATAATATTCCTTATGTAAATATGTTACTCAACAACTTGACATGTTTTCTATAATTTTCATAATAACCATAAAAGATGTTATGTTAATGTTATGCCATTTTGTAATCTATTAATTTAAAATACATTAATATTTGGGATTCACTCAATCGCTTTATTATTTCTCTTCTCATAATAATATTTTGTAATTTATTGATTGATGTTGATGCATTGAAAAAGTATATATATATATATATATATATATATATATATATATATATATATATATATATCATCACATCACATCACATCACATCATAAAGCCCATATATCAATCCACTACTGGACGAGAGCCTCAATGAATGCTACCATTCACTGGTATTTGGTCATATTCACCACGCTGACCAGGCGGATTGGTGAAGATTTTTTTATTCGGGGTTTACTCCCTTCTCGACAGTTATTTTTTACAAGATGAGGTTGTCGGCCTTCATGCTCAACCCTCGAAAATGAGGGACTCTCCGATTGGGAATCGAATGCAATTTCCCGCATGACACGCGGTGATGCAAACCACTGTGGTACCCAGTCTGATATATATATATATATATATATATATATATATATATCTAGAGAGAGAGAGAGAGAGAGAAAATCATAAATGTATGGGGCAACATAAGAAAATTTCTTGTTGTAGAATAAAAAATAAAGACATTAAATGACTGAAAATAGAAAAATTGGGAAGATACCTTCATTCAGCAGTGGGTAAAAAGGAGCTAATAATGATGATACGTACATAGGTGCACATACATACACATACATACACATGCATACACATGCATACACATACATACACATACATACACATACATACACAACATACACATACATACACATACATACACACATATTTTACACATATACGTATACACAAACACACATATACACATATTATAAATATATATATATATATATATATATATATATATATATACGTGTGTGTGAGAGAGAAAGAGAGATAGGAATAATATTTTAATACAATAGAAATTGAAATTAATTTCAAATCTAAGTAAAATGATATATTAATATTCAGCTCCTTATATTACATTGAATGGAATTGTCATAGAATTTATTAATAAGTTTAAACAAATTTAATATAATTTCTTTATACAATTCTCTAAAATAAATATTTTATAAAATATTGTGAATAAATTAAAATTCTAAATTAATTTTTTTGTATCAAAATTTGTATGTGTGTATGTTATACATACATACATACATACATACATACACACACACACACACACACACACACACATATATATATATATATATATATATATATATATATATATATATACGAGGGTCGTTTGATAAGTATAATAAAAAAGGAAGAAAACTTAATTGAAAAATTTAATTAAATTAATTAATTAAATTAAACAATAAATAAATTTACCATACTTATCAAACGACCCTCATATATATATATATATATATATATATATATATATATATATATATATATATATATATATAGGTGACCTAAATGTGACTGAAGAATAGTAAAGATAGTAAACAAGTAAATGTCTGTCTAAATTCTCCAGTCTCATTTGGGCCAACATATACATACATACATATATATATATATATATATATATATATATATATATATATATATATATATATATATATATGTCACAGTATACATAAATATACACATATACATAAGTATAATCAAATAGAAGTTTGTGTGTGAGTGGTAAGCATTGTCAGACATATTTACATTTTTAGGGATAAATGTGTTTATTAACAATATACAAAGAGACATATAGATAAAACATGTTTTAATATTTTATTCATTTTATGAGTTTACGCAGATTAAAATATATTTTAAAGGAAAATATCATTTTATTTTTTGACATTTAATGGTTACTCAATAAAATATATTTGATTTTTAATGAGCTATTGACTTAAAAAAATCAGCTTAATTTTTAACGTTTAAATCAAAGACATGTACATTATTGTAGAATAAATATGAGTTAGTTTTTGGTTAGTAGTCTATTCATATTTGATTACTGACCTTGTGCATGTTTAATTTATCAAAAGAAGAAAATAAACATTCGAATTAATCAAATATTAACCTTTATTTAATGTTAAAGATGTTCTTTAGGTAAAACTTATTGGTGCCCATTTATACATATCTATTTTGATAATATTATTGAATTATCTGATTTGTTTTTTTATATTTAAATTAGTAATATAAATGTCCGTAATTTAAATTAATTATCAATTCCTATTTTACGATAGCTAGTTGTGATTAGTTTTGATATTAAAACATTATAGTTAAAATCTAGATAATAAATCTAGATGTTAAAATCTAAAAAAAAATATTTTATCTACTATTTATATATATAATATATATATATATATATATATATATATATATATATATAAATGGTATATAAAATATTTATTTTTAATATAACTTTATTAAATAAGTAATTTTCGAAACAATATTGAAAAATATTTTTTATTAATAATGACATTTTAAAACCATATCTTTTGATTTTAATAAATGTATCTTGTTAAAAAAAATTATACAAATTATTTATATAATTAATTTGTATAATTTTTATTGTACTTTTCATTAGTTTTGTAGTATTTATGTTTAATTTTTTTTAAATTAATAATAATTCTAAACTCATATACAATAATATCAATTAATTAATTGCAGTAAAATAGTCAAGGATTTATTTACAAGTAATTCTATGTAGCAATTATTTTATATATTAAATGAAAATGAGCGAAAAAATTATTATTTATTTTATTCTTATAAATTATTATAAAATATATTTCTAAATACAAACAGTAATATTTCTTATTTGAAATTAAAAAAACAAAAAATTACTTAAGAGACTGTTTGTATTTTTGATATTATTTAAAATGAATTTTTTTGAAAAAATATTTTTTAGTTTATGTGTGTGTATATATATATATATATATATATATATATATATATATATATATATATATATATATGTATATTTGTAATTAAAATTAGAAAAAAGTAATCATTTGTTTTAATATATTTTTAAAATCTATGAAGATTACAATTTTTAATATTTATTTATAAAATACTAATAATGTATTCAATAAGTAATTTAATTATAATTTTAGAAATTAATTGTTAAAAGTAAATAACGTAAAATAATACTAATTAGAAACATCTCTTTCTCTCTCTCTCTCTCTCTCTCTCTCTCTATATATATATATATATATATATATATATATATATATATATATATATATATATATTTATATATGAAAAGATTTCATTTTATTTTACTTTAGATGTTTAAAACATATTAAGGTCACTTTGAACTTAAAACATGTTTGACGAAACGAAAAAAAAATTATAATCAGTACGACAAAATATGAGGAGAAATCGCTATTGATTTGAGTTTTAATGGTGTCACATAAATAATAACGTATATATACACACACATATCTAAAAAACACTTGTGTGTGTATTTGTAATAATTTTTTTAAGTTTTTATTAGCTACTATGTCAAATTTATACTTTGATCTTTCTATCAATAGGACATATAACTGTTTGAGCGCGTGTTTGTATGTAGTAGATCATCTTGTCGTTAATATATTTGAAAACTTATTTAGTTATTTATTATGTATCTATTTTGTATCTGTTCTTATTATTTTTGTAATATGTCTTATAGCAAAACTGATTTATGTACGAATTATTTTTAATGTATATATATCTATCTATCTATGTATGTATATATATTTATATATATATATATATATATATATATATATATATATATATATATATATATATTACACACAAACTATATTAGAGAATTAAGTAGTTTTCTAAAAAGAAAATTATAAAATATTTCATTTTAATTTACATCATTTCCAATGTTTCATTAACCAAATTTAATTTTATATATGAAAATTAATTTTAAACGTAGTAATGAAACGTTTAAAATTAATTTTCATATATAAAATTAAATTTGGTTAATGAAACATTGAAAATGATGTAAAGTAAAATGAAATATTTATATATATATATATATATATATATATATATATATATATGTGTGTGTGTGTGTGTGTGTGTATGTGTGTGTGTGTGTGTGTGCGTGTGTGTATATGTGTGTGTGTATGTGTGTGTGTATAAATAAATTGCAATTAATTGATATTTTATCAAATTAATACAAAAACAATAATTCAAGTTTTGATACAATCGATACAATTTTCAATTTTTTAGTCCTTGCATTTTAAATCTCATAATACTATATCATAAATCAATAGTTAATAGTCAAACTAATTAAAAAAATCATATATATATATATCATAAACCATTTAATCTTTTTCAACCTATGTATGTACGTGTTCATAAATAATTCTGTATCAGTCTTAATTCTTCGATTTGACATTCACGTAAAGCAATGCCTAAAGGCATTGTTAATATCGTAGAATACACATGACACCTTATTAGAGTTATGTCTTGTTATTATTTTCTTTGAATTTTATATCCACTCAATTTTCTATTGTTATAAAATTTCACATGAGTACATTTGCTGTTTATAATTTATATTAATTCATTTTTTAATAACTTTATTAATTAATCATATACACCCGTCCCTCAATTTACGCGGAACTTTTTTTACGCGGCAAATTACACCTCTATTTACGCGGGACTTTTTTACGCGGTTTTGATTTACGCGGCACTTTTTAAACGCGGTCAGATAGATTTCATTTTATATAATTTTTCATGGAATTTATTATATATCAGAGTGACGCAAATTCGTACTTGAACGTATAAAAGCACAATATAAATATATAAAAGGTTGATTGTTTTAAATTACAGTAAGTGACACCGAATAAAATTTATTTACTTTTGTTTTCTAAAACGTCATTATTTTTTTGTTAAGCTAAGTGAAATAAATATGTGTTTCTACAACTTTACTACCTTTTATTTCGAATATTTTTTCTGTTGTACTGACAGACTCAATTTACGCGATTTTCTTTCGCGTAAAACAAATCTACGTGAACGGATACTCCGCGTAAATTGAGGGACGGGTGTATTTAATATAATTTTAAATAAATACAAATGATATTCTTTTAATATATTTTTATTTAAAACAGATGTATATAAAAATCATTATTTATAATTCATCTTTGTATGATTTTATTAATTACTCATGCATTTGTTATAATTTTAGATAAAAATATATAATTTCAATTTTTCTTTTATATAAAATAGGTTTATACACAAAGATATTATTTATTATTGTTCTAGTTTTTGTTCTACTCGTTGTCTACTTGTCTATTAATGAAATATTGTTATAAATTCTTGATAAAACTGTTTTAGAAAAACCGAGCAATTTGTTACAATGAACAATAGAAAACTAGATTCGTCGAATACCATCTTACAGATATTAATAATGACTTGATAAAAAACACGTTATTAGCTTTCTGCGTCTGTTAGAAAACTCCAATAAATGTGATTTATTATTAAGAAATATGTTGGGTATTTTTTGAAAAATATATTTTATAGAAAAAAAAACATTTTTTAGTTTCATTTATGTCATTTGAAACAAAGAAATAAATAGATGTTGAACGAACAAAAACCCATTATATAAAATGAATATGAATTAATGATTTATGAGTATGATATGTATGTAAATTTATAATGAATTTTGTTGTACTAAAATTGAAGATAATAAATAATACAAAAATTAATAATATCTTTAAAATATAACATCTTATTTACATTTTATGTGCATACTGTGTTTGAATATTGTAAAAACCTAGGCTGTCAATCAAATAGAGTTTGACACTAATTTAATGTTATAGCATAAATAAACATTCAGTGATCACATAATTGACTTTGTATACGTTTAGAGCAATTAATATTCGTTGGTCGTAACTCTACATGTGTTGTCTTTGTTCGTTGTATGGCACGAACCAATTTAAAATATAACATTGTTTCTTCTTCGTGATTACCTGTGGCAATAACTACATACATATCTTTTTATATGGCGTTAATTTCATAGATGTTATATATATATATATATATATATATATATATATATATATATATATGCATATATGGTAGAAACAGAAGTAGGTCAAGTCTTGAGGCAATATAGTTACGAGGGCCCTAGTGAAATTATTGGCGCCTATTGAACTTAATATTAATACTCAATAATTGAATTGAAATATTTCGAATTAAATATACATATTATATATATATATATATATATATATATATATATATATAATGTCTTAAATAATTATTTTTAAGTAATTTTTATTTTAAAAAATTCAGAAAAAAATGAGAGTAATTATTACATATTAATTATTTAATTTCAATACACAAAATATCTAAATTTCTGCTATATATTGTATTTTTTTTCATATAAATATAGAATGGTCTAAATAAGACTGAAAAATGTAACCTTCAGTCCCAGTATAAATCCTTCAATTTTATTTGAGCCACCCTTGAATTTTAACACATTGATCAATATGGTAATTTTAAAAAATTATAGATCAAAATATTTTATAAAAATTTTAGACTTGAAAACAGTCTTAATACAGTAATACCTCGATTAGTCCTGCTTCGATTAGTCCGGTTTCACTATAGTTAGGTTTGAAATTTCCCAAAAAAAAATTTTTTACTTGAAAAAATACCAAAAAATGTGTACATAAAATTATTTTTATACGCAAATTTTCAAGTTTTCTCCTTTATTATGAAAACATAATAAAAAAGAACTGAAGTTGATATACATATTAAGCGCAACGCATGTGCAGTTCTAGTTTTGTAGTTTTTTTTTTCTTTTTCTATTAGGTTTCGATTCGCAACTCTAGAATAAAATTGATTTTTTGATAATTAAATTTTAATAACCTATTAAAAATGAATGTATAAAACCCTGATTTTGTTTTGTTGATACATACAAACATTTGAAAATATTACCCTCCTTTTATTTACTAAAAAATAAGAAAAAAAATGTTTGGAACCAATAACCGTTTTGTGTATTTAGTTATGTTTGGATTAATCCGGTTTCAAATAGTCCGGCTAATCAGTGAAACCGTTTAGCCGCACTATGCGAGGTATTCCTGTTTATTGTATTTTTCTCATATAAATATAGGATGATCTAAATAAGACTGAAAAATGTAACTTTCAGTCCCAGTTTAAATCCTTTAATATTTGGGCCACCATTGAATTTACACATTGATCAATATGGTAATTTAAAAAAATTATAGATCAAAATATTTTATAAAAATTTTAGACTTGAAAAAAATCTTAATTAATACAGTAATACCTCGATTAGTCCTACTTCAATTAGTCCGGTTTCACTATAGTTAGGTTTGAAATTTCCCAAAAAAAAAAATTTAATTGAAAAAATCCCAAAAAATGTGTATATAAAATAATTTTTTACGCAAATTTTCAAGTTTTCCCCCTTTATTATGAAAACATAATAAAAAAGAACTGAAATTGTATATGCATATTAAGCGCAACGCATGTGCAGTTCTAGTTTTGTAGAGTTTTTTTCTTTTTCTATTAGTTTTCGATTCGCAATACTAGAATAAAGTTGATTTTTTGATAATTAAATTTTTATAACCCTTTTAAAATGAATTGAAAATGAATGTATAAAACCCTGATTTTGTTTTGTTGATACATACAAACATTTAAATATATTATCCTCGTTTTATTTACTGAAAAACAGGAAAAAAATTGTTTGGAACCAATTAACGTTTTTTGTATTTAGTTATGTTTAGATTAGTCCGTTTTCAAATAGTCCGGCTAATTAGTGGAACCGATTAGCCGCATTATGAGAGGTATTCCTGTTTATTGTATTTTTCTCATATAAATATAGGATGGTTTAAATAAGACTGAAAGATGTAACCTTCAGTTCTAGTATAAATCCTTCAATTTTATTTGGGTTACAATTGAATTTTAACACATTGATCAATATGTTAATTTTAAACAATTGTAGACCAAAATATGTTATAATAATCTTTGAACTTCAAAACAATTTTAATTAATACTTGTGTACAATATAAAATCTTTAATTTTTTACAAGAAATATTTATACATTTGAATTAATTAAAATATAATTGTTTTTAAATTGCACTGATTCATAAATTAAATTTTTAGTATTTTTGAGTTGTAAGTATTTATAAATAGTTATAATTGTGGAATTAAAAACGAAATATTATTTTATAAATATATAATAAAATAAATGGTCAACTTGAGGTAGAAGAATAAAAATAATCAGAATAAACATTGTTCATTTTCTATTCACTTTTATCTACTGGTTGAAAAAAAAAATAATTTCTGTGCAATCAATTATTCACTGATTAATTGGTTACTGAATTTATTGATTATTATTTGTTATTGAGTAAGGAGAGATGAAAAAAAGTAATTTAAAAAACATTTATAAATAATAATAATTGATTTATAATATAATTATTAATAATTTACATTTATTATTACTCTTTTTGGTATACATAAAAGTAGTACTATTAAAATATTTTTCCGAGATCAATGTTCAAACATTAAATTTATTTGAAAAATATTTTTTTTTAAATTGTTTTCTTAAATATCTCATCAAAGATTTATTTTTAGATCGAATAAACATTAGATATAAACATTTAATTCAAGGAGTTGAATAGTATCTAGAGAAATCATTAGACTAACACCAAAATTCAATTTTAAATCTATTATTACATTTTTTAACAACAAGAAAGTGGTTTTTATCTAACAACAACATTCTATAAATATTATGTAACCAAGAAAGTTCTGTATCATAATTCCAAGAGTTTTTTATGCCTCGTGACTCATTATATCAGGCATATTTTATAATAAAGTATATACCTTGAATCTTTGTATTCTTTTTATTTCAAAATTTAATTTCAATCTTTGAAAATCTCTATGCAAAATAATTTAATACATGCTTATTTACTTTACGAATTTAAATTTGATTCTAACACTGTTGAAGCTGTAAAAAAAATTTGTACCTAATTTTGGAGAAAAGGAAATTAAATTAGAAATTGTCTAGAGGTGGTTTATAAAATTTGTTTCAAGGGATGAATCATTAGAAGATGAAATCTGAACAAGCAGACTGTCAAGTGTAAATATCGATTAATTACAGATAATGATTGAAACAAATTCTAATTTAACTTATTAACAATTTGCTAAGGAGTTCAAAATAAATAATGAAACAATACGAAGTTATTTGTATAAAATATAAAAGAAGTGAAAGTTAAATAAATGGGTACCACACGTGTTAACTCCCAAATCTTAGAATATATATATATATATATTGCTTATTTTACAATTAAAATTTTAAATCTTTTTGGATCAAATTTTGATTTGTGGTAAAAAATGAATTGTTTATTTTAACTATAAATTTAGTTACCATTAGCTATCATCAAATGATTCTTTGCAACAAACTTTTAAAGCAAAATTGACTCCAGGAAAATTTTGCACAGAGATTTTGAAGGATTGAAATTATATTTTAAATTAAAATGAACACATCAAGATGAAGTGAGAAAATTAAACAAGATATATACTTGGTAATTAAGTTAATATTTTTGGCATAATGAGTCATGTGATGCATAAACAATCTTTGAAATTATAATTCATACAAAAACGACAAAAAATTTGTTGATTACTAAATTTTATTAATGATCAATTAAAGCAAGTATGACATTTGTAGTTATCTAATATATTTCATATTTCATAAAAAGTTACCTAAATATTTTATAGTATACAATTTAATTTTCTATAAAAACGTTTTCCAATAATATTTTTTGTGACATTTTTTAAAAACAAATATACATTAAAAAGTATAAAATACTTGATTTTATACATTATACTTTTTACACAGAAAAATGTCTTGAAATATACGTTCAACAATCAATTAAAATTTATATACGTATGTTATCTGTTACATTCTCATCAGATAAAGATACATAATAGAACAGTTCTTCATAAAATACATCACAATAATAAAATATTATTGCTAGGCCATTAAAATAGAATTGTATGTGGGAAGTTGTGTTATTTCTGTCATTCAACTGATGCTAGTACAGGTTGTAAATTCGCATTTATTACATATACTAAATACATTACATAAAGTAAATTTACAACCGACAGAATGGCGCAAAAGTAACATACGTGGAGTCTCAACGTTCAGTTTGAAATTTTAATGTATATTTTAAAATGTTATTTGACAACTAACAAAATAAACTTAGCCATAAACTCGAGCTGAATTTTAATAAGCCATAAAATTTCACATATTAATATTTTTTAATCATTAGCGTAAATAATTAACGAAATCTTTGAATAGTTAGCGTACTAGTTTGTTGTGTGATTACAAATATCTTCAATATTTATTATAAAAACAACTAATTAGTCTCTACATGACTCATTTAGTAGATGATTTTTTTATTATGAACGGAACAAATTTTATTTAATTAAAATACATTCCATTAACCTGCATGTTTTTTTCTAAAACTAAAAGAAATACAGGAATACCTCGCATACTCCAGCTATTTGACTATTTGAAACCGGACTAATCGAAACATTAACTAAATACAACAAACGTTAATTGGTTCAAAACATTTTTTTTCTGTTTTTCAGTAAATAAAACGAGGGTAATATATTCAAATGTTTGTATGTATCAGCAAAATAAAATCAGGGGTTTATACATTCATTTTAAATTCATTTTCAAATGGGTTATTAAAATTTAATTATCAAAAAATCGACTTTATTCTAGAGTTGCGAATCGAAAACTAATAGAAAAAGAAAAAAGACTACAAAACTAAAACTGTGCATGCGTTGTGTATAATGTGCAAATACGATTTCGGTTTTATTTTTTATTATGTTTTCATAATAAAGAGGAAAACTTGAAAATTTGCGTATAATTTTATGTATTAGTTTTTTGGGATTTTTTTCAAGAAAAACTTTTTAGTCGGATTTTTTCAAGTAAAATTTTTTTTTTTTGGAAATTTCAAACCGGACTAATTGAAGCCGGACTATGCGAGGTATCACTGTATTTTATTTTTATAAAATTTTATACTTTTTTCAATTTATTAATCACTTAAATGCTTTAATTACATCTTCAAAAAAATAATTGTATGTAACAACATACATGGTAATCAATTAATGCAGTCATGTAAAATCATTAAAAATACTCGAAATATTTTTTATGTATGTATATTTATGTTATATAACACGGAACGCATTTTTTTAGATTTTTATTATTATTAAATTTAGCACGGTACTCTCAGAACACAATTTCGATATAACACGAAACATATTTCCCTGATTTGTATTATTTCTAAGTTTCGCTTAATACGGTTTCGATACAACACAGAAAGAATTAACAGTATTATATGAGGGTTGAATGTGTACATAGATAACCCTCTTACAACACGATTTCGTTCTAACGCGTTAAGAAAATGCGGAAACCCTTCTACAATATTAGATAACACGATTTTTATTATAGAAAATATATCAGAAAAATATAAAATAGTAAATAATTATAAAATAATAAATATTACCTTCTAGTCTCATATAACACGGTTTCACATAGCACAGTATTTTCTAGGAACCTATCTACCGTGTTATAGGAAGGTTACCTGTATATGTATACAGTATTTGTAGTAATAAATGTCAGATAAACTTTGTTGATATGAAATAACTGTTGAACTATCAAAGGCACAAAATATTTATTTTACTATTTACACTATAACAATTCATTGTAAACTAATCGATACATGAAAACATCGTTTGAAAAATAAACGCATATCTGCAAATGAAATGTGCAAACGAAAAACTCCGATGAATGATTGAAAATTGTTCATAAAGAAAACAAATCTGATTTGTGCGCAATCAATTTATTCATTTGCAATTTATTGACGTTAACGTTTGAGTTAACGTGTTTCACAAATAAATTAAACATCGTGCTATACATCGTGTATAGTAACGAATATGAATTACGGGAGGGTTTAGGGGTTATAATATTCTGTTTGAACTAACAGTCTAACTACAAAAATGCTTGAAATGATTTTTGATATATTTTAGTATAACGACGAAAAAAAACAGTGATTGCTTTCGTCGATATGTCAAATTTAAATACATTTATGTAATTGTATATAACAATATTGTTGAAATACTCTCATATATTTATTTAAATGTAATTTAAATCTAGTTAAATTTTGCTGTTCTATTTAGTTCATTTTGTTCACGTTGTTCAATATTAGATATATAAATCATACAGAACCAGTTTATTGATCATAAAATGTTATTTTAATGAAGAGAATAATTAATGCATGAATGCACTGATATAGAATATAAAATGATTATTGAAAAGTATACTTCATTTTTTATAAAATCTTTTTATAATTTTAATTATTGTATTATTAATATAAATTGATCAACATAAATCACTTGTATGTGAACATTAATTTTGAATTTCAACAAATTCTGAATAAAAATTGAACAAGGAATATCGAGTTTTAATTTGATTGATGGAATTAATTTATTGATTTTTTATAAATATTATTTTATAATTTTATCGAAGGAGTGAAAATATAATTTCTAATAAATAAGGAATTTGAAATAGAAATTTCCCGGTCATAACAAAAAAGGAAAAACATTAATGACCAAGAAAAATTTTGATTGGGAATCTAAATATATAAGAACTCCAAAAAAAAACTCATGAATAGATCCAGCAAAGATAATATTGAATCATCCAAATATGATGCCTAGATTTGTGTTTTATTAAAAAGAAACAGGGTGATGTATAGAGAAACATGTGTATAGTATCTTTTTAATGAAATATAAATCTAGATGTCACATTTGGATGACACATAAAAGAAAATTCGTCAGAATGAACTGAAAGAAAAAGATATTGGATTTGTTTAAGTGGAGAGTTTTAGAAGAAATTTCATATAAAAGTGGTAGAAAGATGCTAATGCTGATGATATATACGAGAGTCGTTTGATGAGTATGGTAAATTTTAAATTTGGTGAAAAATTTAAAAATTTATTAAATTTTTAAATTTTATGGTAATTTTTTACCATACTTATCAAACGACCCTCGTATATACACATACACACACACGTACATGTATTATGTATGTATATGTGTGTAGAGAGGTATAAAAATTTAAACCTGTTTTGACTTTAGATACAATCAAATTTTCTTTAACCAGTTGCGCTGATAATTAATTAACATGCACGCGTGGCAAATCCGTCCAAAGCAATTCGCAGCGAGTTGGTATTTGAAATCATTTTTTTATAAATTTTTAGACACACACACACACACATTATCATTATAGTAAAAATCTTTAATTGATTAACAAATTGATTAATAATATTAATAATTTTTGAAAAGGAGTATTTCTTGAGTTTTGGTACGTTTGTTATTTTACCGAGTAGAATACAGGTATTAAAAAATTCCGTATCATTTAGATAAAAGAATATTTTTCTGTAACTTTTTGCAAATGTTCTCATTAAAGGAAAAGATGATAAATAGCTATCTTGCAGGTCTACTCCACCCATACCATCATGTAATCTAAAACTATATTAGGTTTTGTAATGTTTCCATTTTGGTCTGTACAATTTCTACATTTTTTCTTTTTTGTTACAATCATTCTGTTTTGGAATGTTTTGAAGAAAATAAATATATATCTTTTTTGTCCTTCCATTTTACAGCTAAGATACCATTGCAAGATCTTGAAAAAACTTCTAATCTTTTTAATTTTGTCGCTGCGAGATCGTTTGACATTCTTTCTATTAGATTTGACTGTTCCGATAGTATTAATTTTTTGCAAATGTAATTTCCGATACAGTTTTGGTGACGAATACCAGTTATCTAAAAAGATGGTGTGTCCAAAATCAACTAAAGGTCTACATAAATCCAGTACAATATTTTTTGATGCGCTATTATCAGAATAAAATAATTCTTGGATAAAATAGTTCTTTATAATAATAAAAAAAATATTGCGTATTATAGTTACTTGATTATTATTCAATGAAAATATTTAAAATTAATGAAGTTCTACAAAAACGCACTTGTATGCTTTCAAAACAAAAGTATGACATTTGCTAACTGAACTCCGATGTTATACTGAGCAAAGATCACACGACTTTCTATGCACGTCATATCGGCATTTGGTACAAATAGTAGACGACGTGCATAGCACGTCATTCCAGCGCAAGTGGTTATTCGATTTAAATTCCTGTTCTCTTAAAAATATATCATTGTTTTTTCTCTTGTGTGCACATGCATATATATATATATATATATATATATATTTGTATGTGTGTGTGTGTATATGCAATGTATATAAGTGAATATATAAGTATGTATAATATAAACATAAAAATAACACTGTGTGTCTAATGTGTTCATATGAATGATTAATGTTATAAAAATACTGTTGCAAACTTTTATAAAAATCTTTTAAGAAAACAACTTCACCGGTAATTGAAATGTCATACCATCAATTTTTAGACGAGGATACTCTCACACAATATATATATATATATATATATATATATATATACAAAATAGTTTTAAACGTTGACTTTTTAACCTTGTTAAATATGTCAAATATTTGACGAAACTCATTTACATAATATACATTTAATACATTATAAGCATAAATTAATAACAAATCGTGATCTGCCTTCTTATTATTGTGTCATATTCTTTTACCACGTTCTATATATATATATATAATTGTATTTATAATTTATCTAAAAATCAACCATTGTGAATCAATTGTTCACATAAATTAGATTCGCAATTTATGATTATTGATTCATTTTAAAATTTATTCAATTGAAATTCAGTGCACGAAATTAAAAAGAAATGTTGACATACATAAAGTATAATTTTATAAACTTATAATAATAATAATAAGTATTTTATAATGATAGTAAGTAATGTTCGTAATTACTTATTAACCTGGTATGGTAATCTACTTTTAATTATTATTCCATTCATTCAAATATTTGTTATTTATTTTTTATTAAAAAATATAATATTCTTAAAGTAGAACTAAAACTGTCATTTTAAATAAATGAAAATATTATTTATTAGGATATTTTTATATATCTTTTTAAAAAATAGTTAAAAAATATATAGTCTCTTTAAAAAATATGTTTTTAAAAATTGTTTTTTTAAAAAAAAGAAATTGTCAAATCTCTATCTAATTTAAAAAGAATTTTTTATTTAAAATAGAATTTACATTGATGCAAATTTAAGCTATCAATGTTCAGACTCAATGTTATATTTTTTTTGTTAATAGTGTTTTTATTATTTAAAATAGTTTCTTTTTTTAAAAAAAATGTTAAATTGTCTTTTTTAAAATTTTACTAATACTCTATCTAATTTAATAATTATTTCAAAACAATGTTTCTGTTCAACATAGAATCTAAAAATAATTATATTCGTACTGTGCAATATAGATTTTTATCAAATACATATGTTATTTTTCATACATTTTTTTATAATCATACCTTAATTATTTCTTTTATTAATATCTTATTTATAGTTCATACATTTCAATGCGAAAAGAAGTAAAGTAAATTCTTGTTCTTTATTTCCTGTAATTTACTACTTCTATTAATTCTATTCATTGTCTTAAGGAGGTTTATTATTATTCTTATTATTTAAATTTATTAATTCTTTTGACCAGGAAACCATTTATCACTGTCTGTTTTTATGACAAATATATGCAATTTTATTATCTTATAGCAAATTTATTTTAACACTAATGATCACTCTCCTTCAACACATGATTATTTAAAAATATTCTAGAATCAGTTATTGTCCATTTCATTGGCTGACATGTATTTTAATAGTCATAGCATCATCATCAGAAGGCTGTATTGTAAAACCTAAGTTCCTTGGTTTCTAAATTCTATTTAAATTGATGTTATTAACCACTTGCGCTGGAATGACGTGCTATGCACGTCGACTGCTATCTGCACCAAATGCCTATATGACGTGCATAGCACGTCGTGTGATCTTTGCTCAGTATAACATCGGAGTTCAGTTAACAAATGTCACACTTTTATTTTAAAGGTATACAAGTGCGTTTTTGTAGAACTTCATTACTTTTCAATATTTTCATTGAATAATAATCAAGTAACTATAATACACAATATTTTTTTTTATTATTATAAAGAACTATTTTATCCAAGAATTATTTTATTCTGATGATAGCGCATCAGAAAATGTTGTACTGGATTTATGTAGACATTTAGTTGATTTTGGATACACCCTCTTTTTAGATAACTGGTATTCGTCATCAAAACTGTATCGGAAATTACATTTGCAAAAAATTAATACTATCTGAACAGTCAGATCTAATAAAAAGAATATGCCAAAAGATCTCGCAGCGACAAAATTAAAAAGATTTAAAGTTTTTTCAAAATCTTGCAATAGTATCTTAGCTGTTAAATGGAAGGACAAAAAAGATATATATTTACTTTCTTTAAAACATTCCAAAACAGAAATGATCACAACAAAAAAGAAAAAAATTATAAATTATACCGACCAAAATGGAAACATTACAAATCCTAAAATAGTTTTAGATTACAATGATGGTATGGGTGGAGTAGACCTGCAAGATAGCTATTTATCATCTTTTCCTTTAATGAAAAAATTTGCAAAAAGTTACAGAAAAATATTCTTTTATCTAATGGATATGGAATTTTTCAATACCTCTATTCTATTCGGTAAAATAACAAACGTACCAAAACTCAAGAAATACTCTTTTTCAAAAATTATTAATATTATTAATCAATTTAAGAGTTTTCTATAATGTTAATGTGTGTGTGTCTAAAACTTTATAAAAAAATGATTTCAAATACCAACTCGCTGCGAATTGCTTTGGATGGATTTGCCACGCGTGCATGTTATTAATTACCAGCGCAACTGGTTAATTACTATTTCAGTAACATTTAGTATTTTCAAAATAATTTGTAAAAATAAGAAACATTAATAAACATGTATAAAAATTAATTATTTGAAAAATCAAGTTGATTCTTAAATTTTAGACACATTACATCTCTCTCTCTTTCTCTCTCTCTCTCTCTCTCTCTCTCTCTCTATATATATATATATATATATATATATATATATATATATATATATGTATGTATATAAACTGTAACCAAATATTGACATCATTATTGAATTTGACTGTTATAATTCCATTGAAAATTTATTATAAATGTTAACACAAACGTCAACAGCAATATTATTAATTAATAATTTCCATTTAATATTTTAAATAATCTACTAAAATGTAAACAAGTGTAATTGATGGATTAATTACTCACAAATAATCGTTTAAAACTGTTTTAATATCTTCATTATTTCACGTACCTTGTAAATTTTAAAATAAATATTTTACATAAAATTAAAGATATATTATTGAGTTACAGTTATTGAATTGCTTAAGTAAGGTAACGTTTTATTACTTAAATCATTAAAACATTCCTACTTATATATGTTGTGTATTCTTGTCATTCCTGTTAATTGCTATAACAAATTGAATATATGATTGTCTTTTAATTAAGATTAAATTAAATATTTAAGAAGATATGCGAACTAAAAAAAATAATTGTGTTGAAAAACACTAAATGTTTCTGATATTTTCTTCTCGATATAAATTATTAAAATATCAACTTTACGATAAGAATTTAATTACAGAACGACTTGTCTTTTTTACAAATAAAATCTATCTTCCATACAAGAAAGATGTTGAAATATAAAAACAAAACTTGTTGGTCAACATTCAGTTTATAATTAAGGCTCTAAAGTCTGAATTGACATGTAGTCTTATAACTTGAGATTTTTTATGCCTTCAGTATGAGTTTTTTTTTTTTTGAAAAGGAATTAAATGGAATTTCATTCATTGAGGATAATCATTACAGGTTTACTGTAAAGAAGTATTGCCTTTTGACTAAAAGATTATGAAGTCAATATAGTTATTATATATATATATATATATATATATATATATATATATATATATATATATATATATATATATTCAATAATATATTTAAATAGAGTTGTATAATGATTGAAAAAATAATATTTAATTAAAAATATAATTATTACATTTTATTATCATAACTGAAAAAATAAATAGTAATATGTAAATAAGAAATATTATATTTTTATGTATTTTTTGTATTATGTTTATTTATTATATAGAATCAATTGGAATTCTTTTTACAATATCTCTAAAAATAAAATACTTTAAAATATTTCTTATATAAAATATTAGATTACTTCGGTATTTATATTTTTTTTATTAAATTTGTATTGAGAAAAATATAATGAAATAAATTTTACTATTATATTTTTAAATACTAGAAGTATTCATTGAAAATAAATGTTTTTTTCTATTAAAATCTTTATTAATTTCAAACAAATTAGAAACATAAAATAAATGAAAAAAATGTTTTCTTTAAACTTTTCCATTTTTCTAATAAAAGATTAATTCTACGCTGAAAAAAAATTTAAGAGTTTAATTGGATGAAATTATCTTTCCATTTTTATACTTAAAAATTTCAGAAGTGTACCTACTCTTAATCGTATTGCATCGATCTGAACAGATGGTAATCAAAAAGTACAAGTGAAGAGTATAGAGTGTGAGAATTTTTTTTCACTCTAATAATTTGTCCTTGTCGCCTTAGCAATATAAATCATAAATTCATCATGAGCAGGATGACCTTTGTGTCTTTTACTGGTTATTAACGGTCGTTTTTCGTTTAATATTCTTTACAATAATAATTTATAAAAATTAAAAATTATTAATTTTTTAATTTATATAAATTATTGTTTAATACGATAGTAAAAGCTTAATGAAAATCTCACCAGATAGGGCCTTTCCACACTAGTCAACATGCATTCAGTATTCACGTCCATTACTCGTTTCACACCCTCTTATCAACAAACTCCCCCACCTAAAAAAAAATAGTTTGATGGTATGAGCGTGTGAGACGAGTGGTAATGGGTCGTGAATACTGTATGCATATTGACTAGTGTGGGAAGGCTCAATGTGTTTATTTATCTAAAGAAAACTGAATCAAAATCAAAAGAGTAGAAATCAAAGACTACGATACTCGTATACTAAATATGTTAAGATAGTATTTTGAAAACACCTGGCAATATTAGCTTCTTAAAATCATGTGGTATTTAGTAAAAGAGATTTTTGCAACTATTTTTTTAAGAAATTTATTACCAGAAATTATACAGAGATAATTACAAATATGGGTTTTCAATATAGGTATGATGTAGTAAATATAAATCTAATATACAATTAACTACTTTTTTATTTTGAAAAATATTTGTTTTCAATATTAAAAGTCTAGTCTCACACCCACTTATCACCAAACTCCCCCACCTAAAAAATTAGTTTTCTGGTAAGAGCGTATGAGACGAGTAGTAATGGGTCGTGAATGTTGTATGCATGTTGACTAGTGTGGAAAGACCCATATGCACTAGTCTTCAGACTATTAACGTTTCGTTTTATGTCAATGTGGTGATATAAAATCTAGTTACTCTTTTTTACCTTTGAGATTATTTAAATATTTTTACTTTTTATCGCCAGTCATAATTAAATTCAAAAATCGAAAAACTACAAAATACAGATGTTGAATGGTTTAATATAATATACTTTCCTTTCACTTTCTGTAGAACTCATTTTCTATCTTTGTGTTTTCCCATAGCTTGTAAAGATTAATAAACAATAGATTGATTAACTTCTAGTGCTTTTGTAAGATTAATAGTTGATTTTTCATTCAATAATGCTTACAATTCATCATCTTCAATTTTTTCTGATCGAATATTTCTTATCTTTCACTTCAAAATCTTTTAAACCAAAAATCACTATTATTATTTGATTTGTATTTTTTTAAAATCTCACAAATTGTATGCATTTGCAGCAGGTTTTTTTTATCAAAAATAAAAAGCACAATAAAATATATAGCGTCATCCAAATGTGACGCCTAGATTTGTGTTCTATTAAAAAGAAACATGTGTATAGGGAAAAATGTGTATAATTTCTTTTGTTTCTTTTTAATAAAACATAAATCTAGGTGGCACATTTGGATTACCCTATATATTTTTACTACTCCAATTTTCATTATTGAAACTACACTCTAATTTTCAATAAATGCAGATTTTTTCTTATAAAAGATATCTATTTTTTAAAAAAAAGATTTATTGAAAAAAAAAATGTAATACGTACTTTTTTTAATAATAAGTGAACAATAAGTGATTATTGAACACTTTAAACTATTGTGGTGTTGGGGTTAAAATTCATTTGTGTAAAGTGAATCAGCCACAGTTCCAAAACAACAAATATTTTTTTTATCTATTTGTGAAATTTATTTTTTAATTGATAATTATTTTTTTATATAATTTTTGATATTAAAAAAAATATATATCTTAATATGATTTTCTTTTCTGTGAATATTAATTGAATGTATTATTTATTTATTACCACTTGAACGTGATTATTTATATAAAAATTACATCAAATCAATATAATTTTACATCCCTTTTTTACATATTTTCTCGGTATAAAAGTTTGAAACCAACATAACGATTAATTTTGTCTAATAATAATAATTAATTAAGTATTTAAGTTCCCATTACCTTTCTCATTTCACTATTATGTCCAAGATATTTTTTATTTTATTATTACTCACAATTTTCTGATTGCAAAACCTTTTGATAAAACTATCTTCAACCTTGTCCCAATACTAATATTAATGTTATCCAATACCAGGAATATTTATTGACCTTTTCGTCTTAAATTCGCATTATTCTGTAAAAACTAGATTAGTTAGCATAAGATATAATTTTTCGTTACATTATACAAATTTAGTTAGAAAGAAGTTAAAAGTTTTGTCTAGAAGCTGTCATCTTTTTATCCAACCTTACAAATTGTTTAAAAGGAGTAACACCACTGTAATCGCGAAAAAAAAGCGTTTTTTTGGGAATTTTTTTTGAATGGAAAGGAAAGTTGGAAAGAAAAAATATTTTGATACGTTATTGATCTAACATTATACTATATTGACTAAAAATATAAAGTAAAAAAAATACAAAATGGCTGATTTAGAGCCAATAATTCGAGGCTCCTTTCATCGGAAGCGCTCCGCGGCACGCAGCATAATTGTCGCACACTTGAACTTGGAACAAAAAAAAATTCCACTTATTCTTGATGTCAATAGCTAGTGAATCACGTAGGGGATTTTGAAAATATTGATTTTTGTAAATTTGGCAGCGAATTGAAAAAAAAAATTCAATTTTCATAAAAAAGGCACGTTTTTGTTTATAAAAATTGTTTAAATCAATTTATTAAAAATCCCCTACGTGATTCACTGCGAAATATAATAATAAAATCATGATTAAAATTTCAAATTGATTGGAAAAAAACTGTTTAAGTTATGCTGCGTGCCCGTTGAGAAAAGTCGTTTCGAGAAAAATCAATTTAAAGTTTCGATCGGCCGTTTCGGAGCGGCCGAAGACGGCAGGTATAAGTCCCGAAATTTCAAAAGAAAATTTTTTTTCAGAATGAAACCTTTTGTATTATATTCTAAAAGGTTCAAAGTATATTTTAAGCCAATAAAAAAAAAATTGATTTTTTGAAATTTCTACAGTGGTGTTACCCCCTAATTCAAACAAAAATACTATTTCTACTAATCTATTTGATTCCAATTTGGCAATTAATTTATTTTTATTACATAAATAATATTCTAATAAAGATTTCAGTTTAAAAATACGGTCTGTTTTAATTGAGATAACATTTTTGTGTACTTTATTGATTTTTCATATGTATTTAATTAAAAAATATTTGTTTTTTTTAATTAAAATGAATAAACGTGAATTTTTTTGCCAGGTTTCAAATAAAATATTTCTTACTGAATTTTTCAAAACAGTCTGTATATGTGCATGTGAATATGGTAGAACACGCAGTTGTCGGTTTCCACAACGATCAAGGTGTCAAAATATTAAATTTCATGTTGCAAGGTCGTCACACTGACCGACTTTCTGCGCACAGTCCGTCATGGGATTGTGTTCATGGTGCTGTTACGTCATAGATCGCTAAATTTTTACGAGACCTTCCCATATGATCGTCCAGAATATGTTTGCGTTAACATCGCAAGTGAACAGCTTTTTGTTTGCATTGTGCGTCATTTGCCCCGTTACGGTGTAAATTTACTGCAACATTTGTTGACTAACATTATATTTTAATATTGTTTGCTGTTGGTTTAATATGTATGACAAAAATACAGTAATCGATAAATTTATTTTATACTTTCTGATCCATACACACACACACACAATATATATATATATATATATATATATATATGTGTGTGTGTGTGTGTGTGTGTGTGTGTGTGTGTGTGTGTAAATTAATTCGGTGCTTTTTCATTAAATTCAAAATTGTTTATACAACAAACAATATAAATTTGATTTTCAAAATAATCTGTTTCACTTTCTATATAAATTTCTATTTTTCGACTAATTACTTGATTTTATCAATTTATTTATTTTTTAAATCAAACAAAAACATTGGTCAAAATATCTACATATGATCCGTATGATATTCTTACTACATCTACAATCTCTAATAATCACTAATACTAAGCAAATTTGAAAACATTTAGTTAGTTTTAGAATCTGAAGACTTATCTAACCCTTCATCATTCTTGATTGAAATTGTGATTTATTTTAAAGCACTCGAATCAGTCAAAACAAGTAATTCTACTAGAAGCATCTTTTTCAAATCCCGTTTTCGAAAATGAATTGTTTATATATTTTTTTTAAAAAAAACGTGCTGCTCTTCAATTAGGTCAATCTTAAATTTATTGATTTATAAAAAATCAGAGTTCTTTAAAAAATTCTATTTAAATTTTTCCTGAGATTACACTAAATCATAAAGAAAATAACAATAAAAAAATAAACACAAGAAGAAATTTCTATTGAAGAGCAACAACCCTTAAAAAGATAACAATTACAAATATACGAGGGTGGTCCCAGAAGTACCCGATCCAACAAAGAACACAAAAAAATTTTGGAAAAAAATATATTTATTTTTCAACATAATCTCCTTTCAGCTCTATACACTTTTCCCAGTGATGTTCAATAAGTTCGATACCCTTTTTATAATAAGAACTGTCTTGCTCCTCAAAATACCCATTAACTGCCGACATCACTTCTTCATCGTTTGGAAATCTTTGACCACTGAGCCATTTTTTCAAGTTTGGGAACAGAAAATAATCCGAGGGGGCTAAATCTGGCGAATAGGGTGCATGAGGTAGCAATTCAAACTTTAATTCATTAATTTTGGCCATTGCAATAACGGATTTGTGAGCTGGTGCATTGTCTTGATAAAACAACACTTTCTTCTTAGCCAAATGCGGCCGTTTTTGCTTGATTTCTTCGCTCAAACGTTGCAATAAGTTCGCATAATACTCGCCGTTGATAGTTTTTCCTTTTTCAAGATAGTCAATGAAAATTATCCCACGCGCATCCCAAAAAACCGACGCCATGATCTTGCCTGCAGATGAAACGGTCTTCGCCTTCTTTGGAGCCGGTTCTCCCTTTTCAGTCCATTGTTTTGATTGTTCTTTTGTCTCGGATGTGAAGTGATGGACCCATGTTTCATCCATGGTTATGAAACGGCGAAAAAATTCTGCTTTGTTGCTGTGAAACTTCGCTAAACACTCAATTGAAACATCTTCACGACACGTTTTTGCTCGAGTCTGAGCAAACACGGCACCCATCTTGCACACAGCTTTCGCATGTCCAAATTTTCAGATAATATGCGATGTACCGCACTTTTTGAAATGCCTACTATGTCTGCTAGCTCGCGCACTTTCAGTCGACGATCATCCAGTACCGCTTTGTGGATTTTCTTCACCATTTCTAGAGTAGTCACCTCATTTGGTCGACCACTGCAATGCTCGTCTTGGCAGCTCGTACGGCCTCGTTTAAACTCTGCTACCCAATATTTCACTGTTGTAAACGAAGGAGCAGACTCACCCAGAGTAGAATCCAGTTTAGTTTTTATATTGGTTTGGCTGAGGCCTTTCAAATAAAAGTATTGTATTACGTAACGATGACCAATTTTCTCCATTTTCACAAATTCACTGAAAACGTTCACTATTGATGGCTGCCAAACAAATACTAAACAATGTAGCGTCCTCAAACTTGAAACTTATGCTTTATAGATTGTGTACTTTCTAATACAGTGATATTTTTCAAACAACTACCGCCATCTCTAGGTCAGGCCGGGTACTTATGGGACTACCCTCGTAAGTTACCTAAAATAAAGTTATTTAGAAAATCTAAAATTGAATACAAATAAATCACCCACATTAACTTCACACGATTTTATTGACAGTCACGTATTGTTTACTTTATTCACTGATGACAGTCACGCATATCGACTACCATTTTATCATCGACAAAACAGTACAGTATTTAGCTTAAAATATATAAAAATTAAAACAGTTTTTATCTATTTAAATTATTCATATCAATGCTGTAAATAATATTTGCATACTTATTTTTATACTAAAATATATATATTTAAAAAAAAACTCTTATTCCACAATCACCCAGTATATATAAAGTTTGTTACAAAAACTCAATTCAAATATCATAGAAGTAATTTTAAACATTATATATAAAATTTTTCAGAAGTATTGCATATAAAAATCAACAACTACTAACAGCATGTTATTAGTTTCATACAAACTTTTTTTAATCTGAAATGATTTCAACAACAAACTACAACTACTCGTCAACAACATATGATATAAATTCATATTCTCATAATTTATACATTAGTTATTAGTTTCTCTGACCATTTATAATCTACATATCATGTATTTAGTTTTTGTATATCTTTATATCAATATTTTATAGATAACTTCAAGTAGGTGTTAGATATTTTCTCTAACTAGTCATATTGACTGAAATAATACAATGACAGAATTGTGTGTCTCATTAATTAAAACTGACATATTATTAATAAATATTTGTTTTTATTGTATATGTAAAAATATAGTTAATTATGAATTCATCTGTTCAACAAGTAGAGCAAACTATAACAAATGTTATAATTATTACTACTTGCTTGAAGCTATATTATGTTCGTGTCAGAGCATTACACAGAATATGTTTAAGCATTATAAGTACATATTTGTATGGAAAATGGGACTTATGTTCGTCTATTTAAACAATTGGTTATAGTATTTTTTATTATTTTTTTAAACGACATACTAATTAATATAAATATATAATATTCTACAATAATAATATGTAATTTATGTTGTTGAATGTCATTTTTAATTTAATAAATTTTATAACAAAAATGTCATTTAAAACAAAAATCAAGTATTCATCTCAGTATCATAAGTTTTTATAAAATGTTCAATAATTTATTGTTCACTTGATTCTCTAGTACGCATTACGATAGCTATGCTATTATTATCAAAGTGTTATATTTAGTAAAATCTTCAAAATATCTTATTATTTGATTTGTTGTTTTGGAACAGTGGCTGATTCACTTTGACACAAATGAATTTTAACCCCAACACCACAATAGTTTAAAGTGTTAATAATCACTTATTGTTCACTTATTATTTAATTTTAACAGAAAGGCTTTAACGATGATGACGTCGACATCGAAATGCAACAGCCGATATATTTATAAATAATAAGTGATTATTGAACACTTTAAACTATTGTGGTGTTGGAGTTAAAATTCATTTGTGTCAAATATCTTATTATGGTTAAATATTTCAAAGATTTTTTTAATTCAATGTTGTGACGATGATAATATGGTGATCAAAATATGTGTTATGAAATAAATTAAACGATAAATACTTATTGATTTTTTTACATAAAATCTTGTAACGTTGACATGAGTGAATGATTTGTGTTAGTGTGGTTTATCTACAGTACTAAAACAAATAGTAATCATTTTTAAACTTAATTAAATTAATAATATACGAGGATCGTTTGATAAGTATGATAAAAAGTAAGAAAAACTAAATTGAAAAATTTAATTAATTAATTAATTATATTGAACAATAAATAAATTTACCATACTTATCAAACAACTCTCGTATAGAGATTAAGTTAAAAATTTTATAAACGGTTTCTTTATTTGTAATACCAAGTTACAAAATTAAGATTTTTATAAAAATGTTTAATATTCACTTATTGTCCATATTTTACTAATACGTATTTCGACGGTTTTTTAAATATTCCTAAAACATATTATAAAATCGTATATACAGGATCATCCATATGTGATGCCTAGATTTGTGTTTTATTAAAAAGAAACATGTGTGGAGGGTAGTGTATAAGGAAACATATGTCTAGTTTCTTTTTAATAAAACACAAATCTAGGCGCCACATTTGGATGACCCTGGACCAAAGAGATTATTGACGGGAAACCTAATTATAAAAATACCCATGAAAAGATCCATTGATAGATGAAACAGACATAAGTAGATTCCTTTAAGTAGTTTGAAAAAGAATATTAGATCAATCGAAATAGAGTTTTGACATAGGTTTTCATCCAACTGTGGATGTGAAAGACTGCTGCTACTGCTGATATATAAAATGAATTAAATTTGATACAATATTATCTAGAAATAAATAACGATAAAAAACTTATGTTAAAATTTAATTTTATACACTTGTGTGTATATATTTATATATATATATATATATATATATATATATATATATATATATATATATATATATACGAGGTCGTTTGATAAGTATGGTAAAAAAATAAGAAAAACTAAATTGAAAAATTTAATTAGTTAATTAAATTAAACAATAAATAATCCTACCATACTTATTAAACGACCCTCGTGTATATATATATATATATATATATATATATATAAATGCATTTATATATGTTAAAATATAGCATGTACCAACATTACAATATGAAATTTACATTAAAAACATAACATATGTGAATACTTATCCCATGTTGTACAGTTCTCATAAATTATAAGCACTGAAATTAAATTTCTTAACCAAAGATTTATGTTAATCAACGATCACTTTCATCCAAAAAGATATAAATTCAATATGCAATCCATTTTGGAATTCATTTAAAATCATGTTAGGTTGGAAATTAATAATTAACTTTTCTTAAATTCAACAGTTTATAAATTATATTATTGAAAATATTATTTTGAATACTTATTTATATTATCTGCTGATTGATAATAAAATTATTTTTATATTGTGTCATATAAAAAGTTGATATTATGTCAATACTATCAAATAATGTTTTATATTTTCTATAATCAAATAATGTTTTATAAATAAATTTACCATACTTATCAAACGACTCTCGTATATATATATATATATATATATATATATATATATATATATATCAGCAGTAGCCTTTTTCTATCCACTGCTGGATGTAGTAGTCCTCTTCCAAAATTTTCCACTTCGACTGATTAAATGCTTTTCTCATTTAATCCATTGCAGCGATTTTTCTTATATCTCTGTCCTATTTACACATAAATCTCTTTCTGGATCTTTTTATAAATTTAGATTTTTAATCAATAATCTCTTATCTATCATTATTCTTGCTATGTGACTGGCCCATTTCCATTTTAAACTTCTCCTTTTTCTGCTCACTTTTGCTATAATATCTGTAACTTTTCTTTCTGACTTTTTCAGTTCTTTTTCTATTTTTTTCTTGTTATATATACACATACACACAAACACACACACACACACACATATATATATATATATATATATATATATATATATATATATATATACATATATTTATATATATATGTATATATTCAAGGTATATATATATATATATATATATATGGTATATATATACATGTTTAGTGTTATATATATATGTGAAAAAATGGTTATAATTGTCTGACCTATATATATATATATATATATATATATATATATGTGTGTGTGTGTGTGTGTGTGTGTGTGTGTGTGTGTGGTTATGTATGTGTGTGTGCATATATGTGTGTGTATTATTCTAAATTATTGTTTGCTGGAACTACTGAAAAAGAATACTGACAGTAACATAAATAGAATTGAATATAAAAACGTACATTTATATAAAATAAAAAAAGAACAATTCTAAAGCATATAATTGGAATTGAACAATAACAGATATTCGTACCAAATAAAATTTATCCGCCATTGTACTTGAATGTTTTTTAAAGCCGAATTCCATTAGTGGAATGAAATAATCAATGCAAATGTATCTTATTACAGATACTGCGGAAACGTTTTAATGTGTCAAACCTTATACATCTGTTTGACATTCTAAGTTATGTTTCGTGGAAAATTTTACATAAATTTAGTTACAACTTTGTATATATATATATATAAATAGATTATTGATGAACTATGCTATGTAATCAAAGTGATTAATAAAAATTTAATTAAATAAGGTTATAAAAAGAGAGTAGAAATTATATATATATATATATATATATATATATATAGCTTCAATAGAAATTTTTAAAATGTAAGAAAAATAGTGGCAGAGAATTTTAGTGTAATAAGTGAAAGAAAATGGAAAATTTAAAATAATAGGGTTGAAGTAACTTTATAAACATCCTAATATCCTGTCCAAAGTAAAAAGTAATATGTTGAGAAGATTAGGTCTTATGGAGAGAATAATAAAAAAAAATTGTCAAAAAGGTCTACAGGGGAATATCTGAAAATAACCAAAACACACTTATATATTAAATTTTACCAATAGACAAAAAATTATATTTTTATTCTATGCTAGTAGTGGATCTTAATTTTATAATAAGAAAATGAAATGATTTAATACCAAACTTAAAAAAAAGATTTATCTTTGATGAAACTTATTTGTCTACTATGAAATGTATATTTGTTTTTGATTATAAAAAAATGCATATACAACAAGTGACAATAAAATCTATTGTTTTTACACTAATTTGGAATTTCAGGTTGGATATTTTAAAGTAAATAACAGAATACATAAATAAATACAATAAGCATAACATTTAATAATAATATAAAATAATCATGATATTAAATTATTTTTTATAACTTATTATTCTAATTGAAATAAACTCAGAATGTAAATTGCTTTAACTCTTTTTCAATGAAACGAAGATGAATAATTTTATCATCAATTCATTTTTTTATATCCATTTTAAATTTTTATAATGACTGAACAATTTTGACTTACATTGAACATTTTCTTATTTAACCAAATAAATCATTTATTCAAACATAACTTTATAAAAACAAGACTTTATAAAAAACAAGACTATTCAAACATAACTTTATTCAAACAAGACTTTATAAAAAAAAATATTCACATTATTGTTATTGTTCATTTTTTTGCCACTACGCACTTCAATGGTCATGCAGTATAATGTTAAAAAGAATTCGTTTTTATAAAAAATTCTTAATAGATTTATTTTGATATTATTGTGTTTTTAAACAGCACAATAAAAAAATGTCTCATATTCTGTTTTTTTAAAAAAACATTAAATATTGTTCTTTGAAAATATACATATATGCATATTTTGAAAATACACACACACACACACACACACACACATATATATATATATATATATATATATATATATATAACATCCGCCTTGAAATTTATAATCCATCGATTATCATCTTTATGAACTTGTTCTGAAAAGAAACTTATGAAATTTTATAAGTTTATCTTCGCTTATAGAGAATCCGTAAGGAACAATCAAAATGTACCTCGCCATATCGATGGTTATTAAACGAGAAACCCCAATACTGCTTTTAAATGCCAGAGGTTATCTAGCAACGAAGCTACTTGATGATTTCGGACAAACTTTTGACCAATAATAATATCGTTAAACCATTTTCATGCCGAGTTTCAGTAATCCGAATTCTCTTAGTTATGAAACACACGAAAGAAAAAATTATAAGTGCGTGTTTAGTTTATATCAATTGTAAATTTCATTTTGGAATTAAATGAGAATTTGAAAAGTGTAAAACGATATAAAAATTATTAAACAATTCGTTTTTACAAATTAGTTTGAAGTGTAAATTACAGTAATAATTTTAAATACGAATTACAATAAAAATAATAATAACGATTAATAATCTACTAATATCTTATTGAACATTATTATTATTAAAATATATCAGTACATTTTTTGTTACCATCCAATATTTTTTTTATTTTATTTTATTCAAGACATTACAAAAATAAAATATCAGAAACTTTTCAAATTATTTCAAGGTAATTATTTTTATTATTAATTTTATTTTTCAGTATTTATTATTTTCTAAAACAAATATCAAATAATATATAAATAAATAAGAAATTTACTAAATGTTTGTTTATTTAAAAATATTTCTGCATGTAATTTATTACTTTATATATAGAGGTATTGTTTTATTAATTCAGTCAAGTTTTTATCTTGATTTTTGCATAGGTGAATGAAACACAATTCTGAATCATAAAATCTCAATTATGAGTCATTTTTCTACAGATATTTTTATATTATGTGATTTATTGTATAAATAAATTTACAATATTCATAAATATGCAACATATGATATTGAACAACTGTTTTAATTTTTTTTTATTCGATTTATAAAGTTTCTTTTTTTAAAGAAAGTTTATTAATATTGTAAATAATTAATCAGTAATGAAATAAATTTCTATACAATTCCAATATATCATCTATCTATCTATCTATCTATCTATCTATCTATATATATATATATATATATATATATATATATATATATATATAGATAGATAGATAGAGAGATAGAGAGAGAGAGAGAGGTATAACATAGTAATTATTTTTCAAAAAATGCTGTGTTATACGAAATAGTGTTATACACAAATAAGAACTAGTAAAAAAACAGGATTCATTTCCAACTAGTAACTATTGTGTAAAAAAAATACACTAAAAGTACACTATTGTGCTTACATATATTTATTATTTTTTAAAAATATCTTTATTAAAATTATCAATAAAAAAATCATACATATTAAAAATGAAAATATGTGAAGTTGAAATTCTCAATCGCTGCTAAAAGTAATTAAACCAGAATGGTTTCTTTGTTAAAAAATATTTTCATTTTCTGAAATATCTTCTGCAGTATTTATATTTTTGTATTCTCTTTTTGTTAAAAAAATCTATTATTTTCGTTTACTTGTTTTTTCTTGATAGTCCTTATAAATGTCATGATTTGGAACTAAATATTTTTATAGCTCTCTCTTTTGAATTTTATGTATATTAAGATTTATATCAAAAAATTGTATTAACAATTTTTTTCTCTTTGATTATCAATTTCAAATATTTTTATTACATTAAAAAAAACACAACTTTAGACTAATTTATTTATGCAATTCCTCATATAGTTATGTTTCTGTAGTAATTTATGATGAATTTTCTTATTTCTTTTAATGTTTATTATATGCTATATTTTTTAAAAAAATAAATTAATTATGTCAATACCACAATTTATGTTATCGCTATGTGTAATCATGCAAAACTAATAAGTGAAAGAATCTTGATATTTGTGTACATTCGTAATAAATGGAGAATTCTCTCATTTAATTTCTTGTTCCATGAGTTCTATAAACTCGATTTTACATGGTAGCAACTGTGCTTTTTATATTTTCACTAAAATATTTTTAAAGCAAATTGATGACATACATATATATATATATATATATATATATATATATATATATACACACACACACCCGTCCTCAATTTACGCGGAGAATCCGTTCCACGTGGATTTGTTTTAAGCAAATGAAAATCGCGTAAATTGAGTCTGTCAGTAGAATAGAAAAAATATTGGAAATAAAAGCTAGTAAAGTCGTAGAAACACAAATTTATTTCACATAACTTAACAAAAAAAAAATGATGTTTTAGAAAAGAAAAGTAGATAAATTTTATTCGGTGTCACTATCGCTACTGTAATTCAAAACAATCAACCTTTTATATATTTATATCGTGCTTTTATACGTTCAAGTAAGAATTTGCGTCCCTCTGATATATAATAAATTCCATAAAAAATTATATAAATTGAAATCTATCTGACCGCGTATAAAAATGCCCCGTAAATCAATACCGCGTAAAAAAAGTCCTTCGTAAATAGAGGTATAATTTGCCGCGTAAATTGAGGGACGGGTGTATATATATATATATATATATATATATATATATATATATATATATATATATATATTAGTACTGAACAACTCCGTCACTTATAATTTATTATTTAATATCTATTTTTAAATATTTAAAATGTATTATTAATATGCATGCCTCATTGATTTATGAGTCACTATGTTAACTTTATTGTTAATTTTGGAACATCTTCTTTAAACATTATCTCACTGTTTTATTTAATTCGATATATTCAGTGCTTGCTTTTTTATTAATTTATTTATTTCTCTTTAAATCTTAAATATCTTTTGATGTTTTCTCAAGTGATTCGATTTTAAAAATTTCTTCTATTTTTTCATTTGTGTCAATAATAAAGTATTTTTGATTCAACATTGTTATCTTTATCGATATAACTACATCAATGGTTCAATTACAGTTTAATTCTACTGTTTTTTTATTTTAAAACGTTTTTCCTTCAAAATACAGAAAAGTATCATTTATTAATTTTTTTATTAATATCAGTTTAACTTATTATACTTATAGTCCCTTCTACATAAATTGAATTAAGTTATATTTTTACATAGTCGACCATCACTAATTCAAACTACAGTAATCCAGTTCAACAACTAATTTTAACAAAATTTCTACGAGTGTAATTTCTTGTGAATTTTCTTATCTCTATTCTGTGAATTCCAGTTAATGATTGAATTTATTTTTTATTTTTTTACATTATGCAGTACGTATTTGCCTGTCTAAGAATTTTGTCGATATTTATTGTTTTTTACAACATGATTCGTGTATTGAATTTGTATTCCTTAATTGACATTGCCATTGCATATTTATTTTCGGTCAAAATTGAAATTTCAACAGTATTTAAAATTTTTTGAAATAGAATGTTACGTTTTTACATTTTTTATTTATTAGTGTGTTTGGTCTTATACATCTTTCCTTATATATTAGTGTTATACACAGATTTTGTAATTGATTTTTTAAAAATATTATTTTCGTCAGTACAAAAATTTTAATAAACTCAAGGTTATTTGGTCACTATTTGCATTTATTATACGCAATTTATTTTTGAAAATTTTGGATTGACTGATGGGTAAAATATTTGTATTAATAAATTACTGGTGATTCGGAAAAATAACTAATCCAGTATTTCACAGATACCAATAATGCCGAATTTGTAATGGTCGCTTTTACACACACACACACATTTATATATATATACATATATATATATATATATATATATATATTCTCATATTTATATATGTACATGTATTAAAGTAAAACATAATATTTATCACGTTATATTATCAAAACTTGTACACAAAACTGTGTTAAAAATGAATAAAGAACGTAAATATAAAAGATAAGTGTATATTTTTCTTATCTTATCTAAATAGTTTTTGTACTAAAAAAAAATGTAAATAGTTCTATTATTAAAATACATTATTTTTAGTTGTAAAAATGTAGTAAGTAATAATTATTATTATATAATAATACAACTATTTAAATCATGTAAAATAATATTTTAGTCTATGTTAAATATTTAATTGAATTGTAAGAATTATTATCAAGTCTCTATCAAACAAAATGTTGATACTAAGATTCTCATTTTAATGTTATGTATGTATATATATATATATATATATATATATATATGTATATATATATATATATATATACTTTTTATTTTATGTATTCAAAATGATCTAATTCAGTGTTGCTATACAAAAATAATGATATTCTTTACTTTCAATATTTCGTAGAACTAGTCATCGTTCCTCATACGTCTTAAGTTTTTTCTATAGTCATTTGTATGGGATTATGTCATGTTTCTATACATTTGAATTTATTGAAAAAAAATATAAAAGAAAAAGAATATAAAGGTTAGTTCTATGAAACAAGTTTCCGATGAAATAAATATTAATGGTTATTTTTAACTAGTTTAGGAAATTGATCATATTTTTTAACACACACTTTTGTCCTTTTTATTCGACACAAAAGAGTATTGAAATAGATAAAATTATTTTAAAATATCATTATAATTTTAATTACACATTTTTATTGCTTATTACTTTTTTTTATTCTATATAATATAAATAAAAGTTAATAATATTGACATTTGAAATTATTTTAAAATAATATTTGATTCAAAACTTTAATTTGACTCACCGGTGGGTCAAGTATTGTGTCTGTATAGGGTGGCTCGACTCATCAATTGGTTAGAGACACATACGTTAACTATTCACATGTTTACAGTGGTTGGCCTATTACTATTAATTATTAATTTTTAAAAAATTGATATTTCTGTATAGTGATGTTAGAATATAAATTTACATAATTTGCAAAAAAATAAATATATTATAAATAAAAATAAATACAGTAATTCTTATTATATTAAATGTATCCATAAGTAATGTCGTTTTCTTCAGTGTTAAAACTGCACTCGAAGAATATTTTGCTTCAAATTCAACCCTCCTTTTACAAAAATGGAATTTTCTAAAACAACATTACTTATGGGTACACACCTAATATTTCAAATTTATATGGTGTAAAACATACAATTATTATTGTTTATCTAAATATATAATTTTTCAAATTATAATATACATAAGGATGACTGAGTTATATAATCGTAACAATAAGTTTGAGATTCTTTGGTTCTTCACTGCTAATTCAAACCCAACACCAAGATTTAGTACATAAATTGGCGATTCCGATATCTCGTACCACGTCTTCCGATAATAAACGTAAAAAACGAAAAATAACTGATTGTATAAACTATATTTTTGTATAAAATAAATTGAACAAATATATTAATTATTATAATTTTTATACAATAATATAGTACGATATTATTTGGATAAGAATTTTTTTAATATTTTTAAAAGCTTTTAAAATTAAAAATGAATTCAATTATTGGTTATATTTTTTAAATTTATTGGTAAAATCAGTTTTCATTATTAATTAATATAATATATATATATATATATATATATATATATATATATATGTCAATCTTTTTTTCATTGGATGAAGACTTCTTCCAAAATTTTCCATTTCGACTGAACCAATGTTTTTCTATTTCAACTCAATTTGAAAACATTCTTGTAATTTTGTCTTATCTATCCATGAATCTCTTCTAAGACCTTGTTATACATCTAGGTTCCCAATCAATATCTTCCCTTGTCCTCTTTTTGATATATGACCAGCCTATTTCCATTGCAGACCTCTTATTTTTGCCATAACATCCATAACTTCTGTTTTCTTTTTGATTCATTCGATTCCTTTTCTATCTTTTTGTGTTGCTTCTAGCATACTTTTTTTGTACTTCATTATGTTATATTCATACATACATGCATACACACATACATACATACACACACACACACACACACATATATATATATATATATATATATATATATATATAAATGATTCTTGAATAACAAAATAATTTAGCAATTCCAAATAATATAAAAAATATAGAAAAAAGCATGCTAGAACTAGTATTTAAAAACAGAAATAGAATTAATTGTGTCAAGAAGGAACCCAAAGTTATAGATGTTTGAACAAAAATGAGAAGTTGAAAATTAAATGAGTTAAACAGAAGCAAGAAGAGAACTCACTGTTAGACAAGAAATATTATTGATTGGGAATCTAGATTTATAAAAAAATACATGGACAAATGGGACAGAGTTATAAAAAAAACCGTCGAAATGGACTAAAAGAAAAAGACATAGAATTGGTGGAAGCTGAATATTTTGAAAAAGTCTTCATCTTTCAATGGACAGAAAGATGCTGATGCTGATGATTATGATAATGTGTGTGTGTGTGTGTGTGTGTGTGTGTGTGTATATATATATATATATATATATATATATATATATATATATATAGAGAGAGAGAGAGAGAGAGAGAGAGAGAGAGAGATCGTATTATAGAAAGATTACTTGTTCTTTTAATTCATTTCAAAATGTTATTAATCAAAAATAATTTTAGTATTTTAAACTACTGTCGATTTTCTAAAGATAAATATTACTGTATATATATATATTTTGTCAATGACTTTGAAATTAAGATTTTTTTATTTGAATAATTAGTAATTAAAATAAGTAATATAAAAGTTATAAATATATATTTATATAAATCAACGTAATATCGATTAAACGTGAATCATTTCAGAGTACATTCATAGAATAACTGACTAATCAGCTACATTCAATGTAGATTTTATAAATGAATGTTCATTGAAATACAGTACTCATTTTCGATTAAATGCCATTACCTGATTAAATTTTCCAAATAAAACTATATTTGTGTATTAGTAATCTTACTGATACCTTACGGCCTTTATCAGATTTTTAAGCATGCGTGCAAAATAACATCGAAGAAAACTTGCTTCCCTTTCACTACGTTATTACGTCATGTATATTCGTGTTATTTACATTAACCTCAACAATAACTACATCATTATTAACTAGTTTGACTACTTGACCACCACCTAATGATAGTCATGTGGGAGTAGAGTATTTACATGTAATTTTTATTATTATGTTTGCAATAAAACGGTTATGTAAACATTGTAAATGTACACTGAACGTGTCACAATACAAATATAACATTTATTGAACTTTGCGTACAGTTTTTCTAAAACTTTGAAAGTTTTGTTACGAAAGATCAGATTAATTTGAATGTACAGCCGGTTAAAAGTTTCCAATCACTTGTTATACCTAAAAAAATTGAAATATATTACTATTATTGTTTTATAATGTGCTTGAAATTTCAAATAACAACAAGTAAGAAATTCGGAAAAATTAAACATTTACAATTCAAAATGTAATATTTATATACACAAAATTATCTGTCATCTCACTTTTGTATTTACAGAAGATATAAAAATTATAAATTTAGAAAATTCAAGTGATTTGTATTTTCATTTTTTTACATAAAATACATTTCAATGCAGATTATTTAAGGTCAATCCAGTAATTCATTTAAATATTTTTGTAAGATATTAACTATTATGGGCATAAAAGAAGATAAATCACTCATTGAAATTCTAAAATTATTTATTAAAATAGACAAATATTTTTTAAAACAAACAAATTTATTAATGAAAGTCATTCTACAGTACAACAGATATTAAAACGTTTTTAACAAATAAAATGATAAAAATTAACTCAGAAATATGAACAAAAATTAAAATATCAATTTTTGTTTAATTTCAAAATTTCTTTAAAAAACACATTATTTATGGGATTGCCCAATGCATTCATATTTTAAAACAAAATTGAAAACATAATGTGACTATTTTGGGAATTGCAAATTATTATATCGAATTAAAAATTCTAAGCATAAAGCTTATATATAACTCCTGCATAATTACCCTAAAATGATGTAAAAACTCCAAAAGTCGCCAATTAGTCCAATGAAAATGTGTAGATATAACTTAAACGTCGATTTCAGAAATATCGAATTATTAGCACTAATGATTTTTGTGAAATACAACAGTGGATCAATTATGGTGTAGATCAGGGGTCGGCAACCTTTTTTGGCCGCGGGTCAAAATCGACCAAAATGTGAGTATTAAAGAGACGTTTGGGTCAGAGATATTTTCGTATTAAAACAGTCTTTTAGTAAATAATAAGATATATTTTATTAAGAAAATAATTACAAACATAGTTGAATGAACTTTATTTATAAACGTTCTCTTTGATATCAATGGCTCCCCTGATGAACTTGTGACGTCAATTTAGTCAAGTCTGGTTTATAGTTAGTCGTTTTAAGATGAATACAAGCATCTGAATTTTCGGTAGTTAACCTGTTCCTGTTCTTGCTTAATATAAATTTCATTTGTGAAAATATTTGCTCACATTTATAAGTTGAACCGAATGTGGACAAAATGGCAAAGCCAATTTTGTTCAAAGATGAAAACTTCGTAGGAAGTGATGTCCAACATATTGATATCATGAGAAGATGATTATCTTCTGTTTTGTCCAAATCTTTCCGCAATTTCTTGAATTTATCCGTCCATAACGTTGAACTTTTAAAATCAATCATTTCTAAACTAAAATTGTCAATTTTTAGATATTGAAAATACTGCAAATTTAAAACATTTTCTTCTATTTCCTCGGGCTTTATTATAAATGTAAACATTTCTCCATGCTTCTTAAAACTTTGAAACCGACTTTCATATTCACTTTTAATGACGAAAATCCAACTTTCGAACATATTTAGATTGCTTTCATCGATATTTTCTTTTTCATGTTCCCTTTTTAACAAGGGAAAGAAATGAAATTTTTTAGTTTTCATGTCAGTTCCAAATAATATAAATTTTGAAGTAAAACTCTTCCATTCCTCATACATTTTCAAAATTGTGTGGTTATTTCCTTGGAGTCGTACATTGAAATCATTATAATGGTTCATTATGTCTGTTAAGAACAAAAGTCTTAAAAACCATTGAGTTCGAGATCATTTTCACCGATTTCGTGAAGAAATATTTGTATATCATCAAAAAACTCTACAAATCTATTAAGAACTTTGCCTCGACTTAGCCATCGTATTTCAGAATGTAACAACAAATCTCCATATTTTCGGAACTAAAGTGGGTCACTTGAAATCATCAAATGGGTCACTCGGTGACCCGCAGGTCATAGGTTGCCGACCCCTGGTGTAGATATTTTTCAACTTCTGGTGTTATAAATTACAATAGTATTTCATAGACTGAATTATAGATAAAATGAAATACAGGAATACCTCGCATAGTGCGGTTAATCGGTTCCACTGATTGGCCGGTCTATTTGAAACCGGATTAATCGAAACACTAACGAAATACAAAAAACGTTAATTGGTTCCGAACAAATTTTTTTCTTGTTTTTCAGTAAATAAAACGAGGGTAATATATTCAAATGTTTGTATGTATCAACAAAACTAAATCAGGAGTTTATACATTCATTTTAAATGGGTTATTAAAATTTAATTATCAAAAAATCAACTTTATTTTAGAGTTGCGAATCGAAAACTAATAGAAAAAGAAAAAACCTACAAAACTAGAACTGCACATGCGTTGCGCTTAATATGCATATACAATTTCAGTTCTTTTTTATTATGTTTTCATAATGAAGGGGAAAACTTGAAAATCTGCGTATAAAAATAATTTTATGTATTAATTTTTTGGGATTTTTTTCAAGTAAAAAAGTTCTTTTTTGAAATTTCAAACCGGACTATAGTGAAACCGAACTAATCAAAGCCGGACTATGCGAAGTATTACTGTATATTCAAATTTTGAAAAAGAATTTAAAATATAATAGGATTATTTTCGGAATTGTAAACATTTATATTAAGGCAACAATCCCAACCATAACTCATATTACTCGAAAATGACTCCTATACAATTATTCAAATTAGGTAAACACCCTCAAAATCATCTGATATCAATTCAATCGAAAAGTTGTACACAGAACATAATTATCAACTTTAGAAATATTTAATTACTAGCACTAATGAATTTTAAAAATTAAATCCCAATTTAGTACATAAGTTACTAAAAAATTAGTGGAGTTCATGATTAAAAAAAGCTGAAGTAATTATTAGTAATGATAATAATATTTTGTTGTCCATATTTATGGATTAAATTTTTATGATAAACTTGTTTTTACGTTTATGACTGGGAGATGATTTTATGTTCATTTAATATTATTTTAACTTTTTGTCGTTGTTTATAAATTAATGTTTAAAATTATTGTATGTTTAAAATAATGTATTGTAACATAGAATTTTTAAGAAAAAAAATTTAATGAAGAAGAGAGTCATCCAAATGTAACGCCTATATTTGTGTTTTATTAAAAAGAAACTTAACACATGTTTCTTTTTAATAAAACTCAAATCTAGACATCATATTTAGATAATCTTATATATTTGTTTTTTACTTATATCTTTCTACTGTATGAATACAATTGAAAATAACTGTATATATTGAAAGCTTGTTATATCTATGAACATTACAATCGAATGAATATGTATGAAAATGATTCATAAACGTAATGAACTCCACTGAATATTTTTAATTTGATGATAAAAGACAGATTTGAAATTTAATTAAAAGTCGAAAGTAAATCAAATCCAAACAAGAAATTATCTTCCACCGACTTGTCTTTCATTGTTTCAATCGTTTTCCTATAATTCACGTTTAGAGAAAATAAGCTGTATTAAATGAAATCACATTGAGCTATACGAACATTAAACGAATTTAATTGTTTTTGTTTACTGTATTTCATATTCGTGTAAATTATCATTATTAATAATTACAAACAGCATAGATGTTTGTAAGAAGCGTTCATGTTACGAAGTCTGTAACTTGATTATATGTCGGCTATATGTGAATATAAAATGGAGTATGCATCAAATGAACGTGATAATTTAGAACGAAATGTGTACATTTATAATTATACATTTCGAGTGACGAACATGCATTCATCAAGTTTAGTCGCTTAATTAAAATGTTAAACTTATATAATTGTATTTCATACGGTTTTGACAACTAGAACTGTTTTTTATTAACAGAAATTGTTTAATGTAATTATCAAGTAAATGTATTATTAAAAAAATATTTTTTACATATATAAATAAGCTTGTTAAATAAGTAATTGTTCAAAAGTGTTGATTCCAAAGTTGTTTATTAAACAATTTTGCAAGTGATTATATATATATATATATATATATATATATATATATATACACACACACACACACACACGTCCCTTAATTTACGCGAGTTTTTTTTACGCGGCAAATTATACTTCTCTTTACGCGGGACTTTTTTTACGCGACAGATTATACCTTTATTAAGGCGGCACTTTTTATACGCGGTCAGATAGATTTCATTTTATATAATTTTTCATCTAATTTATTACATATCAGAGTGACGCAAATTCTTACTTGAACGTATAAAAGCACGATATAAATATATAAAAGGTTGATTGTTTTGAATTACAGTAGCGATAGTGACACCCAATAAAATTTATCTACTTTTGTTTTCTAAAACATCATTATTTTTTTTTGTTAAGCTATGTGAAATAAATATGTGTTTCAACAACTTTACTAGCTTTTATTTCCAATATTTTTTCTATTGTGCTGACAGACTCAATTTACGCGATTTTCATTCACGTAAAACAAATCCGCGTGGAACGGATACTCCGCGTAAATTGAGGGACGGGTGTATATATATACATACATATATATATATATATATATATATATATATATATACATACATATATATATATATATATATATATATATATATATATATAGAGAGAGAGAGAGAGAGATAAAGAGAGAGAGTGTTTTTAATGGTGATACAACTTTAAATTGAATCTCTATCGAAAGTTCTATCTAACCTAAAAAACATTTTTATCATATCTTTATATATCCATAAAAATGTTTTTTTTTAGGTTAGATAGAACTTTTGGTAGAGATTCAACTGAAAGTTCTATAACGCTTGAAAAACAGTCTGTATATTTATGATTTGTAGATGTTGTAGCCTTTGAAAATCCTCGGCCATTTTGACAATACTAACCCAAAAGGACTTTTTTTCTTTATTAGAGTTTCATGATGATTATATTTTTTTATAAAAGGATATTACCAGGCCCATGCACAACTAATCTGAGAGACTTATTAACCGGGAATCGAATAGTTTTCGATATAACAGGTGGTAAAACACTACACCATACCTATCGGCCCTACACACACACATACACACACACACACATATATATATATATAATATCTCTCTCTCTCTCTCTCTCTCTCTCTATATATATATATATATATATATTATAAAGGCTTTTATTAGCCCACGGCAAAAGCCTCACAAAATGTCATTAGATTCTTTTAAATGTTTTCCCAAAATTATTTCGTTGTTTCTTGTCCAAAGGTAATCTCATCTCCACAATACTTTACAATATCATCCCTCCATCTTTGATATGGTCTCTTTCGGTGTCTTTTTTATTTCTTGACAATTATTTTATAATAATTTTTGTCCATATATTACCTTTGATTCTTGCTATATATCCTGCCTCCATTTCTTCAATTTTTTTTGTTTTGTTATGTCAGTTACCCTTGTCTATTTTCATATCTATTAACAAGTTTTCTGATCACAATTTGATTTTTACAACCTCCTAGAAATAGCTCTCATCTAGAGATCCAAACAGGGAGCTATTTTACCTCGGAATGTTTTAGTCGAGAAAACGATATTTCATTCGATGGTAATTAATCATATTCATCATTCTGACCAAGCGAGTTGATGAAGATGTTTCATTTAGAATTTATTCCCTTAATCAGGTTACTTTCAGCTCAGCTAGCCCCCTGCATGTCCTATTTAGTACTTTTTAGTCTCATCTCTACCTTTTGTACCCTTCAACCTGTCTAGCTTGAAAGATCCTACTAGTAGCTAGCCTACCACTGGTACAACCCTTAAAATCCTAGATATACTCTAGTTATGCCATCAAAGATAATCTTGTACTCTTCAGACAGAATATATATATATATATATATATATATATATATATATATATACATAAATAAATAAATAAATATACGAGGGTCGTTTGATAAGTATGATAAATTTATTTATTGTTTAATTTAATTAAAATTTTCAATTTAGTTTTTTTTACTTTTTTACCATACTTATCAAACGACCCTCGTATATGTATATATATATATATATATATATATATATATATATATATATATGTGTGTGTGTGTGTGTGTGTGTGTGTGTGTATGTTGTGTATGTATGTTGTGTATGTAAGTACATTAAACTAAATAAAAAGGAGATTATTATCAATATACATATAAGAAAAAAAAATGAAAATATAAAATTTAAAAAAAAACAATTTTTTAAATTTAATAAATCCAAGTATTTTTTAGACAATAAAAATGACACACACACAAACACACATACACACACACACACACACATATATATATATATATATATATATATATATATATATATATATATATATATATATATATATATATATATATATATATATATATATATATATATATACATGTGTGTGCATGTGTGTGTGTGTATACAATATATAAAGCCCATCAACAAAAAACATCTGTGAAACTAATTAAAGATAAAATCTAGGTTAAATAATATCTTTACTTTTCAATCTAATGTTCTTAAAATGAAAAATATATTTAAAATGCTAATATTTGGATTTATTCCAAGAAAAATCTTTTTTTTTCTGAACCACTCATGACGTACATCTATTTATACTTCGTCTTTGAGAAAAAATCCGATTAATTAAATTGCGATGATTTATTTAACAGTGAAATAATAAATATGTACAGATGAATTTCTTTCGCTCAGATTTCTGTATTAAATTTGTTTAGATACTTAAATCATAAAAACAGTATTTATTTTTTTAACTTTAATGAAAAACTTCATAAATAGGTCAATGAATTAATGATATAGTAATTAAAGGAAATAAATTAAATGTTTGATTTTAAAATGGTCGTTTATTTTTTGAATTGTTTGTTATATTTTTGTATCAGTTTTATAACCTTATACACACACACATACACATAATTCTATCTTCATACAATTATGTCAGTTATTTTTTTTTTTATAATTCTGATTAATTTTAATTCTATAACAAATTGTATACATAATATAATTGAAGGTAACATTTGTTGTAATTTCAATTATTTACCTAGAATTCAGTTAATTGATAAACCGTTTGTGCTTTTATCGTAACTATTGCAACAAGTCAAACAGAAAGCACTAAAATTAGTCCTCTGTACGTGCACTAAAATCAATGTACTTATTTCAACCGATACAATTTCAGTGTCAACGATTTTACATCGACAAATTGATGTTGATAGTATAGATTTGCAAATGAATTGTACAAAGCACTCGTAATGGTTGAATGTAAATTAGTGACTATCAATTTGTAACACGAAAACTCCTATCAAATGTACACGTTGCCGGATTTGATTCAGTGTACCTATGGTTTGGTTTGATAAATTAGCTTCGCTTATATAATATCAAAGTATGATTTTTATCTTTTTTTGCATGTATTATTTCATGTCTAATATTGAATGATATATATATATATATATATATATATATATATACCCGTCCCTCAATTTACGCGGGACTTTTTTTACGCGGTATTGATTTACGCGGCACTTTTTATACGCGGTCAGATAGATTTCATTTTATATAATTTTTCATGGAATTTATTATATATCAGAGTGACGTAAATTCTTACTTGAACGTATAAAAACACGATATAAATTTATAAAAGGTTGATTGTTTTGAATTACAGTAGCGATAGTGACACCGAATAAAATTTATCTACTTTTGTTTTCTAAAACGTCATTATTTTTTTGTTAAGCTATGTGAAATAAATATGTGTTTCTACAACTTTACTAGCTTTTATTTCCAATATTTTTTCTATTGTACTGACAGACTCAATTTACGCGATTTTCATTCGCGTAAAACAAATCCACGTGGAACGGATACTCCGCGTAAATTGAGGGACGGGTGTATATATTGGCCGAAATTTTCATTGAATATTATCATTCACTGATATTTGGTTATAAATATTACGCTTATACACACACACACAGTACACATACACACACTCAGCGCGCACACACACACACACACACAGTACGCACACACACTCAGCACACACACACACTCTCAGCAGACAAACACACACTCTCAGCAGACACACACACACTCTCAGCAGATACACACACATTCTCAGCACAAACACACACACACTCAGCACACACACACACATATATACATAATTATAGGATGTTTTAAGCATTATAGAACTTTAAATTAAATTTCTATCGAAATTTCTATCTAACCTAAAAAGACACCTTCATCATACCTTTATATACATACACACACACATGTATAGTAATTAAACATAATATAGATATAAATGTGTTTTTTAAGTTAAATAGAACTTTTAATAAGAATTGAATTGAAAGTTCTATTACGCTTAAAAACTCCCTATATATATATATATATATATATATATATATATATATATATATATATATATATATATATATGTATGTATATATAACAGACTCCTAACAGACTCCTTTATATCCACTGCTAAATGAAAACTAGTTCCAAAACTTTCCACTTCGGCTGATTTAATTTCTATCTTTCCACTTCATTTTGACAATTTTCTTATATTATATATATATATATATATATATATATATATATATATATATATATATATATATATGCACATATATTATATATATATATATATATATATATATATATTTGTCCCCTAAATTTGGGCGTTGAATATGAAACTGACAATTTCATCTTTTAAAAAAATAGCTGCCATGAAACTCTTACAAAAAAAGCTCTACTTGAGTAACATTGTCAGAGGCCAAGACTTTACAACAGTTATAATGTCGAAGACTAATAGTAGTAGTTGTCTGTGTATGTATGTGTTAATATAAAAATATACATTTGAAAAATACATGTGAAATGGCAGAAAAATACTTTTAATTCCTTATGGAAATAGGGCAGGCGGAAATATTCGGTTCTTTAGTCGAAGTGAAAGCATCTGCTTAAGAAAATAAACTTAAAAACAAAAAAAATGTTGAATCATCAAAGTGGAAAGTTTTGATTGAGACTTTCATTCAACAGTGAATAGAAATGGGATGATTATATATATATATATATATATATATATATATATATATATATATATATATATATATGTATATCATCATCATCATTTTCAGTGATCGGTACGCCCCTTGAAACATAAGTTCTCTACTTCGTGAATCTAAAAATGAATGCTACCCTTGAAAATTGGTATTTATTTCTTTATTCAGGAAATGACCATTTATTGCAAGATGAAATTTTTTATTGAAAAATAAACACATAGATTTACAGTTACATACAAAACAAGATCAGGTTGTAATGGCTACGTTGTTGTTGTTTATTCACCCTAATACTTGAAAAGTGAGGGACTTCTTGAAAGAGCTGGGCGTCAGTCATCAATGCTCCCGCATGAAACTTCGGTGATGCTAGAAACCATTTTTCTACCTCAAGGGTACACTCAGCCCAGGTTAAGAACCACTGATATATATATATATATATATATATATATATATATATATATATATATATATATATATATACCCGTCCCTCAATTTACGCGGAGTATCCGTTCCACGTGGATTTGTTTTACGCGAATAAAAAACGCTTAAATTGAGTCTGTCAGTAAAATTGAAAAAATATTGGAAATTAAAGCTAGTAAAGTTGTAGAAATATATATTTACTTCACATAGCTTAACAAAAAAATAATGACGTTTTAGAAAACAAAAGTAGATAAATTTTATTCGGTGTCACAATCGCTACTATAATTCAAAAGAATCAACCTTTTATAAATTTATATCGTGCTTTTATACGTTTAAGTAAGAATTTACGTCACTCTGATATATAATAAATTCCAGGAAAAATTATATAAAATGAAATCTATCTGACCCGCGTATAAAAAGTGTCGCGTAAATCAATACCGCGTAAAAAAAGTCCCACGTAAATAGAGGTATAATTTGCCGCGTAAAAAAAAGTCGCGTAAAAAAGTCCCGCATAAATTGAGGGACGGGTGTATATATATATTGATAATTTGTTAGGCTAGAGAAATATTCCATTAATCTAAGCAAACTTTTTGTTATTATTTTTATATAACTTACTTGTTTTGTTTGTCAACTCTGAACTTGCCTCTATATAACAATATACTGAGCATCATTAATTTATTTCATAAAATTGATATTCTGATAATTCTCGGAAAACATCGGGAAAGTTCAAAAATGATATTTTCACATCATGCTGAAGTACTATTCTTTTTAAATAAAAAGATAAAAATTGTTTGAAAAAAGTTAAGTGCGTATATTACTTACTAAAAATAGTAAGTAATATACACAGTTATTTTGAATAATCATCAAATTGCCTAAAATACATTTTTCTTTAATATTTCTGGAATAGAAATTTCCTTTTATTTCTACATATATAATTTATCAGACTTTTCAAATCCTGTTTTTCATGTCAACTATTCTTGTAACATCTTTTAAACAAAGCATGTATAAATGTCGACATTAAATAGAATCTTTTATATTCTCACATTATCTGATAATTATTTTCAATTTGAAAAAATATTTTTATCACTATTTTTATTATACAACGCTCTGATGATGATTGCACGAGTATTGAAATATATATGATTATCCAAATGTGACGCCTAGATTTGTGTTTTATTAAATAGAAACGTGTGTATAGTTTATTTTATTTCTTTTTAATAAAACACAAATCTAGGCGTCATATTTGAATGACCTATATATCAATTTTTTAACAAACAAAATGAATCATTAGTAATTATTATACATTTTTATGAAATCTTGTGATGTTGGCGATAAAGATTGTATTAAGTTATGTTTATAGTGGAATAATATTAAAAATTGTTTATTATTCAGAAATATTTGATAGTTTTTAAATGCGTTCAATCCAGACTGATTATTTAGTCGAAAATATAAATATAAATACATGTGCTTTTCTATTAAACATTACGAAAATGTTTTAAATATACATACAACTTCTACACATTCACTATAATTTTGTAAATAGTGTCAAGTTGATTATTTTAAAAATAAATTTATGAGCACTCGGATTGAATCGTAAAAAATGAGATAAAACATCATCGATTTCGACTAATGGTTATATATGTTTTTTATTACATACTATTCTATTAATAAAACGTCTTAATTCTCAAATTAGTTCTTCTAAAATTTATATATAAACTCAATACTAAAAAAATAATTTTTTATTATCAGATTTTCTCTATATAAAGAAAATGACTATTTATTTTCGTTAAATTATACAATCATTTTCAAAAGTTATAATTACCGATTGTTTGTATCAGTTAATAAACCCCAATCAATTTCATTACGAAAATAACCTTAATGAAAAGTAAAACTGATATATTTCGTCAATTTCGACTTGTATTAAATATGATGAAATACGAGAACGGTAACGAAACAAACAGCTTATCAAATGTATTCCAAAAGACATATAAGAGGATAAAGTAAGAATACTTGAACATCAAAGGAATTGATCGATAAGAAAAAAAGTTCGATTCAAAGGAAACTTGTATTCAGCAATCAGTTTTCTAAATATACTATCAACATTGTTAATACTATGTAAGTTACTTTGTGAACAAAAGATAATTTCCGAATCTATTGTGTGAACTTTTGTCATGTCTGGTTGTGTTGGTTTTTGTATTCGGTTTCTACCTATTCGATTGTGATGTTTTTTTAGAATTGCTTTCAAATAAAAACAACTTTTTAAGTCATTATTTGTTTGAATCTGTTTTGAATTCACTTTTTACAAATGAATTATCTCTCCAACACCACAAGATGTTAAAAAGTGTTCAAGCATTATTTATTGTTCACTTTATTTATAAGCTAATAAGCATTTCGAAGGCAATGCCATTATCATCAAAGAGCTGGATTATAAAATCTAGATTCATTTTTGTTTTAAAATTGAATATTCTTATTTTTATTTAACGCATCTTCAATGTGGTCGACTCTTTCTTTATCATTATATTTATGTAATGTGTGTGGGTGTATATATTTAATTATATATATTTAATCAGTAAGAGTCGATGACTAGTAAGAGATGAATTAAAGAAAGATAAAAATAGCACAATATATAAATAACTTTTAATGAATAATTAGTTTAGATTTTATAATGTAGCTCTTTGATTATGAAAATGCAATCGCAAAACGAATCAACTTATAAACAAATAAAGTGAACAATGAATAATAATTATTTTTTTTAATATTTTATACTGTTGAAATAATAATGCACCCGTCCCTCAATTTACGCTGGACTTTTTTACGCGGTATTGATTTACGCGGCACTTTTTATACGCGGTCAGATAGATTTCATTTTATATAATTTTTCATGGAATTTATTATATATCAGAGTGACGTAAATTCTTACTTGAACGTATAAAAACACGATATAAATATATAAAAGGTTGATTGTTTTGAATTATAGTAGCGATAGTGACACCGAATAAAATTTATCTACTTTTATTTTCTAAAACGTCATTATTTTTTTATTAAGCTATGTGAATTAAATATGTGTTTCTACAACTTTACTAGTTTTTATTTCCAATATTTTTTCTATTGTACTGACAGACTCAATTTACGCGATTTTCATTCGCGTAAAACAAATCCACGTGGAACGGATACTTCGCGTAAATTGAAGGACGGATGTATATTTGTATTTCAAAGTCATTGTTTTTATTTATAAGTTATTGATTCTATTTTTAAATATTTTATTTAGGGTCATTCAAATATGACGCCTAGATTTGTGTTTTATTAAAAAGAAACGAAAGAAATGTTTCTTTTTAATAAAACACAAATCTAGGCGTTACATTTGGATAACCCTATATTTTTTAAAAAAAAATAACAACTCGTTAATTTGATAAAGAGGTGATATTTATCACTTAATGAAATAATAATTAAAGTATTATAAAACATAATATAGTGTATATATAGGGAATTTTAAAAAGTGTAAATTATTTATATACAGTATTTTATAAAAGTCATGTGACTCGAAATTTTTTTTCAAATATTTTAAATATTTCAAAATAAATATTAAACAATAATTAAAGTGGGATATTTTTTAATAGTACTGTATTAAATATGCATTTTTTTATCATTATTTTTTTTTTCAAACTATTTTAATAAAAACTTAGAAGCATAAAAAACGTTACTATGTAAAAATCAAGCTTGCAAATATCATAAGACAGGAAATAAATAAACTGAGTGAATTCCTCATTTTTTGAAAATTTATCTCTTTAAAATCCTAAACACACACACATACACACAAATATATATATATATATATGTGTGTGTGTGTGTGTGTGTGTGTGTTATGAGAATCTTTTTGTGTGTATATTTGTATTATAATTATAATAAATTACAATTAGCTTTGTTAACACTTACTCTAAAATTCATTAAGAAAATTTGTAAGCTTTGACAAAGGTTGAAAACTTTGTATACACTTATTCAAAGATGAATAATTAAAGTTATATGACCTTTATCTTGAACGTAAAACATTAACAATATCTCAATGATTATAATAAATAACGATATGAATTTCTGAGAATAATATATAAATGATATTTTATATATATATATATATATATATATATATATATATATATATATTAATGTAAACAGTGTTTATTTAAAAAATTACAGAATTCTTTCATGACATAAAAACAAATCCTTCTATTTGTGAAACGAAAATAAACATTTTTAATATATTTACGAATAAAAATATAATTCCGTTGTGAATACATATATTCGTGTACAGATTTTCTAATTAACTCCATACAAACAATAAAAGTTCATAAAAAAGCTCAAATCGTTACGGATTTTGACATTGCGAGTGAGTTGGTTTGATATATAAAAATGTTATAAACATGATTGTGCTTCTGGGGGAGGGAGAAGGGTCTGAGTCCGACACCTCCCAAATCGTGACACCCAATTCATCAAATCTGGATCTCGTAAATGGTAAGATATTTTATAAACAATAATATTTATAATTTTTTGTTTATTTTTTAATAGAGTTATTATATTTTATATTGAAAATAAATTAGGTTATAGGTTTTTTAAGCATTTTGTGTTATATATAGCTATTAAATATATTAAATTTCTCTTTTTGTTGAAAATTAATATTGATATCTATATTAAAATAACAATGATAAATACTGGATAATAATATTTATTTAAAATAATTTGTTTTGATAACAAACAATTTTTTTGAAATAAAATGTTATTTTACATATTCCCTACTTCAGTTTAATGAAAAAAGATTCATAAAAAATCTTGTTTCGTGTATTCTTTCCTGTGATTCTATTCTGTACTGACTTTTTTATTAAGAATTTTGGGTTACTCTCTACAACCAGATTTAACAGGGTGTGTTATTTTGGATTAGTCGATTGATACACTGACTATCAATCGACATTACATAAAAAAATATTAAAGGTGATGATGTATTGCATAAAAAATGTTTTCAAAATGTAAAATCCGTTAATTAAAAACATACAAACAGAAATTGAATATTTTTCCAGTAACTAAGTAGGGGTAGTAAATGTATTTTTAATTTACATGATGCCTTTTTATGGATGTTGTAAATATATATTTAATACAAATATCAACATCTATGTTGCAGATTCCTTATAATATTTTCAATAATTATTATGATTTTAATTCCCATTGTATTGTAATTTAAATATAAATATTTATTAACTATTTTTCACAAAAAATATTTTTTTTAAAAGGTTATTATTATACGATTTTTCAAACATTATTCAAATAATAAAATATTATATATTTGTTCTCATGTTCATGACACGCAATTCTTTAAAAATGATTTAACGAGGTTGGAATGCATTCATTTAATAATGAGTTTTGAAGATGTTTAAGAAAAAAATTAATATTCAAACCATTCAAAGTAACACTAGTAGAATATGCAGATGACAATTTAATTAAATGCATATTTGCAAATCACTTCTATACATTTCTCAGATGTTTTATTAATATTTAAAAAGACATTTTTATCAAATATATTTACTGACTCATTAAAATTTACATTTTTTATTTTCGCGTCTGTATTTTTGCTTTTTTACTATTGAATCAAAATTTCATTTTACTCTTCAACCATTTATATCTAGAAATTTATCAATAGGTACATAAATACTAATTTTTAAAAGACCATTAATAATTTGTTTAGTTAATATTTGTTGTATATCTTCAATTTTGTTATAATTAGTATTTTGCTTAGAATGTAAATCCTTAATCGATATTTATCTTCTTTATTTCTTTATAATTTAGGTTTTCTCTAATTTTAACCACGGACCATTTTTATTTTTTTTTCACAAACATTTTATTTTTACCCTGCAGTCTGATTTGTTTTCTGACTACTCTTATTTTATCTCTTCTTGTCTTTCCTATAATCTTCCTATAACATAACACTTTTCTTTAAATTCTGTTCAAGTGTTTATCTTGTAATGACCAGCTTTCAGAGCCATACAATAAGATAGGAGTGATTATGACATTAAATATATGCCTCTTGTTTTTAATTTCTATTTTTTCTTTAAGATAAAATTATTGATTTAAAAATAAACTTGTATTTTTCTTTACCCTACTTACATCTCTGTCGATATTTCTATATCATATAATGATCTTACCCAAATAATTTTAGTAAATTTCAATTTACAATACATTCAAAAATTCAATAAATTTATATTCTCTCTTTCTGTTTTATTTGATTTTTTTTCTTATACTCCATATATTGTTATTTTTTTTACAATCTTATTGTCTAAATATTAATTTTTTATTTTCTCGAAATTTTGATTTAATTACGTAATTTACTAATTTCACCTTGGACTATTTTTATCTTATCGAAATTCTTAAATAAATTCAATATATATTATCAAAAACATTTTTTTATTTATCTTGTCAAATCATTAGCTTACATTTTTTAAGTTTCTCCATTTTTCTGTCATTATATTAATTTTTATAAGGCATAAAAAAACTCTATCTGTTATAAGATCTAATCTTATTGATATAAAATGAATCCATATAGAAATTATATATATATATATATATATATATATATATATATATATATAATTCTCAATATAAAGAACTTTCTTATTTAAAATTTAAAACATGCGATCAAACATCTGTATCAAAACGTATATAGGTTGACGATGGAAATCACAAATTAATTCTAAAATCAATAAAGATGAAACAAATTATCTTGGGCATTCTGTCGTCGGCACATAAGCTACAGAAATTCACTTCGGTGGCAACCATGTCGAAAATTACATTACCAATAATTAAATTATCCTGTTGAAATTCATATTATTAATCGAAAATTGAAATACTAATATGAAGTTTAATATTAACTGATGTTTTATACACGTTTTATCCCTTTATTCAAAATGATTGACTTAGGAAATTTCTCGGTTCTTATATTTGTTTGAATCATTTTCTTAAGTTATTATTCTATATCGTATATACAAGAATAAGAGGATATTTTGATAAAATGTAAATGTATTTTAATCTCTATGTTTTTTCCAAATTACTAAAAATTTTTAGTTCGTGGTTAAGTAATAAACAATTTAATCATATTTTTATATTTACCTGGAATAAATTTATGTAATATGATATAAATTTCTAAAGCTGTCAGAATGGCAGAGAAACTTTATGAATGATGATAATTAATTAATTAATTTAATAAAATATTCTATTTATAACTGTACCGTTTTATAAATAAAATTAAGACAAATTCAAAAAATCCAATTATTTGATTTGTTTTATTTGTAATAAAATTAATTTTAATTTGTGAAGTAGTAAAAACAAATCTTAAATATATATATATATATATATATATATATATATATAAATAAATAAATAAATAAATAATTATTTATAACTATGAATATACTTTTCACTTCCATTTCTAAAAGCACAGTTCTATAATTCACATAAACCAGTTAAACCGCAAACCAACCTACTTACTTCATATTTTAAATAACTGCTGACAACAAACGGAAGCTGGATAAATATAATCTCTGTATGCATATTTGAATACCTGAAAAAAATTCAATTTTATCTCTTTATTATATTCATGTATATATTTATGTATATATATATATATATATATATATATATATATATATATATTTAAACTGCAAATAGAAACGAGAACAAACAACAGTAACTGACATAGTAAAGCAAATAAAATCGATGAAATGAGTATAGGTAGGATATGTAACAAGAGGAGAAGACTATAAATAGACAAAAATCGTTATGGGAAGACAACCAAGAGACAAAAAGAGACCAAGGAAGATACCATATCAAAGATGGAGAAATAACATTATGACATATAGTGGAAATGGGGGTTGGATAAGATTAGTCACAGATAAGAAACAGTGGAAAAATATTGGAACAAATTTAAAAAAAAATTTTTAAAATCCAATGAGGCTTTCATACAACAGTGGGTTGATGTAGGTCTTTGTGATTATTATATATATATATATATATATATATATATATATATTTCTCTCTCTCTCTATATATATATAGAGAGAGAGAGAGAATGTTACAGAAAAAGTGAGAAGTTAAAAACAGGCCATTCGTATAACAAGAAGATAAGACCATCAATAGACAAGAGAAATTATCGATTAGAAACCTAGAAATATAAAAAGGTAAAAAAATAGATAAATTAAAGAAAAAAGAAAAAAAATCGACAGAATGTAATGGAGGATAAAGGTGTTGGATCAGTTAAAGTAGAAGATTTTAAGAGTTCATTTTGTTGTCATATGTATGTCTGTAATATAATTTTTATTTTCGTGATGTTCCCAGCTTTTTATAAAACCATCAATCTGAAGAACAAGACAAGTTTTGGTCCATCCTGATACTCACTATATCTGATAAATATTTTCCAACGGATGTTACTTGAAGAGGAGTTGAAAGTGTTATAGAAAAAGTTTAAATCCAAAAAAGTCTAGTGTGATAATCAACAATCATCTGGATTACAAAATAGTTTTCATCATTTTCTAACCCAGTTCTTTTTTCAAATCAGTGCACATACTTTTTTGTTAACTGTGGTATATCAGTAAACGTTATTGCAGAACTCTCAGTAAAATTGTTACATATAGCGAATTTCAAACGATTTAAGGAGTTATACGCAGTTAGAAATTTCAAAAAATTCGATTTTTTTTTGCATTTTTGGAATGCACATATATTTGAGTATATTCTCTGAAAATTTGAAGTAAATCCGATAAATATTTATTATACCATGTAAGTTGAAAAAAAATTTTTTAACTATGTGTAAACTACTTCCGAAACTTCAAACGCGTTTATTTCAAAACGGTGTTTTCATAGTCGGTGATCTCGATATCTCAGAAATAGCTGAACCGATCGGTCTCAAAATCATCTCAAATATATTCCAAACGAAGGAATAAGGTTTACAAAAATTATTACTATTTTTTAAACATTTGGAGCGAAAAATACTCAAGTAGACACCAGTTCGTTCAATAGTAAATCCTGAGTGCACATAATTTTTGATAATCCAAACCGCCGTGGAGATCACCGCCAAGCGCCTTTTTTGGAGGTCGTTCGGGACATCGTCTGCATACTTCAATAAACATGTTATTTTATTCTTGAAAGTAGGATCTATTCAAATAACCATAATTTGTAATTGCAAAATAAATACTGTTTCTAAAAAAAATTCCTAAAAAAACGTCGTTTTTGCGCCTCGCAACTGCGTATAACCCCTTAAAATACTCAAAATCTCTAGTAAAGCTCAAACAAGAAAGGTCCTTATCATATTAAACATCAACTATAATATCTCATAACTCATATCGCAGACATATAACGGTAAAAAAAGCAGAACATAAAACAAAAATCACACATGCAACGGTGAAAAGTGTTCTAAGCTAAAAGATAAATCAAAATGTTAACTGCGAGTTCGCAAAGTCCATAAGTCAAGAACTTCAGATATCGAAATATTTGTGACAACGCCTTATCAACCAGCACTGGAGCATTTGACATCCACTATTCGAGGGTCGTTTAATAAGTATGGTAAATTTATTTATTGTTTAATTTAATTAATTAAATTTTTCAATTTAGTTTTTCTTACTATTTTACCATACTTATCAAACCACCCTCGTATTTCGTTATTTCCTACGAGCAATTTTAATTGTTTAAACCCATTTGCAGCACTAATATAAAATTATAATTAGAGTCGTATTTCAACAACAACCACATCCTATAATTACTAAGATGGTTTTTATTAATTTCTGTATTTAAGAAAAGTAAACGTTCTTGGGTGTAAATTTGCATAATATTGAAGCAAATAACAATATTGAACTAATAAATAATACATAATTAAAGAAATATACTTGACAATGAGATTAAAAGTACTTTTTCTTATTTTCTAAAGACTAAAAGCAATACAAAGTTCCCAAAAATAAATACTACAATAGTATTATAACGAGTACAAAAATTAATTTATTTTCTATTTATAAGTTTAATGCTGTAGTTAATTTATTTTTATGCGAATATACTTACTCTAATATAAGAATATTTTATAAAAAAATCCAATAATTGCTTGTTTATGTCGAGTCATCCAAATGTGACGCCTTGATTTGTGTTTTATTTAAAAGAGCAAAAGAAATTATACACATGTTTTTTTTTTAATAAAACACAATTCTATGCGTCACATTTGGATGAGACGTTGTCCGCATACAATGTGTTAAGTAAGATTAACAATTATTTTCAAATTAAAACTTTTATAAAATTATGAATTATGAAAATTTTTATTCGTTTTCGTTTGGAATTTCTTCGATTTCCATTGCTACCCCTCCGATGGTGATTGAGTAGGTATAAACGTATACAATTAGATCAATGTTTTGATAAGTAAAATATTTATTGCGCAATCTTACTGAGAATTAATTATTATTGTGAGAGTTATTATTTGTTTAAGCGCATTTTTATACTCAAGTAATCATTATTAGAATGTGGAATTATAAAATCTAGAATTTTTAATATAGAACTTTAATGAATGATATGGCTATTAAAATATGTGTAGATAAATAAAATGGATAATAAATTATTATGAAATATTTTTATAAAATTTTCTATTGTGAAATCAAAAATTACTTTTTTAATTAAACGCTTTAACATTTAATACAATGAGTGCATAAAATAGATGTAATTTTACAATTCTACTTAGTTGCATTCAGATTAAAATAATAAAACATTTTAAATATTTCATTAGTTAAATTAAATAAAAAAATGTCTTCATTATTTAATTGAATGTAATAAACTTATTGTTAAATTGTTATAAAATTGAATCGCTTGATTAATTTAATGACTGTTTTTCCTTCTGCCAGATAAAAAATAACATAAATACGTCTCAATTTCTCTTTTGTCTACTAATGAACTAAAACCAAAGAAAGAAAGAATCTTTTGTCTACTAATGAACTAAAACCAAAGAAAGAAAGAATCTCATTATTTCAATTATAGGGTGAATAGACGTCACGGGATATTTTGAATATGGATACGAATTTTGAATATAATTTATTAAAAATTAATTTAAACATTATCGTTATCTTTTACGCCGCTAACGTTTTATGACATTAATGAAATCAGACAGTACATTCATTGCGTTATGGTTATGCATCTTTTTACAGGGGGAAGTGGAGTCGCGGCGGCGGGCGGAGGGGTTGGCGTCAGTGGGCGTCTTGTTACGCAGCCTCGATCGTCTCTCGCTCTTACTCCTGAAGAAGAACCGCTTGATCTTACGGTAAGTAAAATAATCTGCTCAACTTATAATATTCAGTCGTGTTCTGAGAAATATTTTTCACGTACATGACGTGGGTTGATATAATATCGTTCTTTTTTTTATATAGTATAGTAGTAGTAACCACAAATGAACAAACACAAAGAAGTTAATAAAGAAATAAACCTGTAAGATGACTAATTTTTATGATCATTTATACACAAATCGGTGTTATTTGTCTTAAAAGTATTTTAATGACAGGCATAAAAAATTAATATAAAAAATATATTTTCTTTACATTATGTTTTTTTTTACATATATAGGGTCATCCAAATAGTTGGTGTTTTATTAAAAAGAAACTATACACATGTATCTTTTTTTAATGTAACACAAATCTAGGCGTCATATTTGGATGACCCTATATTTTCGAAATTATTTCACAATGAATTTTTATTAAACATTAAAATCACTGATAAATCAGTAAAATAGTAATTTTATAAAACGATAAATGTTTTGATCATTAAAATTTTAGAAAATATATAAACCAATTTTATAATACAAATTGATTGACCGAAATAAATTATAACTTATATAAAAATGTATGAAGTATTTTTCTGTAGAGTTTTGTTAAAAGTAAATAGAACCGAGAGTTGTTTACAGTGATATGTATGTTTTTTTTAATATATAAACGTACAAAATAAATATAAAAAAATGTATAAGAAACAATGTTTCATAAAATGTATCAACGACAAAGTACGAAAAAATATTTTTTGCTTATGTATCGATTTACTTGAATGAGGTTTGAAATCATTTTCCATGTTTGTACAAATTCCAACAAATGGAAGTTTGTGTATTTTTATAAATGTTTTGATGGAAAAACTGTACGTAGTTTTTATATGAAATAAATATAAAACACATACATATAAATACAATATAATCTCTGATATAATCGTTTTATCTTTTTATTACTAATGTTTTTAAATCATATATAAAATTAGTTTTTTTTAAATAAAAAGTACTAAATAGTATTTTTAAAATATAAATTTATTTTCTTAAAAAATAACATATATATATATTTAGTTTACAATTCTAGTATTGGTTTTCAGTACTTCTTCAGTGTATATTTCTTTCTATTTTCATTTTCAATTCCTTGTAACTCCAGCAATTCTTATTCTGCATAATCTGTTTTTACATTGCAACTTTGGTCTGTCTCTGTAGTTTTTTCTCTTCTATTCGACTTTCGATAATAATTTTCAACATTCCTTCTTTCCTTAATAAATAGTCATCCAAATGTGACGCCTATATTTATGTTTTATTAAAAAGAAACATGTGTATAGTTTATTGTTTCTTTTTAATAAAACACAAATCTAAGCGTCAAATTTGGATCACTCTATATACATCCAAAAGGCCTATTTCTTCTTTTCATTACCTGTTTCTACAATTAGTTTTTTTCTTCGGTTTATCCTCATTGATCATCTTGTTCATCCAGCTAATCATAAATATTTTTATATACCAACATGGCTTCAAGATTTCAGTTAAGATATTCACATTTACTTAACACATTGCTTCAACTCTACACCTTAATCAAGCTTTTCCTTACTTTTATCTTAATACTGTTTGATGTGGAAAATAGTTTCTTCCTATTAAAAACATTTTTGTCTGATTGATCTTGTTGATAATTTCTTTATTGTTCCTATCATCTTTGGTTATCTTGCTTTATAGTTACACAAGTTTACTTTTTCCAATATATAAATATTCAATTTATATTTTGGAAGATCATTTTTGTTCGTATCTAATACCAACTAATGCTTTAATCGTATTTTTTTTAATCTTCATATTATAGTTAGTATATAAGATTGTTTGATTTTTATTCAATAACTCTCCTAAGTATTCTTTATTTTCTAATACAGTAGTAATATCATTGGAAATTCCAAACATTCATTTTAATATCTTATATTTTAATTCCAATTTCAATTTGGCTTCTCATATTTCCCACTTTTTTTTTGAGTATACACATTGGAAATTATCGATAACAGTATGCATCTTTGCCTTATATTTTTTGGAATTTTTCCCTCATCTAATAACAATATATTGTTTTTTTATAAACTTTTAATTAGTTTCCAAACTTGATACTTGTTTCCTATTTAAAATTAATTAATTTTAAATAGGATTCTTTAATATTTAAGTGGAGATAGTGAAATCTTTAAGCAATATTATGTTTGTGAGAAAATATTGTATCTTCCAACAAAATTAAAAACAGTCACTCAAGGTCAAATTACCAGAGTACATCACTGATGAAAATTGGCATTCACATAACCCAGATCTTGATCGTTTAGATTACTCTATAAAATATTTAAAAAAAGATTTACTTTAAACAACGATAAAATATTAATTCATAATTTTTTTTGGCAAAATTACTAGCCTCTATACATTTAGACTGGGTACATGTGGTGATAGATGAATCAATGGATAGTTTGAACAAATTTTTGAAATCTAAAGATGGACATTTTGAATAATTCTTATTTTTTATATTTTATTAATAGAAGATATAAAAAAAAGTTTTGTATTTATTTCACTTTTTATTTTGTACAGATATATTTATATAGAAACATTTATATATATATATATATATATATATATATATATATATATATATATATATATATATATATTACAATTTTATTACTAAATATTTTTGCTACAGTTTCAAAACAAACGATATAAAATATTATTTTTCTATTTTAACTTGAGCTAGACATTTTCTTAAAAATATTTCTTTATTGAACAATACTCTACAATCAAATTGAATGTTTGCTTTTAGTTTAAAAGCTTTTTATAAAGTTATATGTTTCCATCTAACCAATAAGATGTTATTTTATTAGTATAGATCAATGTTCGGCAAACATCAGCTGATAATCCAGATATAATATTTACAGTTAGATTTTTAAATAGGTGTTCTTTTTTGTTTCTTCATTTACAACGGTAATAAAACGTCTGAATAATAAATATGCTAAGTATAAACAAAATTATTATTTTTATTTATTAATATGTACTCATAATCCATTATAAGATTGGCAAGTATCCATTATAATTCTAAGACCAGAAGGCGGAAGGGAGATATTTGCCAACCTAATATATATATATATATATATATATATATATATATATATATATATATACATATATATATAATTAGTGATTAGTTATAATGGATTATGAGTACATATACGATATATAAATCATCATCATCATCAATACTATAATTTCTGTAGAGTTTTGACTTTCTTCAAAAATGACTTTAATTTTTTCGTTTTATTTCTTTTTTTTCGCCACATTCTAATACTCATCTTTCTTGCAAAATTTACTTTAGTTTTTCGCTTTTCGTGGTTTTATGCTTTTTACATATACAAGTAATTGGATATCTGATTCCTTCATGCACTGTATGTGACCTACTCATCATAATCTCACTATTTGTAAATAAATCTCAATTTCTTATACAATTCATATATCTCTGTGTTACATCTACTTTTCCAAATTCCTGCTTTTGGCATTAAATCATATTTTTTTCCAACATCTACCTCTCAAAAATATTAATTTTGTTAATAATTTGTTTGGTAGAGCATCCAGTATTCTTCTCCATATTTTATAATAAGTCTTATGAGAATCTTATATAACTTGACTTTCATTATTCTTGATATTATATGAGATTTTAGATGTTTTTATAATCCAAAATAATTTCTATTTTCTGCTAAAATGCTGAATTTTATTTTTTCGACGTATATTACTTTTTTGTATTAATTCTAGGGTCAAGGTATATTAAATCTTCCACTTACACAAATTCATATTCTCCAAACGTTAGTGGTAGAATATTGTTTATTAAATTTTTATGTATTTATTTCAAAAATAGCATTTTAATTTTTATATGAATTATTGTTTGTTAAATTTTTATGTATTTATTTCAAAAATAAAATTTTATTTTTTTATATAATTTTTTTTAAATTTTTATGTATTTATTTAAAAAATGGATTTTATTTTTTTGAAATATATTATTTTTTATTGTTAATTCTAGAGTTAAGGTACACATGTGAAATCTTCCACTTACTCAAATTCATATTCTCCAAACGTTAGTGGAAGGGCCTCTTTTTTTCTGTAGCATTAAAGCTATGAACATATATTTTGTTTTAATTTAGTTAACTTAGGCCTAATATACTTGCTAAATTATTTAAAATGCTAAAAAATCATTAATTAGAACTGCTTTTAAGAGACCAATTATATATATATATATATATACACTCACACACACACACACACACACACACATATATATATATATATATATATATATATATATATATATATATATATATATATATATATATATATATATATATATATGAATACACTCAGAATAAAGTAACTAATGAATTTAAATAAAATAATCTCTTATTTAAATGTTAATCAACACTATTGTACAAAAAGATGAATTAAACTATTCTACATTACAAACACAATCAGTGATTGAATAAATTGTATATACTTTTTATTCGTTTTTTCTTTATTAATTTTTTTTTTCACGAAACAAACGCAACCTACTTTTCTGTAATTGCTTTTATATATGAAGACAAACTGATCTTATGCATTTATATAACATATCTTTCTATGCTATCTCACAAAAGCTTTTATTATATCATTTCTGCCTCTTACTTTTACCAACAAACAAGCTATTATAATTTCATATTTTGTTTTGTGAAAGTTGTTGAATTTATTTTCAAAAAGTTTGTTGTAAGTATTTTGATTCGTGTAGATATTTTAATACTCAAATTGATATTACTTTATAAATATATTAATAACTACATACATTCATAATCAAATAACTAAAAAAAATCATTTCTTAGGTAATTAAATTGTTGTGTTGTATTTACGTTTAATAAAAATATTTGTCATTTATGTATAATCGAGTAAAAAAATTAAATTATCTTTAATTTCTACTTATCATTGCTGCAGTACAGTAAATATTTTAATTTTTCTACGATTCCATGACATTTTTAATTTTATATGAATTATTGTTTGTTAAATTATTATGTATTTATTTCAAAAATAGGATTGAAAAGAAAAAACGTTAATATGAGAAAGAGGAACTATTATAAATTTATATAATCCAAATAAATTATAATAAAATTTAAAATGTACGAAATAAAAATATTTTTTTGTTCAATCGATTAAATACTTTACATTAATTTTTATTATTTTGTTCTATCGTTTAGAAAGTTAATTTATTCTATACTTAAAATCAGATATTAGTTTATGTAGAAAAATTATAAATACATGATGATATTTCTTCGTATAAATTTCATTTTTCCTCTTTAATATAATTTTGTAATAGGGATTTTAAAAATTTAAAATACACCATACGTCTGTAATTCCACCAACAGCACAGCATCACTTTTTATTTCGTCCTTTGCAATCACCAATGGAATTTTAGCTTTCAATAATCAATACTTTTTTCCATAAATTACTGTATAAACCCCATTTTTTATCTCATATCACTCGTTTCAAAAATAGTTTATTCACTTAACGAGAAATCAGAGTTATGCAAGTCGTAAAACTATTTAGTAATTTTTTTTTCATACCAAATTTTGAAACTATATTCATTTTTTTTAATTGATTCAAAACATGTAATACTTTTTGAGTCTATCTACTAATTTTCGTGAAGCTTATTGTAAATTTTCAGCCATCTGCTTCTGAATACATTAAAAATAGTTTTTGAACAGTTGACCATGTTGAACCTTTTTAAAACTCATTATGAATATAGTAGACGAAAAGAAATATCTTTGAAAACTTACAAAAAGAAGAACAATTAGCTTTTAAGATACTTGATGAGATACTATATTTTCTTAAGAACATTATTGAGAGTAGTATTGGATAAAAAATGAGACGACGGTAAAAAAATATCTTGTCTGAAGAGGATTATAAAAAAATGTATTTTGAATTCTATGAAGAAATAAAAAAATGCTCCATATAAGAGGATATAGCTACAGCAACAAAGCACTTAGTAGATGATGATGACATCGACATTATGAATCGAAAATATAATTTACTTTACAAGAATTAAATTAATATAACATTTCTTAAAACAAAAAATAGTAAATATTCTATTAACAATGATATTTTAAAGTACAATATTTATTTTATAATAAGGATTCAATAAGGGATTTATGTCAATGGTGTTATTTAACTCGAATATAACAGAAAATACTTTATTAACAATCCTGTGAAAAACTTGATTTTAAATTAAGCTCTATTTGAATTTTTTATAAAATAACGAATATTTTAACTTTACATATTTATAATAAATCAATTAAAAAAATATTAACAAATTACTACATTTCACCCCATTAAATACATTTTTAACAATATTATACAATCAATCTATTTTCTATTTATATCAATAAATTTCTAATTTTTTAAATGTGATCAACGTTTAATAAAAGCTCAAACCAAGTACTATATCGTTCATCGTATACTATCATCGTTTTTAAGTACTCAATTTTAACACATATTAAGTAATAACGACTTACAAATGAACTAAAAATAATAATTTGAAAAGTAACTTGCCTATTAAAATTATTTATATTTTAAATTTTGTCAATCATCGACTTATTTTTTTTTATAATTCTCAAATATAATAAGAAGATTTTAATAATATAGCAACGATCTGCTTCATACATAGCAATAATTATTGTTGTTGCTTGATTATCTCACAGTTAAAGATTAAAATGGAAAATAATACTCTAAATGAGAAAATGTTTTAACGACAATTGAAAAATCTTAACCTCCAAAGTCGAGATGTCATTTCCTAATCAAAGAGATCAGGTATTTATAGAATGATTAAATATAGTAAAAAAAACATTTTTTTAACAAATTACCAAAAAATAGATTTGAAAATATTATTATTTAAAAAAAAATAAAGTTTTGGTCATAAAATATGCATCACTGATAACGTAATATTAAAAACGTACGACGAATAATATTAATAAAAATAATATCAGAAATTAATTACAGCGGACATAAAATCAATTCATCACAAGAATATAGATCGAAACTTGACAGGTTGAGTATTTACAGACCGTGAGAACGAATAAATGTGTTCAGTGGAAAAAGTTACATAAACAGTAACTCGTCGTTATGTTTCAATCGTTCCTTGCGAAACACCTGTTGTACTTTTATGACAGTGCAAACAGATGTTACTTTATGCCACTGTGCTTAACACAACAAATTGATGAAATCAGGTCATATCGAATTTTTCGATGACGTATTTTCCTTTTAGCATGTCTGTAATTGAAAGAATTATTTTTTATCTTGGTATTGTTATTCGAAAATTAAAAAAACTTAAACGAAATTTATGCAAATCGATCAGTTTGGTATGAAATAAAATCATAAATTTATAACATGTTTTAATTTTACAAATAAAAATACAAATATGTATATATATATATATATACCCTTAATTTACGCGGGCCTTTTTTACGCGGTATTGATTTACGCAGCACTTTTTATACGCGGTCAGATAGATTTCATTTTGTATAATTTTTCATGGAATTTATTATATATCAGTGACGCAAATTCTTACTTAAACGTATAAAAGCACGATATAAATATATAAAAGTTGATTGTTTTGAATTGCAGTAGCGACAGTAACACCGAATAAAATTTATCTACTTTAATTTTTTAAAACGTCATTATTTTTTTGTTAAGCTATGTGAAATAAATATGTGTTTCTACAACTTTACTAGCTTTTATTTCTAATATTTTTTCTATTGTACTGACAGACTCAATTTACGCGATTTTCATTCGCGTAAAACAAATCCACGTATACTCCGCGTAAATTGAAGGACGGGTATATATATATATATATATATATATATATATATATATATACAGATAACCCCCATATAACACGGTTGTTAGGTTCCTAAAAAAATGCCGTTTTTACTTTTAAAAAACTAATGTAAAAAGAGAGTTAGATTCCAAAAATTAGAAAAACGTACTATTATATTTTTATAATGAAGAGAAATATATTTATTAAAGTAATTTTCATCGAAAGTGTTACATATTAATATGTATTAAATAATATTTTCTTCGTCATCACTAATAAGCGCCATTAACCGAGAGCGTTTTCTTTTTGACAAGATATTCTCATTATTTGAACTTTTTTCAGCATTATCTTGAGTTATTTGCTCTACTTTTCGCCAAAAATTTGTTATTTTAGATTGCTTGTTTTTATCTGAGAGTAAAATCTGTAATTTCTGTTCTAGTGAGATGAAATGTCTTTGTAAAGGTATTTTTTTATTTTCGCCAGACATAGTTCAGGACTACAAATTTATTTACTAAAGTGAAAAACATAATTACCATTTCTAAAAAAGGTTGAATAATACGCACCCGAAAATTTTTAATCTACATTTAATGTAGTAAAAAGAAAAACATCAAGTTTTAAAATATACTTAATACTCCACGAAAAAAATGGATTTCAAATTCTAATAAATTTCAAAATTTTGCAGGCAGATCTGATACGACATACATGTTCAAATGAAAAATTTTCAATGCACTTAAAAGCTCTTATATATATGCATATATATATATATATATGTAATATTATATTTATTATTTATTATATAATTCATATTTTAACAATTTATTTAAATGATGTTTTTTCTAACCAAATTTTAAATTTTTAAAAACAAGTACAGAAATACTAAATGATATAAAAATATACCAACATATTTCGTAATAATAAAATGCAAAAATTAAAAAAGAAGAAAATCTCGTTTGTGTTACAATTAAATGGAGCCATAAAATATTTTTGGTAATAAAACATTTAGTACGTCATTAAATCACTTACATTTATATTTAAGAATTTTTAAATAATGAATATAAAAAGTACGAGAAATGTAAAAAGACTATTCATAAATTATTTTATTTTACATTTACTTATTATCTAGAGTGACTCAAATGAAATTTAAGGGTTTAGACACACATTTACTTGCTTACTATCATTTATTATTCTTTACTATCTTTCAGTCTCATTTAGGTCACCCTAAATAACCTTTCTGTTTATGAATATCTAGACTTTATAAATGAGAATTATAATGTTATATTTTCAAAAAATTATATACATTTATTTTAACAATTTATATCATTATATCTTAACTCAAAAATAATAGAAATATAACTCACTTTAAAATATATTAGGTTGGCAAGTATCTCCCTTCCGCTTTTTTTTTTTTTTGTACATAGCTGCGAAATTCAAAAGACCAGAAGGCGGAAGGGAGATATTTGCCAACCTAATATGTTTAGATACTTTATATTGTTAAAAAAACAGTAATTACTTATCACGGTTAATTCAATTTTGAACAAACGAATCACCCATTTCAAGAATTTTTAAAAGTATTTAATAATCACTTATTGTTCTTTTATTTCCCAATACATATACAATAATATATATTTATAAAGTGGCCTAAACAATACTGAAGGATAGTAAATGTATATTTAAATCATTCACTCTCATTTGGACCACTCTATATATCATCAACCTCTTTCTATCGACTGCTGGATGAAAGTCTTCCTCAAAATTTTCCACTTCAAACGATTCAATGCCTTTGTTTTCTAGTCAATTCCAACAAATTTTCTTTTTTATTTATAAGTCTTTTCTTGGGTCTTTGTAAACACCTAGATCATTAATTAATAATGTTTTTTCTCTATATGACCGACCCATTTCCATTTCAAATTTCTCACTTTTAACTTAATATCCATAACTTTTATTTTCTTTCTGATCCATTTGGTTCTTTTTGATCTTTTCGTATTATTCCAAACATCTGTTTATCTTTTCAAAATTTTTTGTATTATCTGAAATTGTTGAATTATTGTAACATTCAAAAACCGTTTCACTGCTATAAATGAAATCAGGTTTATTAGGCAGTAATCAAAAACTTTTTTTAATCATTATTAAAAAAATTATGAAGTCAAATATTCTTCCATATTTTATGAGAAAAGTTTTTAATCAATATATTTCACCTGTTCTCAGTTATGGCAGTGAAATATGTGATTTTAATGTTAGAAGAATATTCAGTGGCTCCAAATAACACACAAAAGCATAGAATGGTGCAAGTTAGGAATAAAATATTGAGATAGAAAAAGAAATGAGTGTATTAGAATAAAAAATAAAAGTTATAGACGTTTGAGCAAAAATGAAAATTTAAAATAGAAATGGGCTAGTTATATAATAAAAAAAATGATATTGATAGATGAGAGAAATTATTGATTAGAAACTCAGATATATAAAAAGTTCTAGAAAGAAATAAGAACAGATAAGACAGAGACATAGGCTGTGAAAGAAAAAGGATAATAATGATATATATGTATAATTTTGGAAACTATAACGTGGGCAAGAAAAAATGAAAAAAAAAATTTCATGTACAACACTGATTAATTTTTATCTTATTTATATAGGTTATTATTTTTATAGGATCATCCAAATGTGACGCCTAGATTTGTATTTAATTAAAAAGAAACATGTATAGGATGGTGTATAGGGAAATATGTGTATAATTTCTTTTTTTTAATAAAATACAAATCTAGACGTCACAAATATATGACCCTATATATTTTTTTAATAATATAATTTTTTTAATAAACATTTTATGATTAATAGTGTTTGTTATTTTATTCACTTTAATATATATATATATATATATATATATATATATATATATATATATATTTTAAAAAAGTTCTAGTAATATTTATTAAATATGCACTGAAGCTAATTTAAATTATTTATAATCATTATCACAGTATTAGATTTATACTACAGTCATTAACAAAATTGACTATCGTAGATACTCATTTCATCCCCAATGAACATTTAATACAAATTGCATACATTAATCTGGTTAATTACGTAAATGCGAAACTGCACCGTACATCTTATGCAATTATGTAATTTCAGGCACAATTTAACGAAGATAAAATAGTACCATATCGAGTCTCGACACGAATAATTAGTTTCCACATTAAGTTCAACAGATATAGATATTCTGGTGAAAGGGTGTAGATATTTTCAGACATTTGATTCAATTGAATATGATTACTATATAATTATCATTTTTGTACAAAACTATTACAGAGATGAATTAAATAAATTTTTTATATTTAATAGATTTATCTTCTTAAAATAATTAAAGTTTATTAATAAAACTGTATTTATTTCTCATCATCATCATCATCGGCTCCACAGACTATTTAAATCTCTGGTCTTTCTGACAATGCTAGCTTAATAGTGCTTTTCTTATCAAAGTTCTTGGAAATTGTTTTTTACAAAATGAGGTTGTCAACCCTCGAAAATAAAGGATTCTTCAATTGGGAATTGAACGCAATTTTCCACATAACAAAATATTTATTTCTAGTTATATAATTTTTATTATTTCTGGTTATCTTTTGCTATCATTCTGGGAGCTTCTCAATATCATATCTGAATAATTTCTCAAGTTTTGATGTAAAAATCTGATCTAAGTACTTTTTATTATCACCTGTATTGTTATATTTTTTGTTTAAGTGAATATTAGAAATAATGATATCATTGTGATAGTGTAATACCTCATGAGTAAAATAGTTGATTAATAACATTTTAATTAAAATCATTTTATTTTCTATACGAATCAATTGTAATATATGGTTGCATTTTATCTTATTGAAACACAACTTTGCCTTTATTGGCCTGAGAAAGGCATTTTAGAATTATTGGTTTCATAGTGTTTAATTGAGAACAGTATTTTGTATTTAATATTTAATATCTCATTCAATTCAAGCTCCTTATAAAAATAATACTTTTATAATCTTATTAAATACAAATATTACATTTTTTGGGATAATATGGGCATGCTTTCCAGATTTAAACCAACACCTTTTTCTTTATAAATTATTTTATAGTATCTATTTCTCGTTGCCTATAATTAAATGATTAAAAAATGAGACATTTTTATTCCAATCTACACTCTATCATTTTTTTTTCAAAAAAAATATAAGATATCTATACATCTTACCAAATCTCCATACCCCCAACTACATGTATTGTTGATTTTGTTATTCCAAATACGCATGCAAGTTCAATAATTGTTTACTATAGATTTTTTTATTATTTTCATATAAATTAAGACTTCATCAATATCAAACTTTTCCTCTTCATAAGTATTTTTGAGGATAAAATTTCCAACAAGAAATCTGACAACTGTCTAAAAATTCTTGGGTCAGAGTGTTTTTCATAGCAGTTGCTGCAATGTTTCCTTTTTTAAATTCATATAACATTCTATAGCAAAAATATACTCTATTATTAATCATTTATAATTTTGAATAACTGACAAAAAATAAACATATAAGGATATTACTTTCACTGTTAAGTAATTGACTAAGACAAATAATTCAATGCAATGTTCGTATAGGGTTTTCCAATAAGAATATCAAAACTTTGACAGCTGGTGGCAGCTATGTTTGAATTTTTTTAATCTTATTTTGGCATTTCATTTCAGTATAGTTTAGTAATTAAGGCGTTTAACACTTCAACAATTGAAATTTTAAAAACTTCAATAGACTTATTGAAATAAAAAATTAATGAGTTCATTATTTCACGAAATGGACCTATCAATTGGTCACTAAGATCATGTGATTTAACTCAGTTGAATTATTTTCTCTAAGGTTATGTGAAATCATTGGTTTATGCTGATAAACTACAAACAACAGACGCATTAAATTTAAAATAAATAACTAATTAATTAAATACTTTTTGTTTTATTTCCATTTAAACTTCTGAAGCGCTTATTGGAAAATTCTATTTTAACAGTACACTACGAATTTTACCAAAAAGTGAAACAACACAAACTTATCAAATGTCCTAATGCTATTCTTATTTTCAGTTATATTTTTTTAAAAAAATATAGTCGAATTTAATTAAATCTTATAAAATAACCATCGAAATTATTTGTAATTTATCTGGAGGTACATCGAAACTTTATAATGCACCCGAAAGTATAAACCATTATTATCTGCTACTAACTCATTTTCGGATTGAAGTATTAAGGAGAGTACTCTGCATAATGGAGACGTATATTAAAGCTCACAAACTTAATCGATTTTACCTCATACCTCCACTTATTTCTCAAATATACACGTGATAGACCCTGTTAGACTAACATCCCTGGCCAACGTTGTGGTAATAATCACTTAACGGTTGTGGCAAATAACACTTGAGAATATTTTGTGGTGAGTATAGGAATATTTTTATAACATGTCTTCGAATATTTTAAACGCAAAACTTTTGTATTTGTTAAAGTGAATATATATGTTGAATCGATAAATGCAAGAATCGAATTTATACTGAACATCCTTTTAAGAGAAATGGAAAAGAAAAAATAGTGTTTATAAAAGAATGTTATTTTTTATATCAAATAAATTTGATTGACAATACAATAAATGTAATGAAATAACAAAATAAAGAATAGAAATTAAACGCATAAAATAAATATTTATAAGAATATTAAATATTCTATGAAACAATGAGTAATTGATAACTAAGTGACAATATATGTGCTTTTAAAATGTAAATTGCTCATTAATAAACCACATAGAAAATCATAAAAAATTTAAAAAGTTTATATGGGTTTATTTAATGATGGCTCTAGGACTAAAAGCAGTCATAAAGAAGAGTAAAACACTAACCTAATGACAGATAATGAACAAAAATGTGCAATAATATCTCCGAAAAAATAAAGTATTAAATACTTAATATTAAGTGTATTTTTATAAATTTTAATTACTTGATAATGAAATAAAAATGTTAATCTCTAATTATGATTCTTTAAATAATTTCTTTTGAATTCATTAATACTTTTAACTCTCATTAAAAAAATAATTTGAATAAGAATTATTTCAAAAAGTATAGTAGAAAAACTTAAGAAAATTCTTCAGAATAAAGCAGAAACGAACGGATTGAATAGATCGAAACAGAAAATTTGGAAGAGACCTTCAATCAATAATGGATAGATAAAGTAATGATGAAATATCTTAATCATCATCAGTCAGGTTCTTAAAAGGCTTCTCCAAAAACTTTCCATTTCAATCGATTTAATATCTTTCTCTTTTTGTCCATTCCGACGAATTTTCTTATATCTTTATCTCATCTATCCATAAGTCTCTTTCTGAACCTTTTTATAATTTTAAGTACAATCTCATATCTTAATATATGCCTTATTAGCCTTACTATTTTTTCTGTAATCTCTTATGTACTAATTAATAAGATTTTAATATATATATATATATATATATATATATATATATATATATATATACACACACACACACTTCAAAAAAATAATATTATATAAATATTTATTTAAATCAAATAACTTTTCAAATTAAGAAGTATATAAGAGATAAATAATTATAAATCCAAAAAAAATTCTATTATAACAAACTGTA
>CP092094.1:22945000-22955000 GCA_029203775.1 Neoneuromus ignobilis | reverse complement strand
AACGATATAGAATATAATATTACTTAAATAAATATTTATTTAAATACCGCTTTTATATTTCTACATATAATAAAATATAATAATGTTGTTCATATTCATGCACTTAATGAAATTGCTTATAAATGTGGTTATAGTAATTTACTTAATATAATTTACATCTAGAAATAAACTGTAGCCAATAATTAAGTAAATATATTTTTTTTATAAACATATAAATATTTGGCCATCAAAATGTGTTTTATTAAAAATAAATGTATGTATAGGGAAACGTGTATAATTTCTTTTTAATAAAACACATCAAAGCGTGACATTTGGATGATCCTATATAAATTCATACCTACAGAAAAAAACTAAATCCTTAATTTATCACTCTGTAAAAAAATAAAAAATTGTATCTCATGTTTCATTATTTATTATACTCATTTCAATTTTATATTAAGTTAGTTTTAAAAATATATTTCTCTTTTAAAATATTGCTTTAAAAGAAATATCATATTTTTTGTAACAGTTTTTACGTTAATTTAAAAGGTTGTCTAGTCTGACTTTAATAATGGTACGAGACAATATCTTTTTTATTGAAAAGTGACAAATATCAAAAACTCAAACTTCAACTTTAAATTTAATTGTCAGCATTACGATGGACCAATCACTAGTTTACAGCTATTTTTATCAGATTGTTAAAAATAATATGACTATCAATCTTTTAAAAACTATATACACTCGGTCATCAAAAATCTAGTTTCATTGGAACCATTGGGGTGTTGAATTAATAAATTTGTTGTATCTGTCCGAATTAACGGTGGTATCGGATTACCGATGGACGGATTAATGATGATCAAGGGTAAACCACATCATCATCATTAAAGCTTATATCATCCAACTGCTAGGCGAAAACCTTATTAAATATTACTGGTTCTTTTTAAATATTTTCTCGAGACATTTCCACCCTTTTCTATTCGTCACTAGTCTAAATCAATCTTTACTTCTACTATACTTCATAAATTTACTTTCTGTCTTCAATAAAATCTCTTTCTTACTCTTCTTTTATCTCTTAATCCCTATTTCATAATAATCTTCGTCCACTTATTATCTTGTTTTCTTGCTATGTGTAGTGATTTGTTTATAAAAATTAATTTATCTGCAATTTTAAACTAATTATTAAATTATATAATTAATAACTTTTCTATGATATACATTGAAAATAAATTTCTGAATAATTAATAAACTTGATAGTGATAATTATCAATAAATAAAAACATAATGTAAACAAATAAAAGTTGAATGGAAATAAAATAAAAAAATAAATTGTAGATGAAACAAGAAAATACAGAATTGAATTTAAAATAACATTGTTGTAAACATGCATAAAAAGTTAAAAATAAACGTTCATGTTTATACAGTAAAATAAAACAGTGTTACGTTTCTTAAATGCATATAAAAACTACAAACAGTTTGACATGAAATAATTTCACAGAGAATTGTAAGTGAAAATGATAAAAATAGGTCGAGAACAAAAAATATGTTTTAAATAACGTAATGGGAAATGTTTTTTTACGACACTGCAATATAAACTTTGTCTGACTTCTTAGATGTCATATACAATATGAAAAATATTTAATATTATACAATAAGAATATTCAGTAAAGAACATTTATTTTAATAACAAGTAGTTGTCGTAAAAATGTATTAAAAGAAATAAAAACTTACTGATTTAATAAACAGTCTAAAGAAACTTTTAGAAAGGAATATTTATTGTTTCTAATTCAAAAGATAGAATTTGTGAAGAAATTCAATTAAATAAATAACGATTGTAATTTCAAAAGAAAAATAATTATTCTTTTATAATTTCTTTATTAATTAGTTATATGGATTCGTATTTTAATCATAAATAAAATGAAACGAAATTTTAAAAAAAACCTTTTTTAATTAGACAAGCTTTTAAAATCTTTTCTATTTAATTTTTATTTGTTGGTTTTACAGAGGATATTCAAATATAAATTAAATTTGATTTTAAAAAAATAATTATAGATAAAATGTTAGAATTCTTGTAATGACGACATATTATTTTGATAAAGTAGAAATGTATGCACTGAATTTGGAAAGATGAGTGTAAAAACTATGGTGTATGCAGATGACAGTACTTTTAATTACAATAATAATAGAGCTGTAAAAAAAAACTAAATAGATTTAAAGAATGTTGTGACAAATAACCTTAAATAAAAAACTAAATTACAATTAAATACATTTTATAAAATCAAAATATCAATTATATATTTAATATAATAATATAATTACAATTAAAAAAAGATTTACCAATGAAACATTTTTAAAAATAAAACGATTTGAAATATATTTTTTATAAATTTTCAAATGTTTAATTTCTTAATAGAACTGTTTCTCGTTTTTTCAGTCCTTTGACGTTATTTAATTTTACTACAGTGAAAAGAAAAATGATATTTATTTTTTTAAAACCACTTATATTATTTCCATATACATTTTAGTCACGTGTGACAGCTGGTATTAGTTTACCACTGACATTTTTTTCGTCTTAAGACAGTTATTTCGACATCCATCACAAATACATTGAATTGAAAGATTTATGTCGTCAATATTTAAAACCATTTATGAATATTGCTTAATCTAGTTATATCCAGTTGTATGATATTTATAATTCGTTTGGCAGTTCAAGTAAATAAGGTTAGATTTTAATTCCATTAAACAAATGATTGACAATATCAGTACTATAATCAATATTTAGTTATTTTTTTATTTAAATGGAAGATTTAAACCCTTTTTATTTTACCTTAAGTAATGTCTATACAGACTATATGAAAATTAAAAATTATTGTACACATTAATAAAACTCGATTGAAATAAACTGATTGTAGTAAAGTAAGTGGTTTTATGAATGTTTTTTACAAGCTGTGAATATATTTTTTATATATAAAATTTTAAGTTAAATATATAAACATAATAATTTATTATTAAATATATTTTCTATTATATACAAATATAGATACATGCATATATATATATATATATATATATATATATATATATATATAAGCTCCATTGATAAGTTCTGTTCATTTTTTAAGTAAAAGAAAAGAAATTTGTATAACATTTATTAATATTTAATTAACAATATAATTTCCATTAATATTAACAACTTCTTTCTATCTTAATGGAAACTTTTAAATTTCTCTCTGATAAAATAACTCTTTCTTGAAAGCTAAAAACTTATCTAGTGTCTTTTTTACATTTCCACCTTCATTAATTTTTTCTCCATTTCAAAAATTTTCTTAAATCAAAATTAAATAATAATCAGAAAGTTCTCTACCTAGAAAATATATTGTATTAGGTGACTTAGAATCTCTTAACCAAGCTTTGTTATTTTTCGTGTTATTAAAAAAACTTGTGAACTTATGTTGTCATGCTGTAAGATAATTTGTTTTTCTCAACAAGAATCAATTTCTTTTTTTAAATTTACTGTTTAGATTGTCCAATTATTAATAATACAGGGTCATCCAAATGCCTAGATTTATGTTTTATTAAAAAGAAAGAACAGAAACTATACACATGTTTCTCTAAACTCATGTTTATTTTCAATAAAACACATCTAGGCGTCACATATGGATGACTATATTTTTCAAAATGAATCATTTCTTTTGGTTATAGAAATTCATAATAAATCGATTCTCTCATATCTCACCATATAGATAACATTTTCTTATTTACACTTAAATTCAGTTTAGATGTTGATGGAGGGGGTTATCTATCTTTGAACTACCTCACTAAATTTCCATATTTTCACTTTTTATCTCCGTTAATAGGCGTTTCAAAGATAGTTCAATTTTATTACATAAAAGTAAAGATGGCCAAACGGTTACACAATTCTGTTTGTTTCCATTATCCATCAGTCCATCTTACATATTTGTACACGAATCCAAGTTATCAAACGTGATATAAATCTGTTTTTTGAGCAATATCAAGCAAATTCTGTTATCTTTGATGTGGATAAAAATGTGTCTTTTCCAATCACAATCAATCACAAATGGTCTTCCAGAATGTTAAAATTAGTCTCCATTTTTAATTTCTCGAATCATCTTCTGTATATTCTTTCAGATACTGCATTTGCTTTATTTTTTTTTTACAAATTGCTACATACTTCTGCATCTTTCTTTCTTTATTGACATTTGTAAAATATGTACCCTAAATGAACCTTGTCGATAAACATCTTTCCTTAACTATTCCTTGATAATACTGTCGATAAAACATTTATTTCAGAATTTTTTAAAGAACGCCGATAATGAAATATAACGATAAAAAGAATGAGGTATATACCTTTCATTAAATTACTTTTCTACGTGCTTAAAATAATTATGTGCTAAGCAAATAGAATATTTCGATTAAATTAATATATATATATATATATATATATATATATATGTGTGTGTGTGTGTGTGTGTGTGTGTGTGTATTTACCATTTTACTTGAATCAATTAATACTTGAAATTGGAAATCTATACATACTTGTAAATTAAGTCAATTTAATATCCAATCAAACCGAATCTAAATATGAAATCCTTATAAATTCTGGTATTTAACGATGTAATTAATTTATATACGTCATAATTCAGAATATAATTTGTTAAATATGGCACGAAAGAAAATCAATTTCAGAGATCAATAAATGATAGAGATCAATTTGTGTATGAAATTTCACTAACAATATTTACTTCCATTAGTCATTAGTCACAGACGTTATTGAATAAAACTAATTGAGTAGAAGATGTCGATTCTTGTTTTGTCATATGAAATTATAACAAATTTAGAATATCAAATATGTAGGAATTTAAATTTTTATTACGGTTAAAAATTATTTACAATTACTCATAGTGAAAATATTTTAATCCTCAAAAATATTTTTGTTCGCCAGGATTTAACGTAAAACAAATTGTTAATAATAATAAATCACACTATTTTTTATATTAACTTGTAATTTATATAATGAGGACATCGAAATACACTTCAGAGAATAACTTGAACAGCAAGTGATTATTGAACACTTTTATCAAATTTTATGTGAGGGATGAATAATTAAATTGTGTTAAAATGTATTTACCACAATATCAAAACAATAGTGCCTTTTTATCGTTTACAATAAGATTTGTAGTACTTACTTCTGAAGTTAGTACCATTAAGAATTCATATTTATAAGTAAATATTTTATCAAATTAATATTTTAACTTTTTTTCTTGATTATATTTTTCAGTATTCATAGTTTTAGTGTAGTAACATTTTATTTAAATATTTTATCAAATTAATATTTTAATCATTATTTGTTTTCTTGATTATATAGTTTCCAGTATTAAAAAGAGTTTTATTTTTAGTTATTGTTTTAACTTGTTTTTTATTTAATCAATATTTGTTTTATTTACAAAAACTTTAATCAAATTTGTTTTTTCAAATTTTCAACTCAAATTAATTGTTATCCCAACACCACGAAATAATTATTATACTATTTGTTTTGAAACTGCTGCGAATTCATTTTCACACATAAGAATTATCATTTCAACTTCATAAGATATTGAAGAAGTATTCAATAATTATTTATTATTCATTTTATTTGTTTATGAACTTATGTGAATTTTATAATTCAACTCTCTGACGATGGTGACATTGCCACTGAAATGCGTAACAGTGTATAAACAAACAAAGTAAACAATAAATAATTATTGAACTTTTACAATATCTTATACAGTTGGGGATGATAATTAATTTTCATGAAAATATCCAGTAGAATCATTTATTGTTCACTTTATTTGTTTTTTTAACTGATATGCATTTCAATAAGCATTTCATCGTCTTCAGAGCATTGTATTTTAAGATATGATTTATTTACAGACCTTCTTACATTATCTCTATTCAACACATCTCCAACTAATGGTTGTCTTTTTATTTTTAATTTTTTATTTGTAATTTTCATTTCTTTGCATTTCGTCTTCAAATTTTTCCACATATTATTCCATAAAAATCTTAAATAAAGTAAGAAATCGAGAAAAATCCTGTCTTAATCTCTTAGTTAAATTTACAAAAATGAATTATTACCCCCAATACCATCAGATATTAAAAAGTGCTCAGTTATTATTTATTGTTTACTTTTTTATCACAAAAATACGCATATAAGAATTCACCAGTTTCAAAATATAGAGTCATCCAAATGTAACTCCTAGATTTGTGTTTTATGAAAAAGAAACATGTGTATAGGGAAACATATGTAAAGTTTCTTTTTTTTAATAGAACACAAATCTAGGCGTCGTATTTGGATGACTCTATACTTAATTACAATAAATCCATGTGATAATAAATTTCCTGTTTTAATTTTTATCTTCGATTCTGGATACAATATGTTGTCATAGACCTTTATTTAATCTATGGAAAGCAAATGTTCATCTCGTCTTACTTCTATTCTATTTTCCATAATTTGTTTCAAATATAAAAATGTTTTAAATGAATAATATTTTCCTATAAATTATTCTATCTCTCAAACATGTTCTTTTTTTAATGTGTAATGGAAGATAAAATAAAAACAATTAGAATAGTAAATATAAATTTAAAAAAAATATTTTACATTGTGTAAACTTATTATACTTTATATGAAACTTTTTATTAAATACTTCACTTACTTTTTATTAAACCTTACATAAAATATAAAAAATTACAACATAGAAATTCAATAAAAAAATTACAATTTTCTTTCTCAATTTATTTACCCTTGGAAACGTTTTTCCATATCTATCATTATTATAAAATTACATATTTCTTATAGAAATCTTATATTTTTTATCAACAAAACAACTACTGTAATTGAATATAACTAATTGACGACAATTTTATGACTAATAGTAATTGACGATGTGAGAACTAAAACATTACCTTAATGGAACAACATATATTTTATCAATATGACTGCCTTGTTTGCTTTTGGAAAATTGTGTAATTGATATAATTAATTCACGTTATATTATCTAGTTTTATTTTATACCTTTTAAAGACAGCCATCCATTATTATTCCCTTTGTATCGTAAAACAGACACACTGTAAACCTATCCGATAATAAAACTAACTTTGCCTTCTTTGGAGGTGGTAAATTAGTAATTTTAATTTTGCTTATTATTTTGATTTAAACTAAAAATAAATAATTTATATATATATATATATATATATATAATTTTATTAATTCTATTAAAAAAAATACTTTTGTACAATTTTTTATTGCATTATTAAAATTATTCTTGGTAATTTAATTTAATTTTTTTCAAAAGATAGAATATTTTGACTATTTTATATCTAGATTTCTTTTATATTTTATTTTTTATCTTACAATAAAATTTAATATTTGTTATAATTAATTTAGGTTACATCTGAAGAACATGCTGTTATAATCCTTGAAATTTAATACAAATATCTAATAAATACCTTTAGGTTATATTAAGTACGAAATATTAATACAACTTAACGCTTTCACATCAAATAATTAGTACATTGTACAATGTATTACAATTCTAATTCGACTTTGTGATATTTGTTACTTTCCATTAAGGATGCAAATACCTTTTCAATAGAATAATCGGGTTTCACAGTGAAATGTACGAGTCTAGAGAGAATAGTTTATTTTACGCACATAATTCTCTGTTCAAAATTACTAGAAGGGATTTAGTAGATAAGAAAGAATATATATATATATATATATATATATATATATATATATATATATATATATGTATATAATTTGTATGTGTATATATAATTTATACGCATATTCTAAAAAAATAATTTTAATTTAAAATTCGTGGAAAATAACTTGAAATTTTATTAAAAAATCACTTTTATATATTTTTATAATGATTTAATTTAAATTTTCAATAATGACTTTTGAGTGGATGTAAGTAAAAAAAATACTAAATTATTGATTTCAATTATAATTATTTCTGTCACATTAAAAAATATTTTCTAATTAAATATATTCTTATTAGTAAATATTTTGGTTGTATTTTAAGAATATGAAAATTCACCTCAAATTTTTTTTCCATGAGTTATTTTTTTTTAATTGGACGTTGTGTCTGTAATTACTATATGCGTTTGTTTATTAATGATTTATTAAGAAAAAAAATCTTTTCAATTGTGTCGATTATTATTATCTTCAGCTCATTCAATGTTTTTGACAATAAAAGTACGTACATTGATTCTTTGACAAATTTACACAAGAAAAAGTTCATTGGAGTTATCAGATGAACTCTGACATAAAAATATGGAACCTTTTCATCCAGTTCGACAATTAAGGAATTGTTTTTTCAAGAACAAAACAATTTCATTTTAAAAATAAAGGGTGAGGGGGTTCTATCTTTCTAAAAAAATGTATTTTCTATCAAATAGCTATATAATTAACAAAAATAAATTTAATAAATTTTGGTTTATATCAAGGCTAATAAATATTAATTAATTTAGTAATAATGACTCTAATGCTATGAAATCTTGAAATCAGGCATGGAAACTATTTTAATTTTTCATTTTCAATTTAATGTTAATTTTTTTAAATATCTGTTTAAATGCACACACACAAGTACATGGTACATACCAAAGTAGGTATACACTAAGGTACATACCAAATTTCAACCAAATTACGTTAAACAATACCTGTGTCAGAGTTCTGTGCAAATAAAGATCCATAGACTGTATTTTTTGATATTTTAATGAAATTCCTGTCGAAGAGTTATTATAAATTCTGTAGAATTAAGCATAAAAATACAAAATAGTTTCCCATGATTAGTTGTCATTTTGTAAACAAATAATAAAACAGCTTTTATATGTTTAAAAATTTATTTATCACCATTACCAACATTGTATAAAAATATTTCAATTATTTTTAAAATTATATACATATACATAGCATATATATGTTATTCATTTTCAGTGAATTAATTATTGGAAATCAGTCATATCTTTTGTAATCACCTGTATTTTAACTATTGTTTTATTTAATGGTAAAAATGTAGTGTCAGTTACAAACACATACTAAATCAATATTTTAAAATATTATTTCCAATAACATGCTAATGTCAATTTTAATATATTTTAACCAATATTATATTTAGTGATAAAAATGTATCAAATATAATAAAAATGTGTTAAATTAGTGCCTGAGAATTTCCTTTTATTGGAAAAAAATTTCGCTTCATATGTATTAACCAGTATTAAAATTAGTGATAATTAAAAAATTATAGTAAGAATACACAGAACATTGAATCAGTGTTATTCAGAATTCACCTTTAATAATTTACCAGAAAAAATACTTGATTTATAATACGTATATATGATATTGAATTAGTTAATATGTATATATATATATATATATATATATATATATATATATATATATTGTGTTATCAATAATGATAAATACTATCGACAATACATATCAGTTATATATGAACAAATAGTACTAAAATAATCTTAAAATATATAATCGGTTCAGTATTTATTAAAATGAAAAGCCATCGGATTACAAATATCGCATCGTGAAATTTTAATGAAATTAAAACGTTTTGCACAAAATATGTCGTTTGTGAAGTGACAAGTGACATGACGGTCTACGTGTCTAAAATCTAAAATGGAATAGATGTTCTTTTATAAAAATGTAGTTTGCCGTTTTTAAACATATGTGTCGAGTAGCATTTTCAATTATAAAAGTGAATTATTCATATAGTGTATGTTGCTAAGTAAATTATTGTAATCAGTGTTATAATATATTTTTAGAATACCATATATTAAGATTTAAAATAATTCTGTTTATAAATATATCTCACATCAAATATTCAATTAGTTTGAAAAGAAACTAAATATCAATAATATCTTTAATCTTTTCAATCAGTAATAAGATATTGTTAACAACTTGTAAGTTGAAAATATACTACATAAAATTTACTATCTGTTCTAG
>CP092094.1:22912500-22940000 GCA_029203775.1 Neoneuromus ignobilis | reverse complement strand
ATATATATATATATATATATATATATATATATATATATATATATATATATATATATATATATATATATATATATATATATATATATATATATATATATATCTATATATATATATATATATATATATATATATATATATATATATATATATATATATATATAATTTGCTGTTTTTAAATGTTTTCCAAACTACTTTCTTTTTTTCCTGTTCACGACTAATTTCATCCAACTGTCATTTCCACTATATTTCACAATTCCATCCCTCCATCTTTAATAGGGATCTTTTTCTTAGTCTTCTTTGTTTCTTGGTCGCCAATCCATAATAATTTTTGTCTGATGTCTTCTCTCATACTATATTCTACCTATGCCTATTTCAACCATTTTATTTGTTATATCAATTACTCTTGTTTATTTTAGTATCAATTTACATGTTTTTTAATCATGTTTAAAAATTCCTAACATTATTTTCTTTATATTTTGCTAGACTAAAATTTTTGTTTTGTAGTTGCATTCATTGTATATATATATATATATATATATATATATATATTTATATATGTGTGTGTGTATGTATGTATGTATGTACATACACACATACAAACACGCAGCAGCCATATTTTATGGACTGATGGATGAACGAATCTCCCAAAATTTTCCACTTTCAGTAATCCAATGCTTTTTTCTTCTGTTTCATATTGACAAATTTTCTTATGTTCTCATCCTCTCCATTAATGGACCTTTTCTTGAATCTTTTCATTTCTAAGCTCCCAAACTATAATTTTTATTGTACATCGGTAGACTTTCTTTCGTTTTTATATATGGTACTAGGTCATCCCTTTTTCTGAACTTTCACTGGTGTTGTAAAGTTCGTAACTTTAGTTTTCTTTCAAATCTGCATTCATCTCTCTCTCTCTCTCTCTCTCTCTCTCTATATATATATATATATATATATATATATATATATATATATATATATATATATATATAGAGATATATATATATATGTATGTGTGTGTCTGTGTCTGTATGTATGTATTTAAAAAGATATTTAAAAAATTAACATTAAATTGAAAATTAAAAATTAAAATAGTTTTCATGCCTGATTTCAAGATTTCATAGCATTAGAGTCATTATTACTAAATTAGTTGATATTTATTGGCCTTGATATAAAATAGAGATTCTTAAATTTATTTTTGTGATTTATATATAAAGTTTTTTGTAAACTATGTAGTAATATTATACTCATGTATGTATATATGTATATATATATATATATATATATATATATATATATATATATATATATATATATATATATATATATATATATATGCACATATATAAATGCATACACACACTTTTGTGTATATCGATAAATTCATTTAAAAAAATATTTTGAGGATTCTAATTTGGAATAATGTATTTACTTCTTTTTTTATACAAAAAAAATTGTTTAGAAACAAAATGATTTATACATACATATTGTACATAAATACATATACATATGTATATATATATATATATATATATATATATATACATATGTATATTTATATATATATATATAACCGAAATTGGTAATAAAAATATGAGAATAAAAGAAATGTGATTTTATTAATTGATATTCTAAAAACAAATCTTTAATAATAATGTATTTTGATTTTTTGTTTTTTAATATTCATTTTTTATACAAATTTTACCTAATTTAATTTTAGTTACAACATGAATAAAAATAATATGTATATTTTTTTTTTATATATATATATATATATATATATATATATATATATATTATAATATATATATCAATTAAATAATTAATATATATATATATATCATTCAATTATTTTAAAAAAAAAACTTTTCAACATATTTTTACTGTTACTTTAATTATTGTTTTTATTAAACAAGTATTTTTTAACGTTTCTACCCCAAAAACAAATAATTAATAATCAATACATGTCTATAAATATCATAATAGATAATATCTCTAAATTTTATAAATATAACATAAAAAATATTATTTATGCCATATGCATTGATAGAAATAAAAGCTTCGATATAGACTTGTCGAGAGATTGGAATGAAAATAAAAATTGGATATGATATTTAATTCAATTCTATACACGCACAAGTTTCACCGATCACAATGAAGTATGCTTTTCGCATTTAAAGTTGAAATTAACACAGTATTCAACCATTGTGAATGATATTATGTTAAGAATTCTGGTCAATATTTTATCTTGTTTCGTTATAGTTCAGCAACAAGTGTTTATAAGAATCATAAGGTATGAGAAAACATATAAATATTTATATACGAGAACGTTGTAATATAAAATTAAATATATTGTATTATCAACATTTTCTGAAATGACAATCGAGAATTTATTGATTTTTACCTGTTGTGTGATTGTAGTACAATTCTTAAACTTTATATTTTTTTTATAAAAAGATATGAAATATAAAAATTATCATTTTATTTAAAACATTTATAATAATAATCGAATTAAAGATTTTTTGATTAATTAATTATTGTTTATATTGAAATATTCATAAAAATATTTATATTCAAAGATGATATGAAGTTTTGATAATACACAAGTATAAACTTATATTTTAATCAAAAATCAATGATTGTTAATTGTATATTCTAGATTACATTGACAAATTTTAATTAATTACATAATGACTAAAAATTGATTTTTAATTATAATAAAATATTCGTATCAATATTTTTTTATTAATTATCAATATATTTTTATTTTTATCAATATTATGAACATTGAAAATAATCAAAGAAATGAATAATAGAATGAATAACAAATTAAGTATGTGTATGGTACTATGAAATACTTTTCAACAAATAATCTTAAATATTTTTAACTATTTTAGATAATTTTTTATACAGTGTACTAAAGTAATTGTATTATCATTGAAATTTAAATCAGTGAATAAAATAATCAATAAGTGATTATTAATTTTTTTTATAATATATCATGGTGATTATATATATATATATATATATATATATATATATATATATATATATATATATATATATATATAATATGTGATATATATATATATATATATATATATATATATATATGAGGTGTGATCAAAAAGTAAGGTGAATTTTGAAATTTAGCGGGCTACATCCGTTCGATCTACGATTTTTTTATTTGGTTATATTGGTACACTCGTCTCGAATATATGTTCCAAATTTCAGCTATGTAGCATGTTTAGTTTGTTGGTGAGAGGCATAAAAGTTAGAAGTGTTTTGCAGGCTCCACGATTTTCCGCTGTCGAAAATCATGGATCAAAGAGTTTGCATTAAATTTTGTGTGAAAAATGGAATCAAGTGCTCCAAAACACTTGAAATGTTGAAAGTGGCATATGGTGAGTCTACTTTAAGCCAAAAAAATGTTTACATGTGGTATAAACTCTTTTAAGAAGGCCGAGAAGATACCAACGACGAATCTCGTTCTGGACGCCCCAGCACGTCAACAACTGATGAGAACGTTGAAGAAGTGAAGAAAATAGTGTTGGGGAATCGTCGAATTACCATTAGAAAAATTGCTGATGATATTGGCATCTCGTTTGGTTCGTGCCAATCAATTTAAACGGGTGTTTTAGACATGAGACGTGTGTCAGTGAAGTTTGTTCCGAAATTGCTCAATTTCGACCAAAAGAACCGTCGCATGAGCATCGACCAAGAGCTATTGAATGACGTCAACGACGACCCAGATTTACTCGACAGGGTCATAACTGGTGACGAAACATGGGTATACGGTTATGACGTCGAAACTAAGACTCAATCGTCCCAGTGGAAGCATTCCGGATCACCAAGACCAAAAAAAGCACGCCAAGTTCGATCAAATGTGAAGGTTTTGCTTACAGTTTTCTTTGATTGCAGGGGCGTGGTGCATCATGAGTTCTTGCCACAGGGTAGAACAGTAAATAAGGAATATTACCTGCAAGTTATGCGCAATTTGCGCGAAGCAATCCGCCAGAAACGTCCGAATTTGTGGAAGAACAAAAATTGGCTTTTGCACCATGATAACGCCCCTGCTCACACATCGTTGCTTGTGCGCGAATTTTTGGCTAAAACCAACATACTAATGATGCCGCAGACACCGTATTCCCCAGACCTGGCCCCCTGTGACTTCTTCTTGTTCCCGAAACTGAAGAGGCCCTTGAAAGGACGGCGTTTTGCAACGATTGAGGAAATAAAGACGGCATCGAAAGAGGAGCTGAACAAGATCACAAAAAATGATTTTTGAAATGCTTTGAGAATTGGAAAAAGCGTTGGCACAAGTGCATTATATCCGAGGGGGATTACTTTGAAGGGGACAAAATAAAAATTGATGAATAAATAAATATTCTTTGAAAAAAATTAAAATTCACCTTATTTTTTGATCACACCTCGTATATATTTATATATATATATATATATATATATATATATATATAATTTATATGTAACAAAAAATTAATAATATATTTTGAAATTAATGTACATCAGTTACAATAAAAATCTCTTCTTCGCCCACCTCATTAAATTGTAATGAGTAATAAGTATATATGTTTTTAAATAATATTTTTCTTGAATAATAAAACATTACTTTTATATTACAAATTAAAAATGAAATTATTTGACAAAATACGAAATAGTACATTAGCTTCTCTTTTTAGTTAAAAGATGAATAACAATGCATGTAAATAAAATTAACTGTGTTTATTAAAAATAATGCTCAATCGTTTCATTTAAATTAAAAAACACTAAATTTAATAACGTGAAATTTCTGAATAAATTACAAAATGAAACTGTTGAATATGCAAAAACTAAATAATGTATATATTTACACATACACAAATGCACACACACACACACACTATATATATATATATATATATATATATATATATATATATATATATATATATAAGTATGGTGAAGAACATGAATATAAAATATTTAAATTTAAGTTTCATATAATTTTTTATCTGAACAGTAGCGAATTTTAATTACATGAATAATAATTTCAAATAATATTATTTCAAAATAAACCTTATAAATTGTATATTTTATTAAAAAGATTGAATTAAGTGCAAATATTACAAAGTATAAATATTTCAATTATTTCTTCATCAGTACAAAAGTACAATCTTTAATAAAAATTAATTTGAATATTTGTAAGTAATCTACAATAGACTTGATTGATAATTATTTTTCGTCTGTTATCAGGTATTATAAAATTTGACAATAAATAACCTCAATTAATTATTATACAAAAAAACAAGTGGATTAGTTTCGACATTATAAATTTTCAGTACAGTTTTATTGATTTACTAATCAATGCATAGTTCTTAATATTAATTAATAAATTATAAATTCAAGTGATAAAAATATGATAAGTAAACACATCTTTTATTCTAATATACTTACACACACACACACACACACACTCACACACACACACACATATATATATATATATATATATATATATATATATATATATAGGGTTTTTTATGGGTGATAAGAATTTAAATTAAATCCCTACCGAAAGTTCTATCTAACTTAAAAAATACTATTTATCATACCTTTATATATACACAAACACATATGTACATATAAAGATGTTTTTTTTAGGTTAGATAGAACTTTTGATAGGAATTCAATTTAAAGTTCTATCACGCTTAAGAAAACATCCTATATAAGAAATTCTTTGCAATTAGATAAACTAATATACACTTTATGATCTTCAGAAATGTTAATGATGTAATTTAGTACATTTATCGATTATGTAGTATGCATAAAGTTCGGATGTACTTCTAAGAATTAACATACGGATAATTAGTTTGAAATTATATATCTATTCTTAAGGTCTGTATATTATTTTGAAAAAAAAATAATGAATATTAATTACAAAGATCTTTTCATAGAAACTAAATAATTATATTCAGTTAATCATTGATGTAGTATGAAATGTTTTCAACATTTTTCGATAAAATTGTACTTAAAAAATATATCTAAAAAATAAAACTGATTTTCTATAATATTTTATTAAAAATATAAAAATTGTCTCTATTTTCTTCAAAAAATATGAATAACTATAAATATTATATTTTAGCAAACTATTTGATATTTTGTAGAATCTAATTTAAGTAAATTTATTTTTTGAAAAAATAGCTAAATACATTTATTGTAAATGTTTTGAAAAAAACTGTAAGAAATAAGTACACATTTAGAATAATTAAAGTAATTAATACATTATATTTATAAAGTTGAAAAAAAAATACATTTCATAATTTAATTTGTTAGATTGAAAATAAATGTTATTAATTAATCTAGAAGGTAAACTAGATTTAAAAATATGCTGTACAGTAATTAATTTTAAAGTGGAATTAATTCATGTAGATAGCTTTAATATGATTTGAAATGTAGAAAATAGAAACTAGATTATATTTTCTTGTAATCAAAAACCTTCAATTAATTATTTCGTACATTAATTATAAATTATGAAACATTAACTAGTTCAAAAACATTTAAAATTTAGTATAAATAGCTGAACATTAATTTCGATTTCTTTAATTGTTTAATATTTATATTTTTTAAAAAAATTATAATAAACAAATGTTTCTATAGAAATATTATTAAACAAAATATATTTTTCTAGCAGTATGAAAAAATACATTTATGTAAAGTGCAGTATTTGTAAAAGTCTATATTTAAATGTTAATTGTCAGATGTTCAATAATCAAAAAATTGTGACTATTTCTTAATTTTATTGAAAAAATATTTAATAAAATGAATTTAAATAAAACATTAAAACGATCCAGAAAAGACCGTTCGGTGTCAATAAAGATTGAAAATAATAATGAAAGAAGTCAGTCAGAAAATCGAAAACATAAACGTTTATTGGATGAAAAAAAAGTCGTCACATGGATGATTGATAGGTTCGATTTATTAGTTTTTAACTATTTAATTATTTTTCTTTACTCTTTGAGGGATTCTATCAAAGTAAAAAAATTGTAATAATATTCTAATTAAAGAAAACCTATTTAATTTTAAATAACAAATCAAATTTATTATTTATTGGTTCTAACTTGATAAATCAGATATTAAAATTAATAAAAATCTTTCTTATAATCTTCTTCAATAAAAACTTAACCACAGCTATATTTAACATCAACAAATCTATATAAAATAAATTTTAACAGAATAATAAACTTACTCGAATAAAGATTAACAGTCATCGGAAAAAAAATTATGAATTCACTATAAAATATAACTTTTATTCAAAATTTTACTATTTATTTCAAGAAATTTTACCTTAAATACAAGCAAAACTGTAATACAGCTCAACAGTTTAATAAATTATTATATTATTAATCAATAATTCCAACTCCAACACCACAAAAGTGTATCGAGTTATGTTCTGATCAAGCATCAAAACTTATCCCAACACTATTGTTAATTTTTTTTCTAATGAAGTACTCATACATCATACCAACTCAACAAACCCATCTCCTGTAAATGGTCATGTACTGTTGATTTCAATATTCCTAATACACATATAAGTTCCATAACTGATTTTGGTATTTTTTTTGTCGTTTTCATACAAATTATGTCATCATCAATATCAGATGATCTAGAACATAAATCATCCTCGAGATTGAAATTTTTAACATAAAATCTGATAAAACATTTTCTGCATATTTTTTCAGCCACAAGATCTTCAACATACCTTCTCTATATATTTTTAAAGCTTGTTTATTTTTTAAATTCTTATGATATGATATGGTGAAAATGTGTTTTACTATTACTAATTTTCAATTTTGAAAAACTTTTTATAAAAATACTACACCAACAAAATAAAAATATAGGCATAGAATGTTTACTGTTGAATTATTAAAAGACAAGTAATGATTTTATGCAATTACAGCATTAATAATAGACGATGAATTTAGTCAAACAATAAAAAAATAGCATGAACTTTTCAGATGATTGAGTATTTTATGTTTATTAAATATTTTTTCTATAAACAAATCAAATATAGATTCGTAAAATATAAAAAAAAGAAACTAATTGGCAAACGAACTAATAATTTGATATAAACTGTTTATTAAAATCAGAAATAAATTGAATATTAAAAACGATCTGCTCTTTATACTTCATCACTTACTTATCTATAATCCGTGAAAGAAAATGTACATACTTTTATTTCATGTTAGATTTATTGCAATAAATATTTATTCCCAGAATTGGCATTCATGCATTAAAAAAATCACATTTAATAACACAAAACACTCTCGCTTCTATCATTAAATATGTTCAAAGAAGTTCAAACGTTGATTTATATAAATATTTTCGTGTTCTTTCAGAGAATCAAGAAGCACAGACAGAAAATATAACAATGAAATGTCGTACTGTTTATCCATGAAATATTTAATTGAGAATTTATCTAAATGCGTAAGCCTCTTTTTGAAATATCGATCAAAGCAATTAATATAAATATTATAAAGATTTTTATACATTTTTAAAAAAATGATTTACTTATTATTGAATGGTGTATCTACAAAATTATACAATTATTGAACATATAAAGTAATTAAAATTGTAACATTGATTAATTAAACATATCTGATATATCCCTCATTTAAACTTGTTGATATACTCAAGAAAACGGTGTTAAATATTTTTATAACTTATTTTAAAAAAGGTTTTTTTTTGTAAATTCATACAACGATTTTTTTGTTATCATTTAACACTATTTGCTTTGAACCTAAAGAATTCACTTTCACTCAAATGAACTATCACTTCAACACCACAATACACACAAACACATACATACACACACATTCACACACACACACACACACACACATATATATATATATATATATAAACACCAACAGCTTTTTTTCTATCTACAACTTGATGAAGGAATTTGCAAAAACTTTCAATATCAATCAATCCAATTCTCTTTTCTTCCATTTCATACCAATTATTTTTTTATGTCTATCCTATCTATATATAGATCTCTTTTTGAGTACTTACATATTTCTTGATTTCCAATAATTAATTTCTATTATTCATGAATGGTCTTATTTTCTTATTATAAAATCGATTTATAATTTTTTTAGTCGTATTAAAACGTTTGTAATTTGATGTCCTTTAGAATCCATATATGTTATTTCTAATATTCTATCATCTTCCTAATTCCAAATATCATTTCATGTTTTTGTCTGCTCTCTCTCTCTCTCTCTCTCTCTCTCTCACACACACACACACACATCATGCATATATATATATATTTATATTTGGCTGCTGGGAAAATAATGTCACTTTATTAGTATTCAAAAATTTTGTTTCTGTATTCTTGAAAGTTTTCATACAGTTTATACCTAATTTACGCATCAGTTCATAATTTTGTAAAATATTTTATAATAATATGTACTATTTTATAGGGTTTTCCAATAAGCACTTCAGAAGTTTAAATGGAAATAAAATAAAAAATATTTAAATAATTAATTATTAACTTTTTTTATTTTTAAGCATATTTTATGGCATTAATGATAGAATACAATTTTACTCAAATTTTAGTCACTCTTTCACATAATTGTGGTCCAATTTCATGAATTATCCGTTCAATATTTCAATGCTTCTGTTGTTTGTGGTTTATCAGCATAAACCAATGATTTCACATAATCTCAATAAAATAATCCAATGAACTTAGATCACATAATCTTGATGGCCAATTGATAGCTCCATTTCGTGAAATGATGGACTCATTAAACTCTTATTTCAATAAGTCTATCGAAGTTTTTACAATTTCTAAGCGTTATTATACTGAGTTAAAATGTCAAAATGAATTTGAAACAAAATCATACATGGCTGCCACCAGCTATAAAATTTCTGACATCTTTATTCGAAAACTCTATACATTTAGTGAAGAAAATATCAAATAACTTCAACAGAAAATTCAAAATAGGTTGTATACCACCTACTTGCTAAAGAAAGTTTTATGTTCGTATTAAATTTCAAATTTTATTAGATAGATATAAATACATAAATAATTAGTTTTATTTATTCATATAAATACTTACATTTAATTCCTAATAATATTAAACTTTAAGTTAATAACATTATATTAATGTAATATTACACTAAAAAAAAGATTTTATAACTTTATGTAATAATATATTTTTATTTCAGAAAGGACCAGAGGAAGGGAAATATGGATTATTATTACCACCGAATCAAGGACCTCTTAAAGTAAGTTGAATGGTTATTTATTTTATATATATATATATATATATATAATTTATCGAGTTCCATCTTACAGAAGCTGTTTTACAAATTAGAACAAACTAAATGTTTCCTTACAAATATTTTGTTTGAATAAGTGATTAAAAAAAGACAACAGACAAAAATATCATAACATAAAGTACTACATTAAATTCAGCATATTTTTTTTTTATTTTAAAACATTTATCGTATTTGCATATTTAATATTTTTCTGTCCTTACATTTTTTTTTAAACATTTTTCGTTTAATCTATATCGTTTATTTCTGATTCATAAAACATTTACATATTTTTTGTAATATGTAAATATATAATATAAATAAATAGATATAATTTATATTTATTTTTATTTTTATATTAATATTTTAAAAGCTTTATATATATATATATATATATATATATATATATATATATATATGTATATATATATATATATATATATATATATATATATATATATATATATGCTAATTTACAACATTAAAAATTATCTTAAATAGAAAAAGATGTAATTTCTACTCGTATGTAAAATTGAATGTTACGAAAATCATAAGACAAACTAGATAAAAATTAATTATATACACACACATGTATATATATATATATATATATATATATATATATATATATATTTAAAATTTCGTTTCATTGATATACTTCAAAATTAATCATGTCAAGTACAGTATTAAGTAAGATTATTTGTAGGCTACTATATTTATGACATATGACATTGTTCTGTCAGAAACATTTCTTATAATTAATTTTGTAGCGAAGCAGAAGACCGGTTTGATTCAACGAAAAAATAATTCAAGTTTATTGATGACTTCAGATTGTATGTTAGTCGTTATTAAATCATTCATAAAAAGTTAACGTTACTCCATCTTCAGTTTGTTTATTTGTAAATACGTACACACACACACACACACATGTATATATATATATATATATATATATATATATATATATATATATTTATGTATATAAATTTACATATGCAGATACAAAATATAAATTAAAAATATTTAAGATTTAATTAAAATAAAATTCAAATCAATTGTAAAATAAATACAGTTAAATTTAAGTAAAGAATTTTAAAATACATATTTAAATATTTTAGTACATAAATTAAGAAATATCATATATATATTCATCATATATATATATATATATATATATATATATATATATATATATATATATATATATAGATGTTTTTTTAAGCACGATAGAATTTTAAATTGAATTCCTGTCAAAATTTCTATCTAAACTAAAAAAATACCTTTTATCATACCTTTATATATACATTCATACACACACATGTATATATATATATATATATATATATATATATATATATATATATGTAATGTTTTTTAGGTTCGATAAAACTTTCGATAGAGATTCAATTTAAAGTTTTATCACACTTAAAAATACACTTTGTATATATATATATATATATATATATATATATATATATATATATATATATATATATATATAATCTCCTCTTCTTGTTATATGATCGATATATTAGGTTGGCAAGTATCTCCCTTCCGCTTTTTTTTTTTTTACATAGCTGCGAAATTCAAAAGACCAGAAGGCGGAAGGGAGATATTTGCCAACCTAATATTTCTATTTAAAAATGTTAATTTTGCTATGACATTATTTTTTTTCTGATTAATTCATTTTTCTTTCTATTCGTTTTTATAGGGTCATCCAAATGCGACGCCTATATTGATATTTTATTAAAAAGAAACTATTCACGTTTTTTTTTAATAAAATACAAATCTAGGCGTCACTTTTGGATGATCTTATATTAATCCTAACATACATCTTTCCATACTTCTTTGAGTTTAATAGAACCGATAAATTATTCTAGTTTTCAAGACCTATGTTTCACTATCATAGCTGAAAACAAGTAGAATGCATTGATCAAAAACTGTTCATTTTAAACATAGAGGAATATCTGATGTCATATGCGAAATTCTTCCAAACTGACACCATTTCATTTTTACTTTCCTGTTTATTTCATCTCTAAATGTTCCTTTAGTGCAAATAAGTTATCCTAGATATACATAGTTATCAACTTCATTTATCTTTTATTTAATCCAATTCTTTTTTAAACTGAAAATTCATTAAACATTACTTTTGTCATGGTGAAGTTTATCATAAAACTATTTTTTTTTAATTTTCTGTATCTATTTCTTTTATTCTTTTTCGAGTTCATCTAGACTTGTTAAGAAAATAATATCATCAACAAATTTTAAATGACTAAGCATCTTTCCATTTATTGTTATTCCTTCAAATTCTCAATTTTATCCTTCAAATACTTTACGTATATATATATATATATATATATATATATATATATATATATATATATATAAATATATATGTTTATGTATATACAAATATATATGCCTACACATATATCCTCATCATCATCTCCAGAAAAATTTTCAGTACATTTTTCCTATGAAAATGTATTATTGAATGATCCATAATTAAAAAGCCGTTTAACGGGATCTCTTCCATTCTTTTATGTCGTTGGCCAATCTCTCTAACTTGGAATGTACATCAGGTTGCAATCATCATCTCTCCATCTTTGATGTGGTCTTCTTTTGAAATTCTCCAAAATATACAAACGCAGTAAGCGATATATATATATATATATATATATATATATATATATATATATATATATACACAAAAAGACATTGCATGTCGACGGTACTGAATTTTTTTATTATTATTTTTGGGTTTGTACATAATTGCCGAAATACTATATTCCAGATACTTCGGGCCCAACTGGTTATGCGAAGCGAAACATTATATATATATATATATATATATATATATATATATATATATATATATATATATATTACATAAAAACACGGAAATCTAGGCCAGAAACATTTACAGAACGACTATATTATATATATATATATATATAGCCATATATATATATATATATATAAATATATATATAGACATCCAAATGTGACGCCTAGATTTGTGTTTCATTAAAAAAAAACTATACACATGTTTCCTTTTAATCAAACACAAATCTAGGCGTCACATTTGGATGACTCTATATATTTCATTACTAAAGTCCTCAATTTCAATTTTTGAATACATCAGTTTGATGTATTATTTAAATTCACCTACTTATTTTAAAATATATTTTTGTTAATTTTACTTATAATATATTAGACTATTTCAAATGAACTACAAAAAAATAATACACTTAAATTTACAATGAATTGCAAATACAAACCATCGGTATACAAAAATACTTGCATTGTTCCTTCACATTCCACAAGTTCAGTTCACAATGAATGAAATTCTCCATAAGCTTTTTCAATATCTTAAAATGTGCCATGACCCGTGTAGTTATTCAACAGTTTTCCATGACGACGTGTGCGTGTTTAGCATTTGTGTTTTCCTAGGTCGTGAGTGAATTGACCGAATTCATATTTAAAGCATTCTTCGTCACTTTAAACATTTTTTTTATATACTCGTATAAATACTTTCATGTCTGTTAGATGAAAATTGTATTTAAAATTATATTTTTTCTATAATGTAGTATACATACATACATTATATTATATATATATATATATATATATATATATATATATATATATATATATATGCGTATTTGTATATAAATGCTTGTTTATAATTAAATTTCTTGGAATTTTTAAAAAAACAATTTATTTTCCTTTTACTTTTTTTATTTTCCAATATAGTCTCTCTTGACATCAATACACTTTTAAACAAATCTTCAAAGCAATTATCCCGTTATGAAAGTCAGATTTTAAGGCCTATAAAATGTCCAACAATTGGTTTAATTTCAACAAAAGTAAATTTTACTTCAAGTTAAATAATAAAAATAAATTTTTAATGTTGTTGTTCTAAAATAAATTAAAAAATATTTTACTGATTTATCGTTAAAGATATATTTTATATCCTTTATAATGAACTTTTATGTCTTTTAAAAATATTTTTATACAATCTATGGAGCTCGTATAATTCGAAAGCGTTATACAGAGGTCTCTATACTAGAAATTTAATATTTACTTTATGTTTAAAATGTTTAACTTGCACATTCAAATTATAAACTGGTCATTAATTGATCTAAAGTATATATTAAACTTTATTAAAATGTTCATTCTTAAAAAATAGCTTCTATGTCATTAGCATGTGCATGAAAATAATTTGCAAGTCTGCATTTTAGTATCTATTGACATGAATAAATTTACGATCAAATTGAAATTATCTTTATATCCATTTATATTGAATTTAAAAATTGTTCTACAAATAAAAGATACTTCACTGAAACTATTAAATTTAAATGAGAAAAAAAATACTCGTGTAGAAATAATATTCCTATAAAAAAAAACATAATCAAGTATTAATTTAGAATTCTAATGCATTTATTATTATTGATTTGATATAATTATTTTAAAAACTATTGGTTTATGTATAAATAATGAATTATTTATTAATATTGTGTTTATGTAATTACTTAAACTCTGTAAATCTGATAGAAACGATTGGTCGATGGTTAAATAAATTTATTCATATTGATTTGAAAAATATGTATAATGCATTTTAATTATTCCATAGGACATGAAATTGCAACATATGCTTTTTTGTTTAATCCTGCGAATTTCGATAACAGATTACATATGTATTTGCTCGGTCACATTTCGGTTTATGGATTTTTATAATGAATATTAAATATATATTCTGTTAACAAGATCAAAATTAAATACATACACACAAACTATATATCTATTTATCTATCATATACTCGTATATAGATTGTGAGGGGGGAGATAGAGTTTTCCAATAAGAATATTAGAACTTTGGCAGCTAATGGCAGTTATGTTTGATTTTTTTTTAATCTCATTTTGACATTTCAACTCAGTATAGTTTGGCAAATTATCATGGAACGTTTAATACTTCAACAACGCATAATAATTGTAAAAACTTATAAAAATAAAAGTTTAATGAGTCCATTATTTCACAAAATGGACCCATAAATTGGCCACCAAGATCATGTGATTTAACTCCATTGAATTATTTTTTGTGAGGTTATGTGAAATCATTGGTTTATGCTGATAAACTAAAAATAACAGAAGCATTAAAAATAAACATTGAACGACAAATATTGTATAATTCATGAAATTTAACCATAATTATGTGAAATAATGACTAAAAATTGAACTAAACAAATGTAAGTTATAATCATGTGAGTGAAATTGTATTCCATCATTAATGCCATAGAATATGCTTTAAGAGAAACATCTAATTAATTCAATTCTTTTTGTTTTATTTCCATTTAAACTTGTGTAGCGCTTATTGGAAAACCCTGTATATATAAATATATATATATATATATATATATATATATATATATATATGTACGATATTATATCACTCTATGATTTTTTTGTTTAAAAACATTAAAATTTATTATTAATAAGGTGATCAACCGTCCTCCTTTAAAAAAACAGTCCTCCTTTTGGAAGTTCTATCCTTCCTCGAAAAGTATCCTCCTAGATGTCCTCTTTTTCGATATGTAATACTAGATGTCCTTCTTTCCGATATGTAAAAGCTAATTTGTAAATCTCTAAATATTTAATAACAAAAATTTCCCATAATGATGAAAAACCCGCTTATTTAATTTTATGTAGGCAGTAATTTTGTTGCGACTATAATCGGGGAAAGAAAATAATATTTCTCAAAAATGCTCAAAATTGGTCGAGTGGGAAAATGCAGTTATGTTGATTTTTTTAAATCAGCGATCGGCAATTTCAACGGGTCAGTATAGTTTTGATAATTTCCAGTGGAACGTTTAGTTCTCAACAACGTACTAAAAATTTTACTTCAAAACTGATAAAATTTGAAACTAACATAAAAACTAAAAATGTCATTTCACAAAATGGACCCAAAAAGGGAACCACCAGAAAATATCGATTAAAGCAATCTAATTATGTTTGTAATTTTCGTTATGCTGATAAAGTGAATATGAAAGAAGGTTTCAAAAAGAAACATGGAGAAATGTTTAAATATTATAATAATTCGAGGAAATAGAACCAAAATATGTTGACTAAATTTGAACTATTTTCAATATCTCAAAAATTGACAATTTTAGTTTAGAAATGATTGATTTAAAATTCAACGTTATGGACGGATAAATTAAAGAAATTGCGGAAAGATTTGGAAAAAACAGAAGATAATCATTTTTCATGATATCAACATGTTGGAAATCACTTCATACGAATTATATATAAAAATATATATATATTATGTATATACATGTGAGCAAATATTTTAAAAACAAATGAAATTTATATTAAGCAAGAACAAGGTACAGGTTTACCGAAAATTCAGTCCTTGTATTCATCTTAAAATGACTAAGTATAAACCAGATGACTAAATTGACGTCGATAAGTTCAACATCAGGTGAGCTATTGATATCGAAAAAGAACGTTTAAAGCTAAAGTTCATTCAACTATGTTTGTAATTATTTCCCATAATGAAAATATATCTTATTATTTACTAAAAGACTGTTTTAATACGAAAATAATCTGAGGAAAAAAATCTTTAATACTCAAAAATGCTCAAAATTTTGACCCTCGGAAAAAAAACATATTGAAGCTGTAATAAACGATGGGTGAATATTCAACCATTTCAAAAATGCACATATACATATGAAAATTTACTTCTTCTAGTCCAATTTACATTGTACTGCTCTGGCACTAATGCAGCAGTTGAAAGGGTATTTTCAATTGCTAATGATTTTTGGACAACTGAAAAATCAAGACTGAATGTTGATTCTCTAGCTGCAGCACTTGCTGTGAAATTCAATATGAAAAATAGTTCTTGTACGGATATTTCTAATATTTTGTTAGAAAATGACACATTAACAAAAAATATTCATTCAATCGAAAAATATTCATATTTAAATAATAATTAATCATAATACGCCTACGTTATCTATTTACTATATTTTAATGCTTTCTGTTTAGTTATTGTTTCAAAGAATGATTTTTTTATTTGCAATATTTGTTTCTTTAATTTATTTATGTCCTCCTTTTCATTGAAAAAAAGTTGGTCACCTTATTATTAAACAAATCTTCTTGCAGATAATATCAGGATATTATTTTATATTCAATGCTCATTTATCTTGCTGAAGTCATCTTCAAATAAAACCATCAGTATTGCGAAACTTGGTGCTTGTTTTTTTTATATATTTTTTTACTGACAATGAAAATCTGGACCAACTTGACACCCTCTACGTTTTGGAGGACTAAAATTTTTTTGTTGTGACTTCTTCTTTTAATTAAAAGACCCCGAAAATCTGTCCTTAGTTTTTTACCCATTAGCTACACTTTGTTAAGATTACAGGCAAAAATATGGTAGGATTTACTGGTAAAATTACTTAAAAGGTCGTTATTGCATTACTGAATACTTAATGAATAGTCCTTATTCGACTTCAGTACCTCCATAGATACTATAACAGCTGTTAAACTGCTATATATATATATATATATATATATATATATATATATATATATATATATGTATATATATATATATATATATATATATATATATATATATGGGGTACCGGACGAAAATATCGTTTTTTTAAATAAAAAGTCAACTTAAAAAATGTATATATATTACCATATCAATTATTAATTATATATTCTCCCTCGATAGCTACAATTTTCTTTCATCTATCTAGTAATTTTAATATGCCATTTGCATAAAAATCTTTTGATTTGGATGAAAAATAGACATCGAGACCCGTTTTCACTTCTTCGATATTCTTAAAATTTTTGTCGGATAAAAAATGCTGCATTGATCTAAATAAATGGTAATCCGATGGAGTAAGAACGGGTGAATATGGTGGATGAATAATTACATTATTTTCATATTCCATCAATTTATCCGGAGTAATTTTATCTGTATGAGGTCTCGCATTATCGTGTTGAAAAAATATGTTTCCTCTATTGAATATTCTAGGTTTTTTTACACGAATTGCTTCTTTTAATCGTTCCAGCTGATCACAATAAAACTGTGCCGTTATTGTCTGGCCATATTTAAGAATTTCATAATGAATAATTCCTTTATAATCCCACCATACAGACAAAAGGATCTTTTTGACTGTTAAGTTCGGTTTCGACATTGCCAGTGGTACTTGCTCTTGAGAAAGCTACTGTTTTTTGCGACATTGATTCGAGTTCATAACCCACTTCTCATCCCCTGTTACAATATGTCGAAAAAATGTTGAATTTTCCTCCAATTTTATTAATTCTTGGCATATTCGAACCCGTACAGATTTGCTTTCATCACTTAAATGATGCGGCATCCTCACACCCTGTTTATGAATCTTGCCAATTATTTTTAAATGTTCTTGCACACTAGACAAAAAGTATCTGCTATTTGTTAAATAAATTCGGTCGGATTTGCTTCAACTTCAATGCGTAACACCTCATTGTCCACTTTCACTACTCTCTCACTTTTTTAAGTCAAAATTTCCACTTCGAAATTGTTTGAACCACCTCTGACACTGCCGAATAGTCAAGAAGTCCCCGTACATATCCCAAATTTTATATATATATATATATATATATATATATATATATATATATGTATGTATATATATATATATATATATATATATATATATATATGTATGTATATATTTATATATATATATATATATATATATATATATGTATGTATATATAGATGTGTGTGTGTATAACAAATAATTATTTCAACGTGTACATGTTCAGTAGTTATACTAAATGAATTATAGTTAATTTAAATGTTAACATTTATATAACTGAAAAATATATTGAGTTGTTTTGATTAATTAATTTATTTGTAAGAGTAGAAACGAGTCAATTAATTTACTTGATTTTTAACATACGTATAGAAAAATCTATTAAACAGTATTAATTTAACCAGAGATTTTCATCTAAAACAAATGTTCATTGTAATTTCAAAGTACTTTAATTATCTTATACAGTTAGTGTATTTTATTTACTAAACCATTTTTTTTAACTTGTAAATATACAATACAACATATAAATGTTAATAGCTTATATAAACACAAATTTCAAAGAAATATAAAAAGGAATATGTATTATAACGAGAATAATTACTAAAAGTATATAAATGAGTCCATGTTGTCATAATGAAAATATTTTATTTGCAAAAAAATCTTGTGGTATTCAATATATTGTTTAATTATATGTAAAATTATTTAACCGCAATGTATTTTAATATATTTTTGTTTTATATATATATATATATATATATATATATATATATATATATATATATATATATAAATTCGATTATATTCATGAAGACTACAGTGTTTTACTAAATGATACGTTCTTTGAATAAATATTTAACGAATTATATTGCACTTTAAAACATTGTTTATTTCAGTATGGTATTATATTTGCCAGAAATAATAAATAAAAAGAAATAATTATAAACATTCTCAGAATTTATTTTAAAGATAACATCAACTAACATTCTTTGTAAATAATAGTAAAATGTTTTACGTCAACGTATGTATTATTTTTCTGTTTGAACTTTGAAATATTGTTCAGTTCTAATTAAAAATTGTATAGTTTCAAACAAAGAATAAAGAAATTTATTAATATTTTATTATTTGTTATCTGAATGAGAGGAATTCTATTTCTAGTTTTAATTTATATTTCACTTGAATGGTAATTCCATTTAAATAATATATTTGTAAAGCATGAATGATACAGTTCAATGATATTTGAATTTAAATTTGAATAGCAACTGAAAATTTAAATCGACTTGTCGATAAATCTTTACATTATACAGCAATTGCTGTTCTACATTTCAGTTGCTTGATAGTCATTCTGTGTTGAATATTAATAGCAAAAACTATTAATTTATATTCAGAGGAGGTTATCTTTTATGTGCTCTATCATACGTAAAACTTGCAAATAACTTTCAAATATTGCAGAAAAAAACGTTCTGAATTAAAAATAAATAATTGTTTGGTTATGAATAAATCATACATCAACGATATTATCTTCAGAAATAGTTTTTGGATAAAAAAATTATTTGTATAATGTCGTTTAGTATTATTAATACAATAATTAAAACTGTAATAATTATATGAGTATAGGTACAAAATAAATTATCGAAATGTTTCTATTAACACATTACCACCCGGCCACACCTAAACGCGTGTTTTGTATTAAACTATTATAAATCCGTTCACGCGTTAACGCGTGTTTTGTTGTATGAACTTTTGATGTCTATATATATATATATATATATATACAAGCTATATTTTTTTCTAATTCCATCAAAAGATGGTGGTGTATATATTCAAAATATTGGTAAATTTTAACAATTATGAAAAATATTTCATATATTTTAAATAAAGTAATCTCTATTCCTAGCAAAGTTCTGTTTTTTTAGAATAAAATCCTAATTGGTTCTCTTATTTTTTTCTAACTTCTGTATATAGAATATATACTTTACGTAATTTATCATATTTTTATCCCTTCTAGATGTTTTTTTCGTTAAAAAGTGTTTTTTTATAATAAACTATGTTTATTATAAAGCATCTCTTTTTTGTACTTTATCATGCTGGTACACTCATTACAGATTGTAAAACCACTATTATATTTACACATATCTATGCATCGAACCCTTTTATAGGCAGATATGAAATTTCATTTCAAAATGTTCATTGGTTTAAGAATTACATCGATTTTATGAAGAAGTTATTTTTGTGCATTTTTTGCGAAATTCGCCGGACTGTAGACGAAGTCTAGCGCGAAATATTGCGGACCGTAATGTGTTAAAATTGAATTATTAATGGTTTAAAGATTCTATTTTATTTAATTAATTAATTAGTTTACGAATACTTGAGTACAAAATTAAAGTTTATTTGAAATTTAAATAGTCATGTCAAATATTCATTATAATAAAATAAATTGTTTGAATATATTTTATAAAAATATATATTCACAGTATTTTAGAATATACTCTTCAATCTCTTTTTTCATAATAAACATGTCTAGTCTTCATTCTTATTTTCTCTAACTAAAATAAAAATACTATTTAAATATTTTAATTAACACCTTTTTTGATTTATAAGAAATTACATTTGATTTTTCAACAATAAGTTTGATTATAGTTCCGTTATTTTAGCTCTTAAAATAGTGTTAATCTAATAACGCCAGTTTAGACATGGCTATTTTAAGATTTGTAGAAAGAATGCTGGAGACATGAATGCTAAATACAATACTGAATAGAAAGATCCCCAGCAGGAGAAGGAAAGGATGACCTAAGAAGATATTTGTAAATTAACAATGTGATAACTGATTGGAGGATTGTGAGAATAAGAAGATAGGAAAATAAAGTACTAGATAGAGTGATGAGAGATATTGTCCAAGAAGCAAAAACTCATCAAACAAAAATATTAAATTATCTATATCTGTTTTATTATAAATAATTTTCTTCTTACACATTTTCTAATTTGAATAGTTATTACTGATACGTCCAAAGTATATAATTATTGAATAAACTTCATGTAGATCTCTGTCTAGATATTACATATAACATATCTGTAATCTTTTATAAATATGAAATTCGAAACACGACATTTTATCGTTTCTGTAATCACATAGAATTTCTCCTTTCAATTGCAGTTATTATTGGTATTCGCTAGAGAGGATTCCGTGTCAGACGCACTATGGCGTTCCGCAGAACGGATCGGCTTCGAAGTATCACAGGCCAGGGACCATGAGACGGCACTGGAGGATTTCTTCGCATGTTCACACGATCTTGTCATTATCGACACGCGTGTTGCCAAACACTTTGATGCTGATACTTTGTGCAGGTGCGTATGGAAATTACATTATTATTTCAATACACGATTAGTCACGCTCGTTTCATATTGGATTAAATAGGACTTGTATGATGTTCTAAACAACCAATGCATAGATTATATTAAATGTATGCTATACTAGTTATGCAAGTAAGTCGTGTGAAACATTTATCAACTACTCGAATATTTACTATTAATTAATTATATTCAAATATGTTAATACAAATCTTATCTTGTTAATATGTCAATGTTTCATTGATTGAATAAGATGGTTTTTATTTATTATAACTCAGTTACTGATCTTGTACTTTATTTATAGACACACTAATATATATATATATATATATATATATATATATATATATATATTGTATATATCATCAATCTTTTTCTACCCATAAATTGATAAAAAGTCTTCCAAAACTCCCCACTTCAACCGGCTAACCTATTTCTTTCAGTCTATTTTGACAGATTTTCTTATATCTTTATCTTATCTGTCTGTAAGTCTCTTTCTGGACCTTTTTATATATATTTAAATCATAATAATATAGGGTCATCCAAATGTGACACCTAAATTTGTGTTTTATTAAAAAATATACACATCTTTTTCTATACACATGTTTTTTTTTAATAAAACACAAATCTGGGCGTCACATTTGGATGATCATATATACGAGGTTTGATCAAAAAATAAGGTGAATTTTTATTTTTTTCAAAGAATATTTATTTATTCATCAATTTTTATTTTGTCCCCTTCAAAGTAATCCCCCTCGGATATAATGCACTTGTGCCAACGCTTTTTCCAATCCTCAAAGCATTTCAAAAAATCATTTTTTGTGATCTTGTTCAGCTCCTCTTTCGATGCCGTCTTTATTTCCTCAATCGTTGCAAAACGCCGTCCTTTCATGGGCCTCTTCAGTTTCGGGAACAAGAAGAAGTCACAGGGGGCCAGGTCTGGGGAATACGGTGCCTGCGGCATCATTAGTGTGTTGGTTTTAGCCAAAAATTCGCGCACAAGCAACGATGTGTGAGCAGGGGCGTTATCATGGTGCAAAAGCCAATTTTTGTTCTTCCGCAAATTCGGACGTTTCTGGCGGATTGCTTCGCGCAAATTGCGCATAACTTGCAGGTAATATTCCTTATTTACTGTTCTACCCTGTGGCAAGAACTCATGATGCACCACGCCCCTGCAATAAAAGAAAACTGTAAGCAAAACCTTCACATTTGATCGAACTTGGCGTGCTTTTTTTGGTCTTGGTGATCCGGAATGCCTCCACTGGGACGATTGAGTCTTAGTTTCGACGTCATAACCGTATACCCATGTTTCGTCACCTGTTATGACCCTGTCGAGTAAATCGGGGTCGTCGTTGCCGTCATTCAATAGCTCTTGGGCGATGCTCATGCGACGGTTCTTTTGGTCGAAATTGAGCAATTTCGGAACAAACTTCGCTGACACACGTCTCATGTCTAAAACACCCGTTAAAATTGATTGACACGAACCAAACGAGATGCCAATATCATCAGCAATTTCTCTAATGGTAATTCGACGATTCCCCAACACTATTTTCTTCACTTCTTCAACGTTCTCATCAGTTGTTGACGTGCTGGGGCGTCCAGAACGAGGTTCGTCGTTGGTGTCTTCTCGGCCTTCTTGGAAGAGTTTATACCACTTGTAAACATTTTTTGGCTTAAAGTAGACTCATCGTATGCCACTTTCAACATTTCAAGTGTTTTGGAGCACTTGATTCCATTTTTCACACAAAATTTAATGCAAACTCTTTGATCCATGATTTTCGACAGCGGAAAATCGTGGAGCCTGCAAAACACTTCTAACTTTTATGCCTCTCACCAACAAACTAAACATGCTACATAGCTGAAATTTGGAACATATATTCGAGACGAGTGTACCAACATAACCAAATAAAAAATCACGGATGTAGCCCGCTAAATTTCAAAATTCACCTTACTTTTTGATCACACCTCGTATATATATATATATATATATATATATATATATATATATATATATATATATATATAAATTACAAATTAAATTATGTTTAAAAATATTTAGATTAAAAGATCTGAAAATAATTTTTCAATTTTAAAGAAGATATTTATCATGAAAATTTTTGCTATAGTCATTAAAATGCACATTAGCAAATTAAGTAAAGAATAAATAGTAAATAAACAATTTTACAAAATTTTGTAAAGCTGAGATGAATAATTCATGTGTAAAAATGAATTAGCTGTAGAGTCAAATCAACAGTAAAGAAATATTGATTTATCGTTAAAATAGAAAATATGATTCATTAAATTTAATTTTTGTGAAACGAATTAATTGGAAAAATGGTTTATTTTTATCACATTACCGTTTCTGTATACTCTAAAATGATTGAAAGTTTTATAAAAAGATTATCTAAAAATATATCAATGATCTAATCACATTTCTCATAAGTGAAAATATTATATGATATTTTATTAATGAATATAGAATCATGTGAATAGATTTGATTCGAAACGTTTACATTAAATTCATTCCGGAAGTGAATTCAAGCATATTGTAATTACAAGTACGCAGATTGTCAGATTAAATTTAATCTTAAAATGTTATACACACATAACTTGTAATAAACTTACAAGCGTATCTGAAATAGACACGGATTCATCAGAATCAGTGCCGAGAAATTATTTCAGAAACAGAAATTTTCAAACAATAAAATTTACGTTACAGTAAATTTCGAATGCATTCTGTTTGTTTGATTTTGAAGCTATGTTTTCTATTTCAAAAAATTTAATCTAGTGTCTACCTGAATTATTTACAACATTCAAATATCTATTTATATCTTATTGTATATTATTATTCTCTTGTACGTGTATATAAACTAAAAATATTTTAATTAATAACTTCAAATGTATATCGTTCTCTTTTTGTTCAAGTATTAGTTTACTGTTGAACGATGCTGTTAATTATATTTTGGTAATAATTAATGGTTCAATCGTTACTACTAATTGGTACTATGTAATTGTATTAATTTACCCATTGATTATTTATTTTAGAATAGCACTTTAATAATCATATTACAATGGTATTATTTTTTTTCCTCATTTACCATACTAATTAATAATATTGGAAAATGAATGCAATTAATTACACCATTTTTAACAAAAAATAACATACTTATAAATAATAAATTAAAATATGATATGACAAAATATTAATTATTTTTAATTTTTATTTTTCTGTACCTAATATTAGGAGTCTCCAAATTTTCTATCGTTTTTATGTAAATTTCTTTATTTCAAAAGTGAAATAATATTTTCAATAAAATATTTTCCAAAATTTTCTATCTTTTATAATATTTCAAAACAAATATAAATGACAAAACAAATATAAATATAGTAAAAAAGTGTTCATTTTTTGAGAAAATGAAATCATCATTTTTTAACTTTCTGTGAAATTATCGAATCTCTTATCCAAAAGTTCATACCGTCTTGAAAGAAACAGAAATCAGATAAAGTTATATTCTAAGAGTAAATCAGATGAGACATGACTTCCTGTTGCAGTTTTCTTTTTGTATTGTGTTATAATTTTCCAGATTAATATTGCAATAAGTGGCCTGATATGACTTTGTTACCAGTTTGGGAACTAATCAAGGGGATTAAAGACAGGATGAAGACAACCAGCCATATATCGTATGATAAATAGAATAGCTAATTCATTTTTTTCTGTATAATGTGTCCATTTTGAATCTATGCTTTATTAATTACCTCAAGCTGTCTGATCTGGATACTGAAAATCATAATAAATAACCAAATGACTCCATGCATATTCCACTAGAACGCAAAAGTGCCCTGTGTCTATAAATATTAGGTTATGATGTTGATTTACAAGCTTTGTAAAAATTTATCAATGACTTTTTACATTCAGAATTATTGTAGTACAAATATATCCATTTTTCGTTCATAGTTATTATCTGATAAAATAAATTCTAATCTAAGAAATATTACTTTCTGACAGTTTATAAAGAAAATATTTCTTCCTTTTTGCATTTTACTTATTTAATTCAAAGCTGTGTATTGAGTTTAGTCGAATCTAGATTGTTTTAATTATTAAAAACTATTCATTATATTAATTGTTACCTATAATTTTATTACCACTAATTCTAACAAATGATTATAATGCATTCTGCAATGGTTTTATACCGATTAAATCAACTAGCATATGAGTTTATTTGCATTCATTTTTAAATGAACTAAAATTGTTTTAATGCAAATGAATAACTCATCCCAACCTTTTAATAATGATTGAATATTGTAAAATCATTACAGGGTTTTATAATATTCAAATATCATCAGAGTATTACATAAAGAAATAAAATGAATGGCAGCAATTAATGCTTCACTTCTTTTGACTTGTAAATTTTCCATTATATCAAAATAAATAAAAACTAAAAATGTGTTAAATTTAACAATAACTATCTGTCACACACAACAAAAGTATAAATATAAATGTTCATAAATATAACTTTGAATTCCATTTAAATTTCAACAATATAACCGTTTACATACCCTTAATATCATCATTATTAAATCAGTCAAACATCAGTACAAAAATCTTATTGAATGTTATTATTTATTGGTGCTTAATCTCACTTTTTACGCAGATAAAGTGGATTAATAAAAAATTTTTTTATTCAATGTTTATTTCCTATATATAAGGTCCTCCAAATGAGACACTTAGATTTGTGTTTTATTAAAAAGACACTATACAAATGTTTCCTTATACACATGTTTCTTTTTAATGTAACAAAAATCTAGGGGTCACATTTGGATGACCTTATATATATATATATATATATATATATATATATATATATATAGAGAGAGAGAGAGAGAGAGAGAGAGAGCCTTTGAATTCAATAATATCACAATAATATAAATCTTTTGATAAGTTCCTCGAAAGTACATATGTACTCTCGAGGAGTTTATATAAAGAAGACAAGTGTTATTAACAAGCAAATAAATAAAAATAAAATATATTGAGTATCTTAGACTACGAGTGTATATAAGAAATAGCATTGAAGATATTAATAAGTGAGTCTAGATGTTATGTCAAATGAATGAGGGAAAGAGCACTATAAGTATTATTCCATAGATTACAAAAAATGAATAGCAATGAATTTTCAAAAATTATAGTAGTATTCATCAATTAGGAAACAATTCTTATTGTTAATAAAAATAATAATAAAGATGACC
>CP092094.1:22817500-22907500 GCA_029203775.1 Neoneuromus ignobilis | reverse complement strand
TCCTATATAAAGATGTTTTTTTAGATTAAATAGAACTTTTGCTAGGGATTCAATTTAAAGTTCTATCACTCTTAAAAACACCTTTTATATATATATATATATATATATATATATATATATATATATATATAATTATATATATTTATATGAATAAATAATTATATTTAAATTGTAAAAGTACTGATTTATAAAATAATTTCCGATCAACTCTTTCATATATTTCAATTACTATCACATATTTCTATATAGAATAAAACTACGGAAAGTATATAATAAGGTTATAGTTGAAAACCTATAGACATTTATCATTGATATAATAAGAATAAGTCCGACCATTTCCTGCGAGGAAAGAGGAAACAACTACGACCTCATTCAGAATGGTCAACGAAGCGATGTTGAACTGCAACCTTTTGTGTAGTTATATACAAATATAACAACATACATACATATATATATATATATATATATATATATATATATATATATATATATAATATTGTTTACAATTCAATTTTGTCTTGGTTTTCTTATACCATGCTTTATAGTTTTAGAAATTGTCAACAGTAAATGAACATTGATATACCTGGAAATCTCAACAAAAATTGAAAAGAAAATTATGTTATACTTAATATTTTTGTTCTTTTATTAAAAAGAATATATTTATTTTATTCGTATTCCATCAATAAATTAATTTTTCAAAACAATATTTGTTACTCCAGTTCTTAAAAAATAATTTAAAAGAATCACTTAATTTTAATTTTTTATTTATACTGTTTTATTAGTTATATCATAATATATATTATATCATTTATATTATATATATCTTATATACCCAGTCGGTATATATATATATATATATATATATATATATATATATTTATATAGTGGTCCAAATGTGACTTCTTAAAATATGGAATACAGTAATTGGAAATAATAAAAGTTATATAATCGATTGAATAAGAAAAGAGAAAATGTTTTTATTTCATACATCAAAACTAAAGACTTTTCCGAACAACTCAATATATAATTCAATATCTAAACTTTGAAATATGTTTATTCATACATAATAGTGCCAATAGATACAAAAACTGACCAAAAAAATGATAAATATCTCTCAAAACATTTCTTTTAATATTAAAATACTGAAAGAAAAAACTTTATCTTGGATTACCAATTCGGAATATTTTCAATTTACAATATTTATGTTATAAAAAAGCATAGAAAATAACATCAATATGTCAAAACATCTAACAGATATATTATTTCAGAAAAAAACACATCCAGAGATAATTTATTATATTAAAAAGTATCAATAAACTGACAAACATTTTAACTTAAATATACAATATTTCACAATTCAACAAAAATTTGTTAAATGTTGAAAATGTAAATAAAATATTTCAGAAAAATAATACATATATATATATATATATATATATATATATGTATGTGTGTTTGTTTATATAATTAAATATATACAATGATACATATATTTGTGTATGTGATAAATTGCTTTTTCGTCCTTCATTAATTGTTAAATTAAAAATTACTGTTTAATTAATATAAAAAATATATCACATAATCATGTAATTAATCGCAAATGTTATTTTTCAATTAACTGATTTTAAATATATTCTCAGTTATTTATTAACTTGTTTACAATTCTCTTATGTCAATCATTAACAGTAAATTGAATCTTTGTAATAAGATTCAGTAAACAAGAAACGAGGATTTAAGTTTTCTATTTTATTATTTATATCTGTTACAATAATTATCACATAAACTTAAAATGTTATATAGAACATAAAAACTCTAATTAAAATTTATTTAATATCTTTAACAAAATGTGCATTAAAAATGTTAAATAATAAATACACAAATATTATTAAATAAAATAAAATAATCTCTTTACTTTAAATCTTTTACTATTTGTCATAAATTTAAAATTATTAGAATAGAATGTTCTTCTGAAATCCACTTGTTAACGTTGAAGTAATTTTCATTAAAAACCCCTTTTATTTTAAACGCTGTATACGCTTTGATGTTTACAAGAGTTCTACTTTAAAATAATAAGCTTTGAACTTATAAAATGACATTGCTTTCATGTCACTTTCACCTAAGAACTCTTTATTTGTAACAGACGAATGTTCAAATCCCCATATTAAAATAATTGAGCTTACTGTATCAACCCTAATTTGCTCCTTGTACGTTTTTTTATCCATATCACAATTGAAATTAGAATACTTTTTTAATTTATTTTGTACCTTATTTTAACTTGAATTAATTTATAAATTATTATATTGAAACTCAAAAGTGTTTTCGTGATATTTTTTATTTTTTTATATTTTAAAATTAAAACTATTTTGATATTTTAAATGCCTTTTTAGTATCTGTTTAATATTTTTCTATAGGATTTTTCAATAATCACTTCAAAAATTTAAATGAAAATAAGACAAAAGTATTTAATTATTTATTTATTTTATTTTCAATCGTATTCTGTGTCATTAATGATGGAATACAATTTCACTCATATGACCACCATGATTTCACTTGACATAATACATTCTTTTAGTTCAATTTTCAGACGTTCTTTCACATAATTGTGATCCAATTTTATGAATTACACGTTCAATGTTTATTTTTAATACTTCTGTTTTTGTGGTTTATCATCATAAACCAGTGATTTCACATAATCTCACTGAAAATAATCCAATGGAGTTAGATCACATTAATTTTGGTAGCCAATTGATGGATCCATTTCGTGAAATAATGGACTCATTAAACTTTTGTTTCAATAAGTCTATTGAAGTTTCTAAGTATTGTTGAAATGTTAAACGTTTCATGATATACTTGAATTGAAATGTCAAAATGAGCTCTAAAAAAATTCAAATATGGCTTTCATCAGCTATCAAAGTTCTGACATACTTATTGGAAAACTCTGTATTATTTAAAATAATTATAGAAAAATAATAAATAATAGAAAAATATTTGAAAAGAAAAAAAATTAATTCGTATTTACATTACAACAGAACTATTTTAGAAAACAAATTCTGTTTTTATAGTCACTACTATTACAATAAAAAATGTTATCCATTAAAATAACGATCATCGTGTTCAAAAACATTAGAGTAAGAAATTAACTTTTATTGTTTATAAATAGAACAAGTTACAACAAACTACAATAACAATTTCTTATGAAACAACATAGAATTATTAAATAGTACTTGATCGCACATAATAATAATAGAATATGAAACTATGTTACCATTTAAAAATACCTTTTCATATTGTTTGTCGTAATGTATAAACTTTGGTTATAAACTTACTTTTATAAAGTTCTATCACTTTAATGACGATAAGAAGTTGAAAGGATCGTAACTTGTAGATTTCCTATGGGAACGTCGCAAGAGAATTGTGAAACTTCAACAGGTTGTTTGAACAAATCAATATAAACTAACTAGTACCATGATACTCGTATTATAATCATAGAAATTTCTCTTTACTATATTTTTAAAAATATTTGATATATTTGTATTTGATTTCGTGTCCTATATATAGATTTATTTAATTCGAAAATCTTGAAAAATAGTATTTATTTTCATAATCTACAAATTAAATTAGAAATATTAACAATTATTTAATTATATTTTTTAAGAACTTCTTTTCTTTAACACAAATGAATTACTCAGCATCCACAAATTTTAAAAGTGTTCAATGATCACGTATTGTTCAGTTTTTCCACTAAAATGCATTTCGATGACATCATTTTTAGAATATTGCATTATAAAAAATTCATAACATATAGTGAGTCAAAGTGAAACTCATACAGAGTTATGTTTCCAATAATTTTACACATATATTTTAATATAATAACAATTTTCTTTATTTTTTTTTGCTTAATTTCTTTATTAAGGTTATTTTTATTATATTTGAAAATTTCAATCGTAAATTAATACTTTTACTCCAGAAAAAGTAACAATTTCTGAAAAATGAACAAAAAATACATCAAAATGAAACTCATACAACTAACAAATTATTTATTAAATTAAAATTTACAATGGATTGAATTATTTTAGTACTAAGTAGAGTAACTTTTATTAATTTTTATAGCCTTTAAACGATTCTGAATGGATTTAACTAATTTTTCACAATAAGCTAGATCAATTTTTTCCATTCGTCTAATAACGCTTTTTCAAATCATTGTTATTAATAATAGTGTGTATTCTAATGGACACTTCTAAGTGATTCCATAGATTTTCAATCACATTTATATCAGGTGATTATGATGGTGTTTCCACTACTTTGGGGCAGTTATATAACAACCAACTACGTGTTTTATAAGATTTGTGCTGATTGGGGTCTTTGTCCTGATAAAAATTAAATGTTTGTAAAATTCCAATTTTTTAAGTACTGGCTTTCAAATTTTTTCTTAATAGATCAACATAAACATTTTGATTTAAAATGCCATCTATAAAATTAAATTTCCAACTCCTCTCGTAGACATACACCCCCATATAATAACATGACCGTTCTCATGTTTAACTGTAGGACGTAAGTGTTTTAAAGACATTTTTGTATTTGGTTTCTGTCGTACATTATTTCTCCCATTGGATCCAAATAAATTATATTTGCTTTTGTCCGTAAATAAAACATCTTTTTAATAATCAAAACTCTTATTAACATGTTCCCAAACGAAGCTTAATTTTTTGTTGCGATTAGCTAGATTTATGAAATTTTTCTTCCTGGAAATACGAGCATGAAACTCATTTTTATTTAGTATATTGCAAATTGTTTGGGGGCTTGATTTTTTATTTAAATACTTTTTAACTTCTAAAGTCAATTTGGGTGCGCTAATTTTCGAATTTTCTTTAATTTTTCGTAGAATCTAACGCTCGTCATGGTCATTAAAAATCTTGCGGAGACTCTTTCTGACTTTATTGTCAACATTTTGGCCGTTTTTAAATCTTTTTATTACAGATTTCATTGTAGCGTGGCTTATATTTTTTTCCCCAGTTTTCCGTAGAGTTTTTCCATTTTTGTAATGAAAAATCATTAGCTTTCGCTCGTCCGTCGATGATTGTCCCCTTTGTCTACTCAAAGTGAAAATCCAACTTATATTTTTTACAAAATGATTATAAACGACTGAACAATAGGTTTTTTTTATAACAAAAGTGACCAAACACATATTTGAAGAGAATACTTTCTTAACACAGCAGTTTTCAAGCGAGAATAATTCATTGTATGAGTTTCATTTTGATGTATTTTTTGTTCATTTTTCAGAAATGGTTATTTTTTTCTGGAGTAGAAGTATTACGATTGAAATTTTCAAATATAATAAAAATGACCTTAATAAAGAAATTAAGCAAAAAAAAAGAAAATTATTATTATATTAAAATATATGTGTAAAATTATTGGAAACATAACTCTGTATGAGTTCCACTTTGACTCACTGTAGATGTATTCATGTAATACATAAGCAAGTGTGTAAGTATGTATGTATTTATTTATAATATATATATATATATATATATATATATATATATATATATATATATATACAATACAACTGATATTACCAAAACTACTTACATCAGAATTGGAGAGAATGTTTTAAGACACTAGACTAATCTTAAAAATATCTTAATCAAAGATAAATATTCTACTCACAATCAGTTTACTCTAAAATATACATTTTCTACGGTCAATCCGAACATAACATTTCTAGTCTTAAAAATAACAGTGTATTTATATATATATATATATATATATATATATATATATATATATATATATATATATGTATGTATGTATGTATGTATGATATGCATGAATACTGCACAATGAAAAATAAAATGGATGAACGTTAGTTGAACATACATTAAACAAAGATAATAAAAATATAAGAAGATATATAAAATGTAAAATAACTACATTCTTTCCAAAGTAAAGTCCTACAAGTCATCCTAAACGCCGCTAAATCCACCCTTATACGAACTTTGCATACTAAAGTCAGTATAAGATAATGTAACGTGAGATGATTTATAGATATAAAAGATATTAGTACGTATAAAACAGGAACTATGTTAAATGGCAAAGGTTAAACATTGACTATTTAGAATGTTCTACTTACATACAATAATTAAACAATAGAGTCAACTGTCAATTTTATTGTTTGTATTGTTCTTTAAAAGGAAAAATTTACATGAACCTGCTAAATCAATATAGAAACAATAGATTAATTGATACCTAAATCTGGACTAAAATACGAAATACCACAACAATTCTTTTATCCAGTTTATAGGCTTAACACTGTTTTTCGAATCAAAAAGAGGAAAAAAATAACCCTTTTCCGAACACCAAATAGTTACAATTCTAATTCCTCTTACTGCACCCTCTCTTCATCGCCCAAATTCAAAAATTGTTCGACATACAATATCATCGGTAACTACGACAACACTCACTCAATTATACATGAAACAAATAGCGTAATGTTAGAACACCAATTCTAACATAGACGCTACTTAACAAATTCTTGGAGTGATTTCGTTAACGTAATATTAGCTCTTAAGTTAAAAATATTGTAAAGAATTTTTTTATCAAACTTTCTGTGAAGAGATATTAAAAACAAAAATAAAACAGTACGAAAACAACTAATCTGAATTCAAATAGTCATTGTAGGAAACTGTAATATTATCAAACAAATATAAACAATGTAATTGTATGTGTATTGTGTAGATGGCCCAAGGAAGACTGAAGGATGTAATATGTAAATATGTGTCAGAACATTCAGACTCATTTGGACCATTCTAACTAAACTTGAATTTTGAAAGAATAATTTAGATTTTATAATGCAAGACTTGGCGAAATAGCCTTTGTTACTATAATGCACATCAGCGAATAATGTTGACAATAATTGATTTTTTTTATAAAATCTTACAGTGTTAAGAATTAATTTTTCAATTGATTTAAAGTGAATTTGCCACAAAATAAAAATAAATAATATAAATTATTTTTCTTTCAAAATCGATAAGTATTTGTATTTACTTTGATTCACTTTACTTGAATTTATTTATAATAATGTTATTTTTATATACACAGTTATTTATTGACATTTTAGTATACAGTATATTTTTTATATATATATACAACTTTATAAATGAAAATATACATATATAATATTTATATATTTTTCTTTTACCTTGAAATTTAATTTAAAAAAAATTAAAAAGAATTATTTAATGATACATATGTTTATTTATATATTAATCATCTAATTACGGATTGAATAATTTCAATGTTTTAAATAACAAATTATCATCTATACTTTATTTACTCAATAATTCTTTTTTTAAAAAAATATAAAGAAAATCATTAAGCTTTTATTAATTATTTTTTTTACAAAAATCACTTCATTTACTGCGTATTCTTTTTGTATTTAACTAATTAAAATATATGAAAAGAGACCAACCATATAGAACTGTTAATTAAATTATCTTTTTTAAATTTCAAAATAAAAATTTACCTTCTTAATTCATACAGTAATCCAGGAAAACATTAACAAATATTTACCGATTGCATTAAATGATAAATTAATTTACTTCTCCATACTTCAATATCCTCAATTAAAATTAATTTGATATATTATTCACTTCTATAAGTGTGTATATAGTCAATATTTGCGATATTCACAGTATACCAATCAAATTTTATTTAATTCGCAAAAGCGTGCCCACATCTTATTATCATCCCGTGGAACGCAAATATCCTTCACGGAGATAAAAAGAAGTAATCCCAACGGATTACATATTCGTCCTTTAATACCGTTCTTGAGAGTATTCTATAGAAAAAATGTTGACTGAAAATCTTTTTGAACAATATTTATTGTCCGATGTCTTTTATAATACGTATATTTTATATCAATTTTAATTAGTTAGTTTGTGTACAAAATTACATTTATGATATTAAATTTCTCTTTGTAGCTTGCGTATGTTATTAAGAAAATATTTACTTCATATGTGCTCCTACGTATAATTTAATTAAAATTAATTTATTCAATGTTACTGAATTACATGTTATATATTAAATACGTATATATATATATAAAAGAAATTGTAAAGAACAGTGAAGGTGAGGGTAGAATGAAATTAACAGCAGACAGGAAACAACAGAAATATTTAAAAAGATCTAATAACATTCAATGAAGCTTTCACTCAGGAATAAACTAATATAGGCTTTTATGATAATAATGATATACAAACTGTTAATAAATTTTATATATATATATATATATATATATTATTTCTAAAATATGAACTTTATCAAGAACTTGTAATATTTAATTTCATTCTTCGTACCTACATTATTTACAATAAAACACAATTTGTATTAATTCAGTGTGATTATTACCTTTTTTAAAAAAATAGTAATTCTTTTTTTGTCCATAAGTTTACAGTTTAATATTTTCTTTATTTTTTTTCAATTGTCCAATATTATTTGATTTTTATCAAATTTCTTGATAATTTTGAAATTAAATTATAAATATTTCCTTGTATTGTAAATAAATCACTCCCCATTCTACTATATACACACTATACGAATTTATAAAATCGTTCAATAATCATTTATTGTTTATTCTATTCGCTGATTTACATTTCAATGACCTTCCTGTAATCGTTAGAACACATTATTGAATTTACACAAATGAATTTTAACCCCAACACCACAAATTATATCGGCTATTAGTGTCGATATAATTATAGATTATATAATTATAAATAATAAGTGAACAATAAGTGATTATTGAACACTTTAAATTATTGTGGTGTTGGGGTTAAAATTCATTTTTGTAAAGTGAATCAGCCACAGTTCCAAAACAACAAACAAATACATTATTGAATCTTATTATAAAAGGAATTTTATTTCCCATCGATTAATATCGATAATCGATACTATAAACAAATCTTATGATACTGAAACTGTCTAATTTATTTATGTTAAAGTAAATTTGTCACAGTACCAAGAACAAATATTGTACAGTATTTGTAATTAAATTTTAAAATATGTATAGGCTCTTGTTTCTAATACTGTTAATAAATAACTAACTAATTTATAAAATATTGCTATTCTCATATATTGTTTAATATTTAAAATTTCTGAAATTATTTCTTAATACCCTTATGAACACTAGAAATGAATTTACTTTCATAAATGTAAAAGATCATCAAAATGTGACGTCTAAAGTTGTGTATTATTAAAAAGAAAACATGTGTATAAGGTGGTGTATAAAAAACATGTGTAGTTTCTTTTATTTCTTTCTAATAAAACACAAATCTAAGTGTCGCATTTGGATAACCCTATATTTTATAATATAGTTTATCTTTTTCAATTTACAGAAATATTTTCAAACAACATATAAATGATACTTTTTTTGGAAAATTAAATAAAAGTTACGATTTCTATAATGGTTACTTCTATTTATTATTTAATTTATTGAAAAACATAATTCAACTATCAGTAAAATAATTAATTATACAGAGTCATCCAAATGTGACGCCTAGATTTGTGTTTTATTAAAAAGAAACCATGTGTATAGGGTGGTGTATAAGGAAACATGTGTATAGTTTCTTTTTAATAAAACACAAATCTGGGCATCGCATTTGGATGACCCTATGTTATTAACGCACTAATATTAAATCAGTAAATTGCAGTTTCATCACGTTTGGAACTCTTCAGTTCTCTAACTTTTTTTAATTCAAAGTTAAAAGTAAATTATAAATATAATATAAGAAATCAAACTTTATTTATTTAATCTATCTTCTCTCTCTCTCTCTCTCTCTATATATATATATATATATATATATATATATATATATACCCGTCCTCAATTTATATATATATATATCCGTATATATATATATTCCTCAATTTACGCGAATGAAAATCGCGTAAATCGAGTCCATCAGTACAATAGAAAAAATATTTGAAATAAAAGCTAGTACAGTTTTAGAAACACATATTTATTTCACATAGCTTAACAAAAAAATAATGACGTTTTAGAAAACAAAAGTAGTTAAATTTTATTTGGTGTCCCTATCGCTACTGTAATTCAAAACAATCAACTTTTATATATTTATATCGTGCTTTTATATGTTCAAGAATTTGCGTCACTCTGATATATATATATAATAAATTCCATGAGAAATTATATAAAATGAAATCTATCTGACCGCGTATAAAAAGTGCCACGTAAAAAAAACTCGCGTAAAAAAAGTCCCGCGTAAATTAAGCGACGAGTGTATATATTACCTGTATATATACAAGTAACCCTCTTATAACATGATAGATTAGTTCCTAAAAAATACCTTGTTAAATGAAACTAAAAGCCAACACTTATTATTTTGCAATTATTTACTATTTTATAATTTTCTGATATATTTTCCGTAATAAAAATCGTATTATCTAATGTTATAGAAGGGTTTCCTCAATTCAATACAAGGATCTCTGCAATTTTGTTAACATGTTAAAGTGAAACTGTGTTGTAGGTTGCTGTGTTATACGAGGCTTTTCACAATTTTCTTATCGTGTTAGAGCAAAACCGTGTTGTAGGAGGATTACCTATATATTCATATAAAATGAAAATGTGTCAGTTATACATAAAAAAGTACTACTACTGATGGACAACGTAAATTATTAAATGTTATAACTAAATGTTATACTTAAATGTTATAACTAAAATATTATATTTTAGATTTTATGATACAGTGATCTGATAATAGAATTTCCATCGAAATGTGCATCAGCTTATAAACAAATAAAGTGAACAATAAATAATTATTAAACAATTTTTCAATATCTTATTGTGTTGAAATGATAGTTCATTTGCATAAAAATTAATTTACCAAAATTCCGAAATAAATAGTGAAATATTTTTTTTATTGTATATAAATAATTAATATACAATTATCCGATTTTCATTTGAAATCACCGTTATATATATATATATATATATATATATATAGGGTCATCCAAATGTGACGCCTAGATTTGTGTTTTATTAAAAAGAAACATGTGTTTAGTTCCTTTTTAATAAAACACAAATCCAGGCGTCGCATTTGAATGACTATATACATACATACATATATATATATATATATATATATATATATATATATATATATATATATATATGCATATATATTCATAAAATTCATTGCAAAGTAAAATATATGTATATTAAAAATGTAATTACATAGCATAATTACTTATTCTAATATACAGAATTATTCATGAGTATTTTATCATATCTTATATATATATATATATATATATATATATATATATATATATATATATATATATATATGATATTTAATTATTATCAAAAAGAAATATATATCACACAAGACTAAGCACTTACCACAATCCGTTAATAAAGAACCCTTGTTATAAAAAAATTTCATAAACATCTATATTAAATATTCAACGTAATAATATTGAAAAAATCTCATTTATTAAATATATTAAATGGAAATATAATATATTAGCATACTGGTATCAAACAAAACGTTCTATGAACTATATTAAGATTGTCTTTAGAGAGAGCGTTTGTTTGAAATTGATCCGATTCCGGTGTATTGAGACACGGTATAAAATATCTGAAACTAGCCGGACAGAATAGATGTGGCATGGTATAGAACGATTTGAGGGTGTTCTTCGAATCGATAAAGCAACAAGTGAGCCATCTTTGAAACTGGAGAGTGCATCACACAATTCCCTATTCGTTTCCCTTTCTACTATATCTTCATTTTTTATTCATTCTCGATTATTTATCGAACGTTAAATTTCATTTCAGTATTACATTTACGGAAGGTTTTATTTATTCAAATATATATATATATAGGTAGGTAGGTATATATGCATACGTATATAGAAAATAACTTTTCATATTATTTATTCAAATTTTTTTCTATATAAAACATTAATATGTGGTTAAAATTCCTATTAACTTCAGTTGTATTTCCTTTAAAATTAAACCTAAACTCTAAATTATTTTTTTAACAATAAACATTTTTAATTATTGTATGGAAAACATTCATTAAATAAAAGTAGGTCAACGTTTTATAAAAGTGACTCAGAAAGAAATAATATGAAGAATACAGTGAAAAAAGTAAAAGAAAATACTCCCTGTTGTCGAAAATCGAAACAAACTTTGACATCAAGTACACAAATTATTCTTATAAAACTTTTCGTAAAACATTTTTCGAAATAAAACGATGACATTTATACTTTTAAGTACTGTTTAGAAATATTTAATAAATTATTTTTACAATCAGAAGATAAATATTTGGACGAATGTAAAATTTAATTACTTGCACGTTTGTTTTCGAAATAATAAAAAGTTTTAAATTTTCAAAACTGATTATATATTTGTGTGAAATATCTCTTTTGAACAGAAATTTATATTGTTATTCTTATTACAATTTATCCTATATAACATTTTAAGACTTATAAAGTTCCATTTATATATGTTTTAATATTCTTTTATATATATATATATATATATATATATATATATATATATATATATATATATATATATATATATATATATATGTACACCCGTCCCACAATTTACGCGGAGTATTCGTTCCACGTGAATTCGTTTTACGCTGATGAAAATCGCGTAAATTGAGTCTGTCAGTACAATAGAAAAAATATTGGAAATAAAAGCTATATAAAATGAAATCTATCTGACCGCGTATAAAAAGTGCAGCGTAAATCAATACCGCGTAAAAAAAGTCCCGCGTAAATTGAGGGACGGATGTGTGTATATACATACATATATATATATATATATATATATACAATATAAAAAAGTGCGAACGAAATGTACTCTAGTTTCCATATTTAGTAAACATAAAAGAAACCTTTCTTACTATATTTTTAATTAAACAAACTGGATAAATGTTATAAATACATATCGTAAATATCTTCAGTTATAAATGCATATCACAAATATCTTGTTATAAATAATTATTAGATAGTTCAAAGAAAAATATTATAACAACATATCTATATTATGTAGTTTTTACCTTAATTAATCGTCTATTTTTCTTCTACGTAATAAAAACATTTATTTTAAATAAAGTTAACATTAAGTTTAATATAAACATAGAATTAAAAAGACATTTATTTAAATATTCAAGTTTAAAACAATTGTACATCAAAAATTTAAATAAAATAATTTAATTTTTATAGCACTTTAGACTGAATTGTAAATTTAAAAAGCTATTTTTCAGTTTAATGGCTTTTTCTAAGAATTTCTTTATTAAAAACATTAACGTGTAGATTTTTTAATACATATATAAGGTGATCCAAATGTGACTAAAGGGGTTAGACATACATTTATTTGCTTACCATCATTTACTTTTCTTCATATACTTCAGTCTCATTTAGGCCACTATACATATATATATATATATATATATATATATAAAGTGTCCTTAATAACATATTTTTTACAAAATTATAATAATTTCATTATAAAAGTAGAAAATGTATAATAAGTGTTAATTTTTCTTCAAATAAATCTACATCACTAGAATCAATTATACTAAACAACCGTATTATCATAAAATTTTATTTTATTTTATATTTGAATTTATAAGAGAAATAATTTATAATAACTCAATATTTTTTTACACAAGTCACTTAACCCAACACTACAAAATTTTAAAAAATTGTTCAGTAATCATTTATTCTTCATTAATATTGTCAATCAAATTTACTTAACTCTAACGATGAAAACAAGGCTATCGAAATGTATGTCAACAAATAAAATGAACAATGAATGATTTCTGAACACATAAAAATATATAAATTGAGACTAGTAATTCATTTACGTAGAAATAAATTATCTCCAATAAAAAACGACTTATAAAATAAATATTATTACAATATTTGCAACAAAAAACATTCTGAATCTATAAAAAAATATAAGATTCGCTTTTTTCAAAACAAGAATTCTGTAAGCTAAAACCAGACCGAAGTAAAATTAGTTTATCAGTATAATAGTTATTTTCACACAATGTATTAGCTTCGGGTAATTTTCATTTAAAAATCATTAATGTATACTCATTTGGAATTTATTTTATCTTTTTCTTTTCTGACCTTATTATACTATTTTACCATAAAAAAATCGTTAATTATTTATCTAATCGTATAAAAAATGTATCATTTGCACACTTCAACGAGCAATTGTATTTGAGAAACCTTTTAATTCCGTAAAACAGGACATGCTGCCACTTGTAATGTACATTGTTGTTTTTAATCCGATGCTAGAATCTCAAGTACCGAAGGGTTGAATAAAGATCAAAGTTCCTAATGAATAATTCACTATAGTTTCTTATTTCGTTCGAAGCGAGGCTAGAAAACTTTTAAATAAAAGTACCTCGTACAAGTAATACTTGAAAGCGCATAGATTTTTATATTCTTTTCCATGATACACTATTAACATGCCACAACCATTGAAGTGTTGCTAGTATTTCTTATATTAATATTGGTGTTGTGTTTTTTCCTTGCATATATTTTAATGTAGCTCTTTGTCGGCGTACTTTTTTGCATACTGTGATAGATACGAAATCCGATTATTTACTGAATATTATATTCATATGCCCTAAAGCTCATCCGACGAACTTCAATTTTCATTTTATATATTGTATATATCACCTATATTTCATTATTTTGTATTATATACATCTATCTATCTATATATATATATATATATATATATATATATATATATATATATATATATATATATATATAAGAGTTATAATTTACTTTCTTTAAATAATAATTTAAATAAAATAAATCATTTTTTTACATTATCATATATCCACAAGAAAAATATAAGTGTTTTTATTCACTGTAAAAAAATATTGCTAATTATTTGTAATTTCAAAATTTTATTCTAAAATAAAAAGGTTATTGTTTTTTATTTTAAGATTTTTTTATATTGCGAATCTTAAATCATTTATATATTGAATTATTATAACTAATATTCATATCTGTTATAATTAAATTACATGTACAAATAACAGAGTACCATTTTGTTATAAATTTTATAGGCTATGTCACTAATCCAAATAAACATCAAAATTAATATAATAATTATTATTATTCAATTATATTCGAATGTAATAAATACACTAATTTTCCAGTTTACTAATATTTCTTCTATTATATGTGTTTCATTTGTAAAAAAAAATTACTAAGAAACCAAATTAAAATCTTTAATTTATTCTCATTAATTTCAACACACAAATATATTGATATAATTATTTTTCAGGTCCATAAGGAATACAAAAGGCAGTCAACATACAGTTGTTGTTGCAGTCGTAAGACGGAGGTAAATGATAATTTTTTAATGAAAAATTATTTAATATACTTTTTTTAATGTATAAAAACTAAAATGTAGTTTTGAAACAGTATAAAAGCCCATTATTTATTATCTGAGTAATTTTATTTGTATTATTGTATTTATATCGAGATAATAAATTAATCCAGCAATTAAGAAATGTAAGAAAAAATAATAAAAAAATGTTATCCTAAGAAATATAGTGTTCACCATGAATAAAATAATTTTTAAATAATTAATTTCGAATTATATATTACATATTCTAATCTATTAATAATTTTTAGAATTTTTTCATATTTTTAGACATATGCTGTAATGAATTCTTTTTAAATGAATAGTTAAATATATTATAATATTCTTAAAAAAGATTTTACAATATTTTATTTTACAATGAATTCATATTGTGAATTTGATATGATTTTTTCAATTCAAATATTATTCATTTTGATTAATATTAATTTATAATTTGTATACAATTTGTCCTTCCAAATTATTAAAAATAGAGTAATAATAATTATAGTTTTTCCCACATTTTTTTATATATCCAGCTCTCTCTCTCTCTTTATATATATATATATATATAGAGAGAGAGAGAGAGAGAGAAATATATATATATATCTATATGTGTGTGTGTATGTATGTATGTATATATTTATGTATGTATAAAATATAGTCAATAACAAAAACAAAATGTACTTAAATAATTACTTGATTCAATAAAAGATTTTAAACTTAAAGAACAGGAAACAATAATAAATAAAGGTTATCTTTATTGAAGCTCTTGCTACTAAATTCATTATTCTATGCAATTCTGTTATCATTTAAAAAAGTAAATTCAATTTCTTTTTATGATTTTGTACAAATTATTTCAATATACAATATATATATATATATATATATATATATATATATAGAGAGAGAGAGAGAGAGAGAGAGAGAGAGAAGAAGGTGATCCAAATGAGATTGAAGAATTTAGACATACATTTACTTGCTTACAATCATTTACTATTCTTTGGTCTCATTTGAGCCACCCTATATTATTTAAATATAAATCTTAATAATGTTCACATTTTTACAGTAACGCAGTAATGAGTGTTTAAAATTATGTTTTTATTTTTGCAGTGTAATGGAGAAAGACGAATGCATCATAGCTCAACTACTAGAATCTGGTTTCAATAGGGTAAAGTATAAATAAATGATTCTTAAATGTAATTCGAAAATTAACAGTTTGAAAATATTTAAAATTTCAGTGTATAGTCGAATCGTCGCATATCAATGTCTGTGTAAACGAATTGCTACAATTGAAGAGTAGCGAAGTACGACCCTACGCACAATTTACAACCACTCAAGCATTATATGCTGCTCTTGGTAAATGTCACGACATCGTACATGTAACAGACAGCACACATCGAATTCAATATACAAACAATACAAGTGAATGTATTGTCGGTTATCGACAAGACGAAATTATTGGCAAATCTCTACTTGATCAGTTCCTAACGAACCTCGAAACGTTACAAGCAATGAATCAAACCCTTCAACGCGCGCACGAATGGCATGGTACGATGACAATTAAGAGAAAAAACGGTGAATATTTGACAACAACGTGTCATGTGATTCCTATTTGTTGTGCGGGTCGTACACCGACACATTACGTTTTCGTACAAAATACGCAAGGAGCAGTACCATCAATCACACCAACAACGGATGCTGTGTCGTGTTTGCCAACGCCGCACAGCAACGCTACACCAAACGTCTCCGAACGGCCTAGAGGAAGCGTCCATTCTCTAAGACGCGGATCGTTCGATATTCGATCGATTGGAAGCGATGGTATTCGACGTACAAGCATCGCAAAATTACACTCTCTCCCGCTAGAAGCACCTATAACGAAAGCTATTAGTCTCATCGTTAATATACAAGACCAAGTGTCTCCGTCTCAGTCTCAGATGCTCGACAAAGTCATCGATTTGATTAGAACGAACGAATTGTATTCGCCTCAAATGAAAGATGATCATCGAGTACGAAGCGACGATCCCGTTACTAGTGATTTAATCGGTGCATTGTTAACCCAAAACAATATACAAGTTCTATCATCGAGAAGAAGTAGTAATGATTCTTCTGTAGTACGTCAATCTCAAAGTCGAATGTCTACGACAAATCGTCACCGAGCGCCTGTACTTCTAAGAGATTTACTCGACACTTCTTTACAATGGGAATTCGACATTTTCAAATTAGAGGATATAACGAATAAAAAACCTCTTGTACATCTCGGAATGAATCTAATGTGTCATTTTGATGTGCCAGGTACATTGAATTGTGACGAAAAGACATTACAAAACTGGTTAACAATCATTGAATCAAAATATCGAGCTTCCAACACATATCATAATTCAACACATGCGGCTGATGTTTTACAAGCAACAGCTGGATATTTAGAAAAAGAACGGATGAAAGCGATAATGGATCCTTTAGATGAAGCTACGTCGTTAATAGCAGCCGCAGCACATGACATCGATCATCCTGGAAAGTCTAGCGCGTTCTTATGTAATTCTGATAGCTCACTAGCGATTTTGTACAATGATTTAACGGTACTGGAATCACATCATGCCGCGCTAACTTTTAAATTAACATTAAGCGATGACCGATGGAATATATTTAAAAATTTAGATAGGGAACAATATAAAATTGCGAGACACAATGTAATCGATATGATTCTAGCTACTGAAATGACCAAACATTTCGAACATTTAGCGAAATTTGTTAACGTGTTTTGTTCGAGATCTATCGGAAGAGATGACAATCTTTACACTTCTGACGTAAGTTTAATTATTTTTAATTAATAAAAAAATATAATATACAATTTTAATTTTATCACTTATTAATATAGTTAAAAACCAGGCTATGAAAACTAATTTTAATTGTTAAAGTAGCTGATTCTTTAAATCCAAAATTATATATATATATATATATATATATATATATATATATATATATATATAATGTATATGTATATATATATATATATATGTGTGTGTGTGTGTGTGTGTGTGTACATTCAATCAGAGACAAAAGTATTCGTACAATTGTTGTATCAAAATTAGAAGATTTATTACATTTAAAGATTTAATAGAAAACATAGTTGAATAGTACAAGAAAAGTATGAAGTATGGTTGGAAGACTAAGTTCAAATAATGTAAATTACAAATATTAGTTTGAGTGAGACTCAATGTCCTGAAAATCATAAAGGTATAGAAAAAGAATAAAAATCCATTATCTGATCGATTGATATTACTTTTTCTTAATACTAATATACTAAGTGTTCTTTGTTCTATGAAAGTATCTGATCTCAAAACTTTCGAATTGTAAATCAGTATTCATGTTATTTAAAAGTATATTTCATACATTTTCTATTAGACTCGTTACTAATTTTCAATAATTGATATAAAACTACTAAATTATTTTCATTAAATTCGAAACTTTGTTAAATCGAGATTTTATTATAATATAAAATCGGTGCTATTCATTTGATAGTGCATTAGCCAATTATGGTTATAAATAAAAAAGTGAACAATAGTGATTATTGAACACTTTATAATATATTGTAGTGTTAGAGGTGAAAATTTATTTTCGTTAAAGTGAATTCACCACAGTTCCAAAACAAGCAATAATGTATTGTAGTGTTGAGATAAGTGATTAAACTGTTTAAAAAATAAATAAATTCCATAATTGATTAATGTTTATATATATATATATATATATATATATATATATATATATATATATATATATATATGTACGTTTATGTTGGCTCAAATGAGACTGAAGGTTATAATAAAGAATAATAAATGATAGTAAGCAAATAAATATATACATATAAATAAAATATTCATACAGAATGTGTTACTGTTCTGTGAGAAATATATATTTTAAACCAAAATGGCAACAATTACGTAAATTTAATTGATTGTAGGGAGATAGTACTGACTTATCAGCATTAAATCTACCAGAAAATATCACTTTAGTGAAACGAATGATGATAAAATGTGCAGATGTATCAAATCCAACTCGTCCTATGAGTCTTTGTGTTGAATGGGCACGGCGAATTGCAGAAGAATACTTTTTGCAAACTGATGAAGAGAAAAATAAAAGTTTACCTGTTGTTATGCCTATGTTTGATCGAACGACATGTTCTATTCCAAAATCACAAATTGGTTTCGTTGATTATATTATTAATGATATGATGGAAGCATGGGATGGTAAGTTTATAGTTACATTTGTCAATTAAATCTTTATATATATATATATATATATATATATATATATATATATATATATATATATATATAAATATATATATATATATGTATATATATATAAATATATATATATATATATATATATATATATATATATATATATATATATATAACATAAATGTAATAAATTTTTACAGCATTTATTGATATGCCAGAATTGGTTACATACATGAGACAAAATTACCTTCTCTGGAAAGAATATGATGAACAAGATATAAAAACTTTAGAAGATATTAAAAATATTCAGGGAGCAAGTTAAATGTCATTAATATTCTTATAATTGTGCAATGTCATATGATTGATCAAATATAACACATTAGTAGCCTAATGAATATTTATCGTATAGACAATTGGGATTATAAAAATATGTGATTACAAATAAATATTTCTAATATGTGGTATATGATTATTCTTGTATAATTTACAGAATGTTTCATATTTAACATTTCATATAAATAAATATAATTGTGTTCAGTTGATTAATAAAAGTGTGATTTGTAATTGTAATAAATTAATTGCCATTGATTTCACCATAAGTCAAGTAGGATTATTTAAAAGAAGTAAAAATGTTTAAACTGGTGAAAATTTTCTATATGATTTGGTTATAACAAAGAAAAACAGTAATAATTAAATATGTAATTTTGGAAAAAAATAAGTTTTTGAAAATTAATATTAAAATATTTATCTGATTAATTATAATAGAAATAAAATATATTTTATTTTAAAAAGGATTTAATTTTTCTTATATTAAAAATAATAAAAATGTTTTAATAATATATATATATATATATATATATATATATATATATATATATATATATATATGTATGTATAAATAATTATTTCAATAAAAAACCTAAATGTAGTTCTTTCAAAGATTATAGTTTGCAAACTATAAATATTGTAAAAATCCATTTTTAAGATTAATAGAAATAATTATATAAAGTACATAATTACTTCTTTTAAACAATCTTAAATATTTAGTAAAAATAAATAAACTCTTCATCAAAAATACTACTTTCACTAAATATAATAAAATAAAACAAAATATAACATGAAAATTTTGAAATATAAAAATGTGATAATCTGCACTCATAAAAAAATAGATTTCAATAAAATTATTTTATGTGTATATTTGATATTAGCTGATTTTTCAGTAAACAGAAACAAATATGAATTTTCAGTTGAGTTATTTTAAAATATAGAAACGCAGGTAATTGTACATGACACTTAAAAATGAAATGAATTTTAATTAAAATTTATGGTGAATTGAATATCAGCTTTTTTAATAAATTGAATGCTTTGTAAACTTTTGTTAAATTTACTTTATGGTAGGGGACTGTAACTGAATAGATAATCAGATTTTGAGAATGTTATTATTTTTATAATTGTTTTTTTCTATTTCTATACACTTATAGTTATATTTTACCTTTTTTAGTTACAACATCAGAATTACTGGTTTCATTGTATCTTGCTACATTTGATTTCAATACTTGTACTATCATTAGGTAGAAATATAAATACTGTATCATATCATGTTAAAATCAGTAACTTCGTTATTACTTGAAGGTAGTACAAGTATTAAAACTGATATTAAAAAGATGCACAGAAGTAATAATGTTAAAATCTTTAAAAACATTAAAAATGTTTCATTAAAAATTAGATTATTTGTTAAATCTTTGAAATCAAAATCTATTTCATTTAATATCATATAAATAAGTTCAAACACAATTTTTCATTTTAGAATTATTATTGATTTTCACATATTAATTATTTAATTTACTATTTATTTAAAAAAATATATTTTTATTTTTATATAATTTTTCATTTATCTTTTACTACATTAAAATTTATTTTAAGAAATGTTAATTAAATTTATTATTTCCTTGTATTTATACCTTTTTATTCAAGAATATGATTATTAAATTACTATTTATTATCATTATGTTTAACATTTGTATTATATGTTTTTTAAATACTACAGTTTTTTTAGTAAGAAAATGTCAAAAATGTTTCAATTTCTACATAATGTATTAATTACTTTCTAAAAAAGTAATAAAATATATATAATATATTAAAATTACAAATAAATAAATGAAATTAACTGTAGTCCATATAAAAATTAAGGTCAAATTTTTTCAAATCAATTTTAATATACAATAAATATAAAATAATTTCAAAAATAAATATTAATGTATATATATATATATATATATATATATATATATATATATATATATATATATATATATATATATATATATATATGTATGTATGTATCCATGTATGTATGCATGTATGTGTGTACGTATGTATGTATATATATTATTTAAAAAAATAGTCACACTGACAAAATTTTATTTTATATATGAATAAAATTTTACTAAAATTGGGACAAAAATGTCATGATTAATAAATTAAAAAAAAGAAACACTCATAATTAAGTATTTAACTTAGTTAATATTTTGAGTATAAATAATTCACAAATAACTACTTGTTTATTTTTATATTTCTTATAAAATGTAGACGTTTGTTTTATTATTAAGTATTAAAATATTTACAATTATATTGATTAACAGTTCAGTTTAAGTCCCTAATTAAAGTGTACATATACGTACATTTTTAAATTGTATAAAAATATTATATATATATATATATATATATATATATATATATATATATATATATATATATGCATCATGTATATAAAGTTTTCTTTTTAATTTATATTTATAAGTTAATGTCATTTTTTATTTATGAAAATAAATTCATCATCTAAATGTAATGTATAATAAATTATTCATAATTGTTGTATATTGATATATTATTTAATGTCGAATGTGTGCTGGCACACAAAAGTAATTTATGTATATCTGTAATAATAAACTAAATATTTTATTAAATATTAGTAATAAAATGTTTGTTTAAAAGTTTATTAAGTACAGGTTAAGTAAAATAAATATAACAAATACTATTAAATCTGTATTTATAAAACGAGTGTATTTATATCTTAGTTCTTTTTTTTAGGTTTTGCATGTTCATTTAATTTGTTTAATGAAAAATTTAAAAAAAATATTAGCTAAAAATATAAAAACTTTGTAAAATCTTGACATTTTTTCATACTACATATTTCTTAATATAACCAAAAATAAAAAAAATCGAAGGAATTGAAAAAAATATATAAAAGAGTTTTAAATCAAAATAATTCATTACTTAAGAGTTTTTTATTTTCATTAAAAAGAAACAATTGCCAATTATTTACGCATTTTTTATGAAATCAATTATTTAATTCAGCCCAAAAGCATACTTTGAAATAAATTAAAAATGCATTATTTTAGCAAAAATTAAAATTAAATAATTATGTACACATGTATAACAAAATATTTTCTCGCAATATTTTATATATAGCATTTTATTTCAAATTTTGAAAAACTTCTATTGTATTTATGAAAATTAGATGAAAATGTCTAAATTTAAGCCAAAAGTATTGTTAAACATTATTAATTTATATTAATACTATAATATTTTTTTCTAGAAATTTAAAATATTTATTATCCATATATACAAATATTCAGTCCATTGCAATTTATACATTCATTTTTCAAGTCGAAATGAAGGAATTTTTTTAAAAAAAACGATATTTTGTTTACACTTATAAAATTTCTTGAAAACTACAAGAAATTTGCAATGTATAATTTAGAAAATATATTTTTTTCTGATATAAAAATTATTTGTTCTTATTCAAGAATATTTATTGTTTGATTGAATCAAAAATTCATTTCCATTTTAAATAAAAATTCAGACTCGTATATAAAATATTAATAAATGACTGTATCTAATAATGTATCTATTATTTTATCTAATGAATTTATGCCATTTTTCAAACATTTACAAAATTTATTAGTTTAATAATAATTCAAATATTATTTCCAAAAATCATGCCACTAACAACATATTAATTTATTCTTCAATATTTTTCTTTTTAAAAGCATTTCAGCAAAAAAAAATAGTCAAAAACAACTAATTATTCAATACTTTAATAAAAACTGAGATATTAGAATAGTAATTTCTTTTTAAAAATTAATTAACCATAATACTAAGCTATATTATGTTTCAAATAGTTTCAAAATATAATTCATAAGTATTATAAGAAGATCGAAAAGTATTTTGCAAATACCTCTTTATACAGACAAATGCATATATATATATATATATATATATATATATATATATATATATATATATATATATATATATATATATATATATATATGTATATATAATATTTCACAGATTTTAAGATAAAAAAAAACACTATTACATTGCTTTATTTTCAAACTTCGTTATTGTAGTAATATTTTGAGATTTTCAAAACTAAAGATTTCATATGATTTTAAAAGTTACTTTTTCCTAAAAACTAATTCAATGAAAAATTTTATTTCTATATATTTTAAATAAAAATATGTTATATTTAATTTAATTAAAAATTGTATATATTTTTCTTTATTTAACACAATTTTATAAAAGAAAAAATAAGATTTTTTATATTTAACTTTAATGTAAAGTATTAAGTATGTTTTGACTGACGATATCTGCTCAAATCATTCTGAGAATTATAATATGGAAATATTAATATATTTTTCATTATCATTATGGAAAATAATGTTGATATTAATATTTTTTTATATTCCATTTAAAATATTGATATTTTTCTGTTAGTTGAATTATTTTTTAATAACCAATTTAATGTCAAAATTGCCGCTTTTGTTGTCTATTACATAAGATAGATTATATGCACCAATCAGAAATCGACATTTACTTTCATAACTTTTTACAGTCACTTGACTGTAGAAACCAAGCAAATTTAGTAGTATTTTAATGTTTACTAAATTATATTGTGTTTGTGGAGTGAAAAGATATGTGAAAATAATGAAAAGTAAGTAATATTTAATACAAATTTGCAAAATAAATGTTCCTAGTATAAGAATTGATAAAAATAAAATAATTTTTGAATAATTCTAAAAAAATAGTTATGAAATAAGTTTGTTCTTTCATGAAAGTTTTGAAATAATTCTTATTTTTTATTATATTATACTGTCAATGTAAAAATTGTTTTTAATAATATTATAATTATTTATATATATATATATATATATATATATATATATATATATATATATATATATATATATATATATATATATATATATATATATATATATATATATATATATATATATATATATATATATATATATATATATATATATATATATATATATATAATAGAAATCATATTAACGCTATCATAAAAGTCTATATCAGCCCAATGCCCGATGAAGCCTCATTGAATGTTACTGGCTCCGATTAGCTCTCCTTGAATATTTTTTCAAGATTCTTCAATTGTTACCTTTTTGTAGCTTATCTCATCTGAACCTTGCTTTCACTATTCTTGATCATTTCATCCCTCCATTTTTAATAGGGTCTTTTCTTTGTTATTTTTATCTCTTGATTTCTATTCCATAATGTTTTTTTTGCCAATCTACTACCTTCTTACTATATGTCCTGTCCATACCCATTTCATCAATTTTATTTGTTCTTTTATATCAGTTACTCGTACTGTTCTCATATTCATTTACAATTTTTCTAATCACGTTTAGAATTTTTTAACATTCTTTTCTTGCTTCCCTGGATTGTCAAAAGTTTTGCCTTTATTTTTGCTTTCAATTTCTAAGTTTCTAACCCATAAATACAAGCAGGTAGTATATATTAGTTATATACTTTTTATTATATATATATATATATATATATATATATATATATATACACATACATACATACATATATATGTAAACACAGAAAGACCTACATATATATATATATATATAGATATATATATATATATATATATATATATACATACATATATATATATATATATATATATATATATATCATCGTCATCATCATCATCATCAAACCCATATCAATCCACTACTGGACGAAAGCCTCAATGAATTCTACCATTCACTGGTATTTGGTCATATTCACCACACTGACCAAGCAGATTGGTGAAGATTTTTTATTCGGGGTTTTTATATATATATATATATATATATATATATATATATATATATATATATATATATATATATATATATATATACACAAAATATAAAATATTAACAAAATATATATATAATTATATATATATATATATATATACACAAAATTTATCTTTATAGCTTAATAGAATAAAAAATAAATATTGTTCTAAAATCATTTTAATGGAAGAAGAAAACTATTTGATAATTTATTTTTTGAAAAAGTATTCGAACTTTTCTAATTCATATATAAAAATTAATAAGTTTTTTAAGGTAACTTTTTGTAAATATATAAAATTTTAAATATGATTATAATTAATAATAAAATAATAAATCAGATTCAATTTCGAAAATTTATTTAATATTAACATCACAATATTATGAGAAACATTTTGGAATTACACTTGTTTTAATTGTATAATCAAATAATTTCTATTTTCTCATTTATAGTTAATTGTCTGTTTTCATATTAAAGTAGCTGTCATATATCTTTGTGCAAATATTAATGATATTAAACACCCTTGTTATCTACAGTGATTACAGCAAATGTCTCATTTACTAAAATAAGATTTACACATTGATAATGATTCAGTTACATTATTAGAGTTAAATTAACATTTAAAAACATTTATTAGGAAGCAACAATTTTCAGATGGGTTTATAATACTAATTAAAAATTAATGCTGTGCTAATGTTTTTAAATATTAACTCATATATTTTAGATTATGCAAAAATATAGTTTGAATTAATTGAAAATATTTATTTTCAACTATTTTTCTTTTAAAAAAAAATATTTATTATAATATACACATAAATATACATAGACTGGTCCTCAATCTTTCAATTAACATTTAGCTGCATCACTCATTTTTGAAACATTAATACATTATGTAAAATATAAAGCAATAAGCAATTTATAAGTACTTCTCAAATAAATGGTTGTATTAAAAACACTTCATAACAAATGAAACTTTATATTGATATTTTTATCAGTAAGTTTAATTTTTTAATTGATAAAATTTTCAATTTAATATTTTTATTTTAAAAAATACTAATTATAAAGAATATTTTTTAGTTTTATATATATATATATATATATATATATATATATATATATATATATATATATCATGTATTTTACATACTAAATAAAATATCAATAATTGTTAAAAAATATAGTTAAATTGAATCATAAAGTTATTTTATGAAAGGAGTGTAATAATCTTATCTGTATTGAAATTTTATACTTAATGATTTTTGTATATTAGGTATTACTAATATGTTAAAACACAACCTGTATTAGATTTCAATATTGAATTATATTGTTATGGTAAAGCGTAATCTATGTATGAACTGTTTATTTATAATTAATTATAAAATTTAAAAAAAAAATATTCATTATTAATTTGACATTGCTAATACTGTTAAATTTAATTGCTTTTTAAGCTCATATAATTAAAGAAATGTATTATTGTTCATCCACACCATTGTTCGTCTTCTATTTTAAGTACCATAACTTCTTCAGTTTTATTACGTATGAATGAAAGAGCAGATAAATTTCCTGTAACTCTGTATTTATCAGATCCAGCTTTATTTGCTTCATCCTATATATATATATTTTAAGAAAAGAAATATAAAATATATTTTATGTTTCATAACTTTATACAAGTCATTACCTCTGTTACAGAAAAAGTAAGAGCATTATTTTCTATGTGTGGTATAGCAACAATTGAATCCAATTGCGTAGTCCATTCAATTTCCCAAGTTCCCCATGTTTGTTTCTTCCGTAATACATAAACATTACTAAAATTTAAAAAAAAATCAGTGTGATGTTTTGTTCTTTAAAATTATTTTTAGCTATTTTTAAAGTGCACAATTGTATTAGAATAAAATATACATACTCAAAACTTATTACTATAAATTTCTTAGTTTCCATATCTATAACTGCATGTGCCCAATATTTTTCAGTTGAAGACATAGAAACTTTTGATAATAGTAATATTCCTAATGCCTGTTTTACACAAAATGGAAATAGTCGATGACGATCATAAACTCTAGGTAAACGAGTGCGTAACATAACATTAGGATTAAATTGAATAGTTCGTTTGATGATATCTAAAGCTACAGCTGTACAGTCTGTCATACCATGAGTTTTCAAACCCAGTAAAATTCGATACATATTTTTAAATAAGTTATCGTTCGATTCTGGTTCACACAAACCACCAATCATAAGAGTCGCTTCTATTAAGTCTGATGACTGTCGTTTTTCTAATTGTAATCGTTTTGTTAATGGGAATGGAGGAGCAGCATGTGGTAGTTCTGCTCCTCGCACATGGCCTAAAAGACGTCTTGCAGCATCTGCTAAACTTCCAGCACTGCTTGCATCAACAAATACAGACATTGTAGATCCGCCTACATCTCTAGGATTAAGTAACACTGGTTGTCCAAATACAAGTGTATAAATTTGTTGCATAAAATTGCATACATAATGTTGTTTTAATTCACTGCTAAGTAAAGCCAATGTTGCATGAACATCTTTTACTTCATGAGGAGATATTCTGAAACAATCATTTTAAATTAAAAATAAAACATACTCAAATTATACATATGCAAATAATTTTTACCTAAGTACAACTGGCTTATTTTGTACACGTGAAATATCCCAGTTATGTAGTAAATGAATTATTGGCCATGCACTTAATTGTACGTTAAACGATGATAAATTAATTCTGTGAATTCGCCATGCCGGTTTGTTATCTTTCTGTAAAATTGCTCCACGAATAACTTTCAGATCTGATTTTGCACATGCTGCTTGATCATGTTGAAACACTAATGTGTGAAATAGTTTAATAATTTGTTCAGTAAATGCTTGTTCTAATTGAATACAAAAATCACTCATCCGTATGCTAGAAGAATAAATAGCATTATATCTCCAAGACCATAGTGATGATACTTCTATACTAGGAATTTTTTCAACACTGAAATGTAGTACTGTTGGCCACTTAGCTTCAGTCAGTTGATTATCTATTTGACATGTTTGAATTTCGATATGGATATAACTATTTTCATTTCCATGTCTATACTGTGCCCAAAAACCAGGATTATATGTACGTTTTAAATCTCCATAAAAAGGTTTCAACAATAACATTCTATTCAAATCAATCTCTAAGAAATCTTTTAATGTACATTTTTCTTTATTCATTTGATATTGATCTTCTAGCCAAGCTGATAAATCAGGAGTTAATTCTTTCCATCGATGTGAAACATAAACTTCCCATATTGTTGGACGATCGGTAATACTTAAATAAGTTAGTTCACGCATTTCATCAGTACAAATAGACAATCCTAATCCATGTAATGAAATGCATATTTCAAAACGAGCCCTGTCAGTATGACAGTATCGTGCCATTGTCCGAGAACTTTGCGTAAATAAAACAGTTCGTTGAAATTCATCCATAAATGAAGTCCAAAGAACATGTACTTTTGCTCCATGACCATCCTCTACGAATTGACTTCCTTCCCTTAAAAAAAATTACATAGTTACAGTATATGACTATAAATAACATTATTTTTTTGTTAATATTTTTCATTTACTATGTAATATATGATTTATTTATTTTTTTGATAAATTAAAATAATAAATTTACCCATCTTCAGTAAAGTTAAGTTCAAATCCTCGACCTTTATTATTATATACATTCCACATTAAATGTCTATCAGCACTAGGATCATCCCATGTATATAATAAAGAATGCCCTGCACTGAGTAAAGCAGTCTGTCCAAGACCTCTTTGTGTAAATTTAAGAAAAATGTCTCTACACCTGTTAATTAAAAGCACAGGTGCATCGCCTTTACGATACGGATTGAATGTAATTTTATACGGTGTAATATCGCCTCCTGTGACGGAAACGCATAATGCCGGTGCCGTTCTTTCCATACGTAAAACCGTACGATGAGTCCAAGCAATAGGAAAACGTTGAGACACAGCACGTCCATCTTCATATTTAACGTACATGTGCATAGAATCTGTGTCAGGCCAGTAAGGAATGGATTCTTCTGGAGCAATATCGAGCCAGAGATCTGCATGCTCATTTTCCTCCATAAATCTTCAAGTATTAAATATAATAATTTATAATATTTGTATGTGTACTTATATTTATATGTATAGATAATAATTTCTTAATCATGGTTTACCTTAAACGTACTGGCATACAGTTACATACTACAAATAGTGGATGTAAAATAATCAAATTTGTAAGAGGTGTTGCTTGTGCTCGTTTCACACTTAATAATAATCGATAACGTTTTCGTCTAGTATGGTCTCTGCAAAGAACACGACCAGTACAACCTACAGTATCAATAGGAAAGGCAGTGGACCAACTTGCTTGAGCTACTTTTAGTCTAACTGATTTGCGACGTGCTCCTTTAGGCCATGACCATAGTGCTGGTTCATCTCCTCTTATGGAACAAACAATGTCAGATCCACAGCTCTTTAAAGTAAAAAGTTATTTATTAGTTTAAATAATAATAACATCTCTACTATAAAAAAATAAATACTATATATATATATATATATGTATGTATGTATGTATGTACGTACGTACATATACACACACACATTATACTTATACATATACTCACCCTAATTTGAAGGTCAAGACCTGTATGATTAATTAACCAATAAGGAGAATGAATATATAAACAACAAGTAGCAGCTTGTGTATTCCAATCTGCACGTACAATTAAATTAAGACGTTCAGATCCTGCATCAACACAATTCATTGATAATGAACGCTGAGTAAATTCTTTCTCAAATACCAAAGAGCCAGTCCAAATTAAGCCAGTGTATTGAAATTGTAATTCTAACTATAAATTAAATAAACAATTAATAATAATAATAAACGATTATATAAAAAGTTTCAATAAATAATATAAATAGTATTTTTATATTTTAAATATTTATATTTAAAATGTTCAATTATTTTCATTAATTTTAATACCACTCAACTTTTAAACTACTTCATTTTCATATACATTTTTTTTTATTATTAATAATTAGAAGGTACTTTTTTATTTATTTTTCGTTAAATAATAAATATAAAAACAATAAAATACCTTCACTTCTATTAACGGATTTATTTCATATAAAATATGTTGTGCTCCAGCTTCAATAGGGATATTTTGTGTACATCCAGGTAATTTGAAATGTAAAATCCTTGGTAAGCAATTGTAAAGTATTAATGGAGGATATAAAACTAATGTATAATGCGGTACTGACGATGGAACAATTTGTGTTAAAGCAGTACCAGGATGAAGTGCCACTCCAACATAAAATGCACCTTTGTTAGTATCTTTAAGATTACATTGTTCTACATGTGGTGTTTCTAAATCGGCCCAATACAAACCCTCTTCTGACAAATTACAACTAAAAAAATATTTTTGAAAATATGCAACAAACTTTATTTATTATATTACTTACTCAAGATGTGGAGGTTGTATAAAAAGTCTACAATGATATGCAATAAATAATGGTATATCATATGTTTGTTGTGGCTGCAAAAGTATTAAACGCATACTTCCTTGAAATGGATTAATTGGTTCACCTAATAAAGTGACATTCAAATGTTGCAATTTTTCAGCATCATAAAATATTGCCAATACATGAAATGTTTCATTTCTAATCTGTAAATAAATTTATTGAAAATATTAAGTTAGTAATACAATAATCTACATATATATTTATAAGTACATATAATATGTGTTTGTGAATAGGTATACACACACACACACACAAAGTTTGTGGGTTTTTTTTTATTATATATTTGATTCCAAAATTAATACTTACAAATAATTTTTATTGATGTTTTAACTTACCTGTAAAGGTGATCTTATTGTAATTGTATGATCAAATTGTTTCAAATCTGAATCAATAATAATATGATAAGCTGTATCATGTAAAGGTGGTTGTAGCCGTAATAATTTTGAACAAGTACGACTAGGACAAGATAATGATAGCTCAGCTAGTCCAGGAACTTTTATGTGTAACTTCAATTTTGTTAATTTTTTATATAGTTCTGTTGCTGATTGTTCATGAAATAAAAACGCATCTTCATATTGATAAATTTCTTCAAATGATTCATGATGTACTGGACTTTCTTCTGGACTGCTCACTGTTGATTCATTATTTGATTTCATTGTGGAATATAAAACTATATTATTACTATCACATAATTCAATAACACAATCTGGTCCTAAATTATTATTTAAATTATATGGACTAGAAAAATGTTGTGTGTGAGTGAAATCAGAATCACACAGTACAGAAATAAGTTGCATTAGAACATTTATTGACTGATGTGTCATCGTCAACTCTAAAGTATTACTTGAATCAACAACAATGTAAGTTGCTGTTTCGTTTACATCATTATTGTGAAATTCAGATAGAATCTCTTGTTTTTCACTTGAATCAGATTGTTTACTTGCTACTGTTGAATTTGAAGATTCTGAATCAGTATTTGCTTCTTCGCTAGAGTCACTAGTAAAAATGTACAGATTTAATAAATATCCTATTTATCACCAAAAAAATTTGTAGTAATTTTTCATTAATGATTTATTTTACCTGGTAAATAAGTAAGTTAATGATGATGTCAATTTTTCAAGAATATCTTCATCACAATCCGACTCTGATTCATAGACTGGTGGAGTTGGTACTCTATAAGATTGATCTAAATTAGGATGCATAAAAGTCATTGCTTCTCCTGCATCACTATCACTATCGGCAGAAGTATCAGAAACATTTGTAGGTCCTTGTGAATGTACTGAACGTGATGGAGTTCGTTTTTCCACTTTAGAAGATGCTCCAGATATAGGCAAAGAAACAGCTTGAAAGATACTAACTGTCATTCGATATGGCTGATTCAATTTTATTAGTGGTTCTATCAGAGGCTCCCATGAAGCATTACTTTCATTATAGTAACTTGCTTGAATTGACAAATTTATAGTGTAATGATCTTGTAATTCCATATCACATGATGATTTTATTATAATGACAGGAACATTTCTTTGCATTTTTCCATATGAAAATATTATCAGCACATTAGGAGCTAGCATTTTTATTATATTATTTGAAAATTGTATATTTCGAGGTAAATGTAAAGATTGAATTTCAGTAATATCTTCTGAAAGTTTCTGTGGAAACCACATTTTTTCAGAATATTCTATTTCTTCAGAAGAATTTTCATGAGAATAAAGATTTGAAATTGAAGACTGCATTTCTTTTATCATAAATAAAATTGTATGTACAATTTCTGGACTAATAAATGTTTTAATTTCAGATAAAACAATTGAGGTTTCCATAAAATCTTCACATATTCTATGTTGCATAATAAAACTACATGGTGATATTATCCAGTACGTATCTTGATGAATTAAAAATTTAATATAAAAATTTTCTATTGAAAGACAACTTTGAATTCCTAAATTAAATCGTACATCTGTTCCAAAACATAATTGATAAGCATTGTCTTGTGAAGCTATTGTCAGATGTGGTTCTGTTATTCGGATTAAAACATTTGTCATTGGTCCATCACAAATAATATTATCTCCTTCATATCCATGATTTTCAACTCCTCCATCTGGAGGCCATTCGCTAACAATACAGCCTAGTGTAAAAAGATGTAATTGTGTAATAAGTATTGTACTTAAAACAATATCTAATTTTTCCCAAATTATTTCTAAATGATTAAATTTAGGAAAATTTTGATGATACATTATATGAATAGTTGACTCCTCTGTTGTTTCAAGTTCACTAAAAAATGCATATTGACTATTTTAATTTATATTGCACATTAATTATTTTTAGAAAAAAATAATAATAGTTCATTGTTTGAATAAAAATTTACCTGATTTTGTCTGATTTAAGATCTTTAAAAAAAATTGAATGCATTATCACTTCCATTTTCCAACTATTATCAGTATACAAAACAATAGATGTAGATGTTTCTTTACACCCAATTCGACATAAAGCTTGATTTATATCTCTTACAGGTGAACTCATAATATCATCAGAATCACTAACTAATTCCAATTGAAATCCATCCATGCAGAATTTTAAAGAAAGTTTTTGTTTAATATCACAATTTTGTGAAAGAAACGCCTGCAACTCGTACATACGAATATCTTGAGATCTATGATCAGAAGCTACACATGTAATAGGTAAGTGTTCTGTACAAATTGCAAATAAGGTAGAAATATCTCTTTGTCCAAGTGTGACACTCAACATATCTACTGATCCATGTATCGACCATGCTGGATCACCTCCTTGTACTGCATGTTTAACATCGAATCGTATAGATAATGAATCTAGTAAAGTTCCTTGAACTTGCAATGAGCCAGCTAAAGTCATTACTGCTCTTGATGCTCCAGTTCCTTCAATTCGAATAAGAGCATTATCAAATACATTTGATTGATTGTCAGAAAAGAAATTTTCAATGGTTATGTCTCCGGTATTTATAACAATCACATTTGGAGAATCTGCTTTTTGTGGAATTAGAATAGTGGCTCCGCCAAGTTGTATTGACATTAAGAGTTTAGTACGTAACAGTAATCTCATCACATTATCAAGATAACGGGATAGAAATGATCTCAACGGCAAAGGATCGAGAAACAATTCAAGTCCAAGAGCTCCTACCGGAGCGATGTGTAATCTTCCTAACTGTAGTCGTAAGTTTCCATCGCATGCGACGCTCGCGCCGTGCTTCGGAGCTTGTAGAATATGTGAAGCATGTCCAACGTACTTAACATCCAAAACATAGTCGTCTTCCATTGAAATGATCTAGGAAATATGGTCACGATGTTATTCGATGGCTGCAACCATATTTGAAGTCAAAAAATATATGCTATGCTACCTATTTACAATCAGTCACTAATCTTAAGCAAAGCATAAGTCATGCACTAAAGGTGGACATAACTTAATGTCTTATATGAATTGATAAATTTACATTCATCAGTCAGATTTACCAAAAATCAAATAATTAATAATAAAGTTTAATCATGAATAAAGTTATACAACAATTTAAATTTAAATCCACAGTCATACAGTTGTACATACATACGCCTAAATTTTTAAATTAATCCTTTGAATGTAACTTATCAACATTTTTCAAGTAACACTATGACTAGTCCACCTAATGTTTCCAAATATTACAAATATATTTACTTTAGGATACAAAGTTATTTGTCGAAGATCTTCAACGGTGAGTGCATTTATAAAAAGTTTTAATTGAAATTTTTCATTGGCTCGAAACACACAATCATACTCAAGACCTTTAAAATATAATTCAAGTAATTCTGCACTCGAATCTGCAAGGCAAATTCGTACAGAACCTATTCGAACAGATCTACTAAATTTCACAGCTCCTGGAGGAACAGGTGGATCTTCCTCATTAATGTGAAAACGGTTCAAAAAGGTAGTCATTCTGCGTCGCGCTCGTGATCCACGTACTCGGTCTGATAGTTTTCTCAAATGCTTCAGAGCAGCTTTACATGCATCTGATCGCCAGCAAATTCTTAAATGACCTATATCAATAACATAAGAACATTCCACTGATCGAAAATGAGATCGAAAATCTGGACAATTAGCTTGTACTTTTCGAAATAAAATACACAAAATTTCTCTTCCTGGGCAACTAGAAATGATTTCTAAATACTGCCCAGAAGTACCTTTGTGTAGTTGTTCATTTAAAAGTAAACTTTCCACACTGAATTGTAATGCTGGACCGTATGCTAAAAAAGCTGCATCAACGCAAATACAACCTGCACGTAATTGAAGATATATGCGTTCATTACGCCCTTCTGCTCTTAATATCGTTATACAACATTCATTAATAACACAACGTAATAATTTAACGATAGGGTTAGATGGTGAAATATTGTCTTCGAAACCAGGTAAATCGATATTACAAGCCCATTCTTCTTCCCCCACATCACTTATTTCAGAAGAAGTAGTTCTGTGTAATAAAAATTATAATGTAATAAAAATTGAAATTTTATTACTTACTTGTAACTCACACAGTAAAAACAATTTTGATAAAACCGATTTTACAGATATTTAATTAATAAATAACACAAAATATGAAAATAATAATTATATGAAAATATATTTCATATTAATTTTGAATAAAAATTCAGTTTGTTTTCAATAAATAATATTTTAAATTATTATTAACGAATTTATTCTTGGTAAATTTTAAAAAAATTCCCACTAATAAAAACATTTTAACTTTTAAGTTATTCATAATTGAAATAATACAGTTACTACTTATATTATACTACAATAAATCTATAATTATTGTACATTAACAATTATTGTAGTACAGTTACTATTTCCATAACAGAACTCAATAAACTAATTAAAAACTAATTACCGTTCTACATCTGTAGTAGAATTAATTATAATGGAACTATCGGCACTTTTTGAAGATTCTAATTTCCATCTCATTTCTGCAACTTCAGTCTTTTCAGATTGTTCAATCATTTCATCTAATTTCCATTCAGATTCTAACTGTTCTTGAATTTTATTAAGTTGTTTTGGTAAAGGAATATGGCCAATTAAATTGAGTAACATATTTAGTTTAGCAGCTGATATTAAAATTTTAAGACTAGATATAGAAACATTTATTTTGTACCTAAAATGAATATATATGTATGCGTGTCTGTTTATATATATATATATATATATATATATATATATATATATATATATATATATATATATATATATATATATATATATATATATATATATACATATATATATATATATATATATATATATATATATATATATATATATATATATATATATATATATATATATATATATATATATATATATATATATATATATATATATATATATATATATATACATACATACATACATACATGCACACTCATACAATAAAGTGCACATATAAAAAATAACTACAATATTATCATTTATCTAGACTAGATGATTAGTAAAGATGAATTATTCACTAATAAAATGAACAGAAGAATAAAAACAAGTTGAATTTGGATGAAATATCTCAATAATTAAATTAAACAAATGTTGAGATATTTCTGTTTAAAGAAAAAAATATTAAATTTATCTTCAATATTGAAACTAGAACTTCAGACATCTTAGATAAGTATGGAAAAATACATACTAGGAATTGCAAGAAGAGATGAATAGAATGGATTCAAAAACAAGTATGAGTCACCAGCATAATATGAAGAGTAAAGAGTGTAAAGTAACAATGAGTAGCATATTTTATAAGAAGAAACTACAACCAGCAGACAATAAAAATTAAAAAATATAAAAAGACTAAGAAAAATACCATTGAACAGATAGGACAATTATATCATGAATTTTATTGAAAATTGAAGAAAGATAAAGCAATGGTTCATTTGAATTGAAAGAATTTGAAAAAGACTTTAATATTAATAGACAATGAATCAGTAGAGATAAATTATGATAATGATAACATTTGATATATATGATAAATTTTATATGCATATACATATAAATATAACACTTACAATGGTAATCGTTTATCTGAAGGTCTTATACTTATTAAAATAAGTAAGTCAATAAAAAATTTAGGAATAACATGTAAAGGTGAATCTTGTATTGTCAAAGCTTCTCGCCATGCATCACCACCATCAGCGATCAATATTTGTGAATCAGTAAACACAAAATGCCAGCGAGTATACATATGTTCTTCAAGTTCAGCGAGACCAGCACTTGGTTCTGGATCATGTGAAGGTTCGCGACTAATTTGAATTCTTCCAAGTTCAAATATTAAAATACTGCCAGATGCTCTAGAATAATAATAATAAACATTATTATTTCTGAAATAAGATATATTCTTTCAAAAAACTTTTGGAATTAAATATTTCATTAAATACATTCCAATATATGAATTTAATATTATTAATAAATAAGTTATATTATATTAATATCATACTTCTGTAAACATCCAGATTCAGGTATAACTAAACGAGGAGTTTTAATATCTACATTTATTGTAAGATCCAATGATAAGTGATACTGAAGGTTTTTTATTTTTTTCCATAATGATGACAATTGCATATATACCATAAAATGTGATAATAGTTCTGTTAATAAATACTAAAAAAAAATAATTTTCATAAATTTATAGCATTTCATGTTTAAAAATCTTTAATGCACCTACTTCATTATATACAAATTCTAGAGATTCTAAATGTCCCTTTATTGATTCACATTGGTTAACTTGATTTAAATTAATCATTATAGTAAATAATGGGGTAGGAGAATCATAACTTGCTGGACCAATAATCGGAGATAAATGTCCTTCATAACTCATTCCTTCAATAAGTAATGTATGAAGACTAATTGATATATTTCCATGTTGAGCACAAATAGCTAATTGTGACAAATGAGCACAGAGAATTTCCTGGCACTCATTCCATAAACTAATTGATGAATTACCAATAGCGATGTTAATTTTAAGGCCTAAAACAATAAATTTTAATAACTTGTATATTATATATTTATATATATATATATATATATATATATATATATATATATATATATATATATATATATATATATATATATATATATATATATATATATATATATATATATATATATATATATATATATATGTATATATATATATATATATATATATATTATATGCATACATGTTAAATTATGTATAAAATTACTTACTTAATATTAAAAGATTCATCTTTATTATAATCATCTTTTGATAAGATTGAAGACTTTGTATTATCATTTGTTTTGAGTTGCTGTTGTAACTAAAAATGTAAATTATATATATATATATATATATATATATATATATATATATATATATATATATATTTGTGTATGTATGTATGTATATATTATTTAAAATATTTATAATTAAAAAATGCATTAACATAAGTTATAAAAAAACTCATAATTTACCAAAATATGTGCGTGATGACGAGCAATTACAATGTTAGTTAATGTTAATTCATCTTCAAATTTCAATAAATCCATTTTTTGTTCTGTGTCTGTTGGATTTAATAAAACTTTCATGTATGCATCTCTATATTCTTTGTATATTTTACGAATTTTCGATATATGCTGCCAGGTGTAAGGTCTAACACGTTGTTTTAATACAGCCAAATAAGAATATTTCCACCAAGAACACATATCAGAAGAAACTGATACAGCTGGTCGTATTGAAATCCACCTCCGACATAATCTAGCATAATGTAACATTTCACAGACTTTCTTCATTGATTCCATATTTTTACATGACATTTGAATAACACAGTCACTAACAGACATATCAATTCGTATTTGAGCTTCATTTAGAGTAATCTTCATTTTTAATAGTATTGGTTTTAAAACTGAAAATTAATGAAGATAATGATAATTTGAAATTTTTTTTAGAATAAATTTTATTTAAAAACTAATAATTATTTATACTAAATTTATTATGTATGTCATAATCAAATATATTTTTCAATTAATATTATAATTTATCGATTTTATTATTATAATAAAATATTTTTTTAAAAAGAATATAAAAATTTAATTATATACATATCTATTTATATAGATTTAAAAATCTGTACACGTACTGAAATCGAATTGACGTCCATACATACGAAACACTTCAAGACCACGTGCCATTTCATTTCTCCATGAATACGGATCATTGATTGATACACCTCCTTCCCATTCTGAATCCCAGTATATAGAAAATGATTCCATTTTTACCACTTGAAATGCAGTATTGACATTCGGTTGTCCATTTAAAGGTTTCCATTTACTTAAAAATATTTCTTTATAAGTAATACTTACAGATTTGTATAAAATATTCAATAAAATAAGTATAGAATTTACATACTTATCCGTTGTGTATATCGATAATGTTTGTAAGCATAATCCACATGCGGCGTGACTTGAATCATCTTCATAACGAACATGAACATCGCTGAGAGTAATTTGAATGTTATTTAATAATGCAGAAATTATTTTTTGTTTTAATCCTTCGTTTGAATTTATGAGTGCATTTTGTCTAGCAGCTCGTATGAGTCGTTTTTCTCGAGTTACAGCATCACCTTGTGTACATGGTTCTGCCACAAGCCACACTCCTTTTATGTTAACTACGACCGGTTGTGTTCCTAACAATGACCATGGTATACTTATAGAGATAGATTCAATTTTTCCATATTTAACAGCGATGGGAAGATTGACTTCATACTGAATGAAATTATGAAAAATTGAAATAGTTATAAGCGAACAGCACAGGTAATCGTTCATTTTATACATACCAAAGCTTCCGGTTTTATTATGAGATCTGCTAATCTCACATCGCCTGAGAATATACCAACATTTAAGTGTTCAGTATCTAAATCTAATACGTATTTACCTAAATAATGATTTAAAATTCGAGCAAATGCACTTTCAAGCATTTTGAAACAATTATATCCTACAATTAATTTTATTTATATTGTTTAATATCACATTCTGAATAAATATTATACTGCATAATTGTATCGAAATAAATATTTTAAATAATACACTCTTTTAATTCATATTTATATTAATTATTCTGTAATAAAACTTAATGATGAACATTTTAGATAAAATATTGATTTTGTGTGCCTATTCTTCCTAACTTTACACTCGAGCCGCCACTGGTATTGTCTTCGGCTGTTTTCGGAATTTTGTCGGCTAAATGTCAATTTGACATTTCAAACATACTCTAACTTCACGAATAAACAATTCACTCAAGTATTATATATTTGCATATATGAATGCAAAATACATTCATATTGTATATTAATGCAAGAGTGTGTGTTTTTATGAACGTATGTAAATGTGTGTATGCGTTACACACGTATATATATACATATACACAACACACATATATACATATTTTTATATGAATGCTATACTATCTTATAATATATATATATATATATATATAATATAATATAATATAATATACACACATACACACACGAACATACACACATATACATATTTTTATGTATATATCTGTTACTATCTTATAAGTTTTGTATTTGATCATCTTTATCTGACAAAAATATCACAAAATTACTCTTTAATATGATTTATTTTATAGGTCATGAGTTTGATTCTATTGATAATGCTTTCTTAAATGAGTAAAATATGTGTAATTTTATTTTGTTTACACTTAGTGGTTGATCTATTTTACAATGAATTATTTTAATATAAAATGATGTGTAAATATATTTTTCTAACTGTGAAAAATTTATTAAAAACTGCTCAATTTATAAAACTAATTTATGTAAATATATAAAATATTTTAATGCCAATCACCAAAAGTGTTACATCAGTAAGAAAATCTAATAATAGTTTTATATTTTTCATTATTAATTCATTTATTGTAACAGGAAAAGAAAAAAGCGTATCGGACAAGAGGTAAATCTGCGACATCTCGCAGTATAGATGTTGAAAAAGACTCATCGCATAAGACGTTCTTGACTATTGCTCCGGCGTTACCAAACGTTTCTAATTTATCAGACGTACAGAAAACACAAAATCGATCAAACACTACATTAGACGTTAACACAAGTTTATGTAACCCTTTAGAAGATGGAAAATTTTACTCAGGAGATACAGTTTGCTTACAGACTTCTTCAGATGGAAAAATTCATGCATTTAGAACTGAAAACGAAAAGGAAAGTCATCCAGATAGGATAAGTTTGGATAGGTAAGGATGTCTGTAATCAGTTATTAAATATTTTATGTAAAAACCTAATTTTTGTAGACGAGGTCTTTCTTTACTACCAATTATAGATGGAGAACAAAAATTACGTTTATTGTCATTACAACATAATATGCTGATTAAACTAGATGGATTACATGCACAGAATTTTAATCACCTTATTTTTTTTGATATCTATGATAATCAATTAGAGCGTATTAGTTCACTCGATACGTTAGTAAATCTTCGTGTGTTATTAATGGGAAAAAATAGGATAAAACGAATAGAAGGTTTAAAATCACTTACGAAATTGGAAGTACTAGATCTTCATGGAAATCAAATAAGTCATATTTCTGGTTTGTCGACCCTATCGGAATTGAAAGTTTTAAATTTAGCTGGTAATCAAATTAAAATCATCGGTGTCAATGATCTCAAAGGATTGAGTTCATTACGTGAAATGAATTTACGGAGAAATAAAATTAGAAAATTATTAGGTTTTGGTGAAACACCACAACTTGAAAAATTATTTTTAAGTAATAATGATATGCAAAAGTAAGTAGGATTACACTTAATTTGTCAGTTTAAATAAATATCAGATAATATTATTAGTGGTTTTTTTTTTTTTTTTTTAGTGTTGAAGACATAAGTAGCATTGCAAAAGCAACAAGTTTACGGGAAATTACTATCGATAATAATCCAATATCAATGGGTGGTGACTGTATATCTTTTTTAGTTTCTTATTTACCAAGTTTAACATTATTAAGTTCAATGCAAGTAACCGAACAAGTTCGTAAAGTAGCGTTAACATGGCGTCGTAGTAAAGAAATTTCGAATGCAGCATTTATGGATCTTACTAGTGACGTTTCACGTAGTGTGCGAAGAGAAGAAGTTATTTCGAATGCGAGAACAAACTGGGAATTACTACGTTCACAAACCAAATGCCTTACTTCAAATGCAACAAATGTTTTATCTAAAGATTTTAAGGTCGAATGTGATTTTGTTATAACTCCTATAAATAATCCAGAAATCAACAATTCTACCTCATTAATTCCTAAGAATTCGTCTAATAATACTAATTTTAATGCCATAAGCAATAAAGCTCATCTATCACGTCGAAGTCAGTCACAAGACACAGATAATTCTCAAAATACTTCTTCTTCAAATACTTCTACAGGAGATTTTTTTAGATTACCACCTCTTTTGTTACCTATCATAAATAACATGGAAAAGAAGAACAATATTCAGAATATTAATGATTTAAACTTTAATAATGTTCATCGTTGGGAAAGTTTGTCGAGTGTTAGTCCAAATATTGATAGTTCTGTTAGTTCCTTACCGAGTAGCATAAGCAGTACAAGTGATGAAGATGAAAGTGAAACAGAATTGAAAAATAAAATTTCTACTCCGGTGAAAGACTCGAATAAACCTTTAACTACACCAAAATTACCTACCGTAGAACCAGAGTTGAAAATAACATCTTCCTTTCCGCAATCTGATAATTGCAGTAATTTATCTATCGGTACATCATCTAATAATTCATTTATTGCCGGTTCTTCATGTAGTGAAACAACGAACAGTAGTAACGATGGAAATTCAGTTCGTAAATCCGATTCGAAAAGAAGCATAAAAAGTGCAACGTCTAATCGACGTCAATGCAATCCTAAGTTAGGAAATCGTGCAGTCACTGCTAAACCAAAACAAAAACAAGTTACAAACCATCCGTGTCCCTCTACACAAGGAAAAGATAGAGAACAAGGTATAAAAATAATATGTACAGTAATTAAAAAAAAAAATTATTTATTTTCATATATGATTTTCAGGAGGGGATTATTTAGTAGAGATATCTGGTAGATATTTAAATGTATTTGGTCAAGGAGCATTAAGATTTATAGATAGACCTTGGAACTCCCAGAAAGCTAATGACGTCAATACAGTAAAATTTACTTATGTTAATTTTAATAACATTGTGCCAGTTTTTAATAAATTAAGAAATAGATTTCCAAATGCAGATCATTTTGTTTTTCGGGAAACTAATATTAATTGCTTAGGTCAACTAAATGCACTCGCAGAAGCACAAGGTTTATCTTCATTGCAAATCGATGATGAAGGTAATCCTATTACTCAAAAAAATTGGAAAAGTTATGCCGTTTATAGACTGTCCCATTGGGGTTTACGAATTATAAATGGAAATGAGGTAAGTCTTTCTCATTTTCAAATATTTTAACCTTTTACATTGCTATCAATACTCGAGTGCTTGACAAAATACCGTAATTAGCAGTACATTTAAGTACTCAGCAGGGTTGTTTACTGTATATTATCCACGCTTTTAGGTGATCAATTTTGTTTCATTATTATAATTTTAAAGTAACCTTGATAAACAATATTGTTAAGTTGTTTACTTCACAATGTTTGTCAAATATGAAGCTCTTTATTCATAATAAAGGTACTATACTTTTTATAATTCATAAATATAATAACATTTTTTTATAATATTGAAATGATTTGCATAACTACTACATTGACAGTGATAATTGTCAATATCTTTTACCTGCAAACGGCATATGCTTACTGTAAAGTGTCCTGCAATAAGAGAATTAAAAAATACCATCTTTTCATATGATATAATTTTAAAATACTATATGAATATTACTTAGATGTACAGTTCTTGAGTAATATATTGATATTTACAAATATTAATATATCAATAAAGAATTGTTCATCAATATTAAAAATAATCAAAATAATATTTATTAAAAAATTACTAAAATAGACTGATCAATAATTTTTTTAAAAATTAGGTTACTGAAGAAGATGTATCAGCAGCAAATAATGAATTTCAAAGTTTAAGTGATCTTGTTCTATGGTCGTTACCAGATGTTCTTCTTCATCCACTACTTATGCGTCTTCATTTAGAAAACAGTCGATCTGCCAGTCAACTCAGTGCTAAGAAATGGCTTTGGTCAGCTGATCCTGCACTGAGAAGTGTTGTTGCAAAAGAAGCATTGCAATGGAGACGAGGAGCACTGAATCAAGTAGTAAATGCGCATTTTTTGAAATTTATTTTCAAATAAATAATCTTTACATTTTTTTTTAGGAAGATCTTATATGGAGACAAAAAGGACGTCATTATCTGGGAAATATCTTAGATGTGGCTTGCAATACTGTTAATAAACTAAATATTCTTGAAAAAGAATGGCCTTCAATTTTACATGAGACTGTACAAAATACATTATTAGATTATTCTCAACTTGACACATATATGAAACAACAAATCCAGCATTTGAAGTAAAAGTAATGAATTCTGTGTAATATGAAGTATATGTAGAAATAATTTTACACTTTTTACACATTTTAGAAATATATTAATATGTAATAGTATTATTATGCTTTTTATATTTCATCCTTTGAATTTTTTTCTAAAATAATTTTCATTTATTTTTCTTATTTTTTGAATATATAAATTAAAAAAGTGTTTTATAAATGCTATAATTTGATTTGTCACTAATAATGTCAACTGTAGAATTTTAACACATATCCATTATCACTACAAGATTTTGTAGGTATTCAATAATCACTTATTATTCATTTTATTTGTTGAGGCTCATTTCGATAGTCATAGTGTCATTGAAATACTATTCTATATAATAGTAAAGCACTTTAGTGATTTATCACTTATTAATTGTGACATGAGCATTCAAGTACTCAACAATAAATAAAGTGAATAAAATATTGTGGTGTGAGGATGAATGATTCATATTAAAGTAAATTTATTACAGCATCAAAATGAAATCATTTGTAAAAGATTTCTTTAAAGTTTAGTATATAATACTTTCAGAACAGAAATTTGCTCAACAAAAAAAAAAAATTATCTAATAAGTCATGTGTGAGATTTACTGATGTAAAAAATATATTTTATTTATTTTAAAAGTAGGATTATTACAGGTATGTATTTTATAACTGTTGACCTAGTTTACAAACTTAAAAAATAATAAATTTATAACAAGTCAACATTCTGAAACCAATAAGAAAAAAAGTATCTTGATTAGATGTTTTATTTTTTATAAAAAAAATAACAGCTTAATTACTATTTATTAGACTAAAAAGTATGTTAGAGGAAATTGTTTTAAAATAGAAAGCTCTTTAGATTGGTGATATACATGATTAGATGTACTAGCATTCGTCCAAGGTATGTAAGATAAAATAAATATGTGATATCGAAAGTATTTCACATATTTTATTTCTAAGATATCTCGTCCCAAACTTAATTTTAACAGTATTATATCAAGTCTGCTTTCATGGCTGAAAAATTGAATTTGACTAAAATCAATTTATTCATACAAGTACTGAACTTTTAAAAGTAAATAAACTATAGCAATAATGTTGATAATTTTCAAAAATTGTTTAGTTTATAGATAAATTTAGTTAGGAAGTAACTTTCCCGAAGAATTTATTTTCTTACCAGCATTTTTGAGTATAATTGTGTGTATTGTAAAAGAAAATTTTTGAAGAACTTAGTGTATTAATTAGTGAAATGAAAATGTGATATCAAATTATTACAATAATTTATATATAGATTATAAAAAGAACATGAGCAAAAATTATCTTTAATATAAATTTCCATCAGAATTATAATAAGATCAAAATTAAATAATAATCAGTAAAATAATGTGACTAATTAAATATACAGTGGTTCACAGTGAAACTGATAAAAATTAATAAGTTCACAATAGTAGAAGAAATTATCTTAGGTCTTTTTCATTTTGTTTATAAAATGAAAGTCACAAATTAATGTCAATAATAAATTAGGACTCATTGCTAAATGTCAATTTTTCTTGCAAATAACTTCACAATACTAGTAAGTAATAATTAGAACATTGTCAATTACTTTTCAGTCAATTTTTATTCATTTTAAACATTTTGTGTTGTGCTAATATTGAAATAAGTATAATTATTAGGAAACATGGGAAGACAAACTTTATTGTATTGGTATATATTTATACATGTTAGTTTCTTCGAAATGAATTTACTAATGTATAATAATTAATAAGAAATAAGAAAATAATAATTATTCTCAGATGAACCATTGTTTAATGTTCACGGGTTTAAAAGGCAAATGATTGTGTAACGTGTTTGTTAACGCATATTCGATTATATAATTAACTGTTATTCGATGCGCACACATATATTCAGTCGGCTTAGAACGAACGATCTCGATGGTAATGTGTTATTGTTCGCTCGATCGCTAGGTCATCTTGTTATTTGAATGCACGTTGTAAATTATTTTGCATGTTGTGTTCATTATTCGCAAATTAACAAAGTGTGTTAAAAAAGAGTTATGCGTGTGTGTGCCGAATTGAATCTGTCCATACGGGGATAAAAGTAAGTTGTTTGAATATTAAATATGTTCATTTTATCAAAGGTACAATCCAATATGGCGATTGTACATGAGGGTCGTGCCAGTATGTGGTTATTTTATTTTGAAATTATTTATCTATTATTATTATTATAATTGATCGTGTCGATTGTTTGATTTCAGATAACACTGATTATTTTTCGACATTTCGCAAGTTACGAACGAAACTGATTTGACGATTGGATATCAACTTGTATGTGCAGTACGTGGAGAAGATATTTGTATTACGACGTGGATGCTGAGGTTTGTAGTACGACGATACTCAATCTAGTATGTCTCTTAAGCAATCATGAAGACGGAGTTATTGTTTAGAACTGTTCGTATATTTAGCTTTGCACCGCGATATGTATTCTCCGTTAGGGTTTTCAATTAGGTTATTTGTTTTGAAAACGTGTCAAATTCAAACTTTGACATATTTATTTATTTAAATATTTTAATTGTTGATCGATAGTCTAGGGGTTATTATATTAATAAATCTGTCGCTAATTTGAAAATCGGCATTAGATTCGAAGAGTAGATAAAATTATTAGGTGTATTTATATAAATTTCAATACGGTTATGATTTGTCAATATTCGAATAATATAAAGATAGTTGATTTTAAATCATTGTTCGTTTGACTGAAATTTAATTTCTAATATATTTTTATTCATTAATATTATTGAACATTTCTATAAAAATTTTACTTTGAAATAAATCATTCGTTTAATTGAAATCTGGGTTTTCATGTCAGTATCATGATTTATGTATAAATCTTTTTTCAAATATAATATTTGAACAATTTGAATAATAATAATAGTTGAGAATTTATTTATTTTTAACGTTTTAAATCTTTGAAATCTTAGTTATTTTAATTATTTCTGGACTTTAATAAAATGTATTATTTTTAATATGTTATTAGTAATTATATTTGAAATAGTAATTATTTTTATCATTTATGCACACTTATTTTTTTGTTATTATTTAAAATATTAGAATGAAAATTATATTTGAGAAGTTAATCATTTTTGGTTTTTAATTTTGTTGATATTTGAATACGAAGTATATTTCGGATCCTAATTATTTAAATATTTTTTTCTATTTTTCTTTATTTTAAATATTAGAAAAATAATAATAATATTTGTGAACGTGATTTTTCAAATTATTTGAGAAATGTATTATTTTTATTCATTAATATTATTGAACATTTCTATAAAAAAATTACTTTGAAATAAATCATTCGTTTAATTTAAATCTGGGTTTTCATGTCAGTATCATAATTTATGTATATTTTTTTTTTCAAATGTAATATTTGAACAATTTGAATAATAATAGTTTAGAATTTATTTATTTTAAATATTTTAAATCTTTGAAATCTTAGTTATTTTAATTATTTCTGGACTTTAATAAAATGTATTATTTTTAATATGTTAATAGTGATTATATTTGAAATAGTAATTATTTTAATCATTTATGCACACTTATTTATATTAGAATTAAAATTATATTTGAGAAGTTAATTATTTTAATCGTTTTTGGTTTTTAATTTTTTTTTTATATTTGAATACGAAGTATATTTTGGATCCTAATTATTTAAATATTTTTTTCTTTAATATTTTAAATATTAGAAAAATAATAATAATATTTGTGAACGTGATTTTTCAAATTATTTGAGAAATGTATTTTTTTTTAATATTTTCAATATTCGAATAGTGGCTCGATATATTTGAGATTGTAATTATTTTAATCATTTGTGGATTTTATTTAATTTTAATATTTTAAATATTTGAACAATGATTATATTTGAGATGTTAGTTATTTTAATCATTTGTTGACTAATTAATTTTATTATTTTCGATATTTTAATAGTAATTATATTTGAAATAGTAATTTATTTTAATCATTTATGGACATTACTTTCTTATTATTTTAAATATTAGAATAGAAATTATATTTGAGAACCTATTTTTTTTAATTATTCGTGATTTTTTTTAATATTTTTAATATTTGAATAGTGGCTATATTTGAGATTATAATTTTTTAATCATTTTTGGTTTTTAATTTTTTTTAGATATTTCAATTAGAACTATATTTGATATCCTAATTGTTTTAATCACTGTTTGTGTTCGATTTGTTTTTAATATTCGAATAACAATTATATTAAAGTTCTTAATTATTTTCCTCGTTTTAATTTATATATTGAGTTTTAAATCCAACATCATTGTACTGTCATGTGATTTATAATTATTTCACTTATATTGTTTATTAATTGTTTCTGATGAATCGTATTCGTTTTATTTGTGAAGATTTCCTATATTATTTATGCATATTTAATAACTGAATTTAAATACAAGAATTGATTTAATTATCATTTTAAATATGACATTAATCATAGATACATAACATTAGATTTAATTTTATTATATACGGATATAATAATTTTACATAAATAATTTTACATAATATATATAATATAATAATTTTACATAATATATTAGGTTGGCAAATATCTCCCTTCCGCATTCTGGTCTTTTGAATTTCGCAGCTATGTACAAAAAAAAAAAAGCGGAAGGGAGATACTTGCCAACTTAATATATAATATAATAATTTTACATAAATATTATTTTAATTAATTGTTAGAAATATATACATGTCTTTTAACAGAAAAATATATATTTAGATTATGTAAAAATAGCTGAATTTAAAATTTGTTTCTATTTATTTTTATTAAGTTGTTTAAATTGAAGTGTTTGTTTTTATTCAAACGTAGATATTTTTTAATAAAGAATTTTGTTTAATGTTAATTATCGATATATACATTTTTATTATTGAAATTGTGTTCATAATAATAATTATTATATGAATTTTTAGGTGTTCATCGTTTGATTTGTCGTTGGGTCCAATGATTTTTGACTGTGTGTGTGGTTTTGTTGGAGTCGATATCAATTTCAAGGATATTGTTAGAAATAATGTAAGTATATTTTTTAATTAATTATTTATTTATATACATTTATTACTACATTATAAAAAATATATTGTATACATTGTGTACATAATTAATAAACATTTTATTATTTTTCAGTTATTAATGGCTTCATTGGTCGTTGGTTCTATTCATTCTTGATTGTGTGGCTTAGATGTAGTGGATATTATTCCAAGATCATTGTTAGCAATAATGTAAGTTTTTTTTTTTAATATTTATATATATATATATATATATATATATATGCATATATTTATTTATTAAGATTTATGTATAATTATAAATCATCTTTTTCAGATTGTTGCTCTTCGATCATCGGTTGAATTGTTGGTCTGCTGTTTCATCTGTCCATGATATTATCATACTACACACTGCATGCACACAAAACACACTGCATGTACACAACACACACTGCATGTACACAACACACACACACACAGCATGTAAACACTATACATTGCATGCACACAATACACACTGCATGTACACAACACACACACACACAGCATGTAAACACTATACATTGCATGCACACAATACACATTGCATGTTCATTATACACTGCATGCAAACAACACACACTGCATGCAAACAACACACACTGCATGCAAACAACACACACACACAGTATGCACACAACACACACACACAGCATGCAAACAATACACATTGCATGTACACTATACACAGGAGGCCGGCGAGGAGGAGGAGGAGGCCGGCGAGGAGGAGGAGGAGGCCGGCGAGGAGGAGGAGGAGGAGGAGGCCGGCGAGGAGGAGGAGGAGGCCGGCGAGGAGGAGGAGGCCGGCGAGGAGGAGGAGGCCGGCGAGGAGGAGGAGGAGGCCGGAGGAGGAGAAGGAGGCCGGAGGAGGAGGCCGGAGGAGGAGAAGGAGGCCGGAGGAGGAGAAGGAGGCCGGAGGAGGAGAAGGAGGCCGGAGGAGGAGAAGGAGGCCGGAGGAGGAGGAGGAGGCCGGCGAGGAGGAGGCCGGCGAGGAGGAGGAGGAGGCCGATGCCGGCGGCAGTGGAAGACCGGCGAAGGTGGGAGGAGAGAGAGAGAAGGCATGCATTTTTTAACTATCCCCTTCCCCGGTCTTCCACTGCAGCCGGCCTTCTCCTCCTCGCCGGCCTCCTCCTTCTCGCCGGCCTCCTCCTCCTCGCCGGCCTCCTCCTCCTCCTCCTCCTCGCCGGCCTCCTCCTCCTCGCCGGCCTCCTCCTCCTCCTCGCCGGCCTCCTCCTCCTCCTCGCCGGCCTCCTCCTCCTCCTCGCCGGCCTCCTCCTCCTCCTCCTCCTCCTCCTCCTCCTCCTCCTCGCCGGCCTCCTCCTCCTCGCCGGCCTCCTCCTTCTCGCCGGCCTCCTCCTCCTCGCCGGCCTCCTCCTCCTCGCCGGCCTCCTCCTCGCCGGCCTCCTCCTCCTCCTCGCCGGCCTCCTCCTCCTCGCCGGCCTCCTGTGTATTGTGTACATGCAGTGTATAGTGTTTGCATGCTGTGTGTGTGTTGTATGCATGCAGTGTATAGTGTGCAGGCAGTGTATAGTGTACATGTAATGTGTATTGTGTGCATGCTGTGTGTGTGTTGTGTACATGCAGTGTATAATGTACATGCAATGTGTATTGTGTGCATGCAATGTATAGTGTTTACATGCTGTGTGTGTTGTGTACATGCAGTGTATAGTGTGTACATGCAGTGTGTTTTGTGTGCATGCAGTGTGTAGTATGATAATACCATGGACAGATGAAACAGCAGACCAACAATTCAACCGATGATCGAAGAGCAACAATCTGAAAACAATGTATACAATATATTTTTTATAATGTAGTAACAAATGTATATAAATAAATAATTAATTAAAAAATATACTTACATTATTTCTAACAATATCCTTGAAATTGATATCGACTCCAGCAAAACTACACATACAGTCAAAAATTATTGGACCCAATGACAAATCAAACGATGAAAACCTAAAAATTCATATAATTATTATTATGAACACAAGTTCAATAATATAAATGTATATAACATAAATATACATACACATAAATATATATCGATAATTAACATTAAACAAAATTCTTTATTAAAAAAATATCTACGTTTGAATAAAAACAAACACTTCAAATTAAACAACTAAAAAAAATTAATTATTTATCCAATCCAATAGTAATTCATAAAAAAATTGTTCAACAATAGAAATTGAAACTTTCTAACGAAAATTACCAAATTAAATCATGAAATGTCAATTTCAATAACACCCATTTCATAAATTATATACTTTGGAGTTTAATAAATGATTGAACAAATCTAATGAAATCGATTCAAAGTACGATAAAATCCATGAATCTCTAATAATCGAAATTACACGAAAACAATTATAATTAAATAAATGATAGACATATTAAATCACGAATCGACAATCGACATTCATATGTGAGCAATAAATTAAATAAGTGAATTTATTTATAAAATTACAAATTACTACACAAAAATACTTAATAAAAATAACTAGGAACAAATTTTAAATTCAACTATTTTTACATTATTTAAATATATATTTTCCAGTTAGAAGACATGTATATATTTCTAGTAATTAATTAAAGTAATATTTATGTGAAATTATCAAGTAGTTACATATATATATATATATATATATATATATATATATATATATATATATATTTAAATTTTTGTTTTAAAACAATTATTTTGCTTGAAATTGAAATGATATTGAACTGTTTGATAATAAATTGAAATTTTACTAAAGCCTCAATAATCACCTACACAGATAACAACTAGAAAATTAGTTATCGGTACGTACGACGATTTCAACTTTTTACTATAGATACAAGTTTGTTCAAAATGAATTAAGAAAATATTTATCTAAATAATCGATTACTATAAGACGAGAAGAGTAAATAAATCATTTTGTATTTAACGTATATCTTTATAAAATTACAATTATATCCGTATATAATAAAATTAAGCTTAATATGATGTATCTATGATTAATGTCATCTTTAATATGATAATTAAATCAATTCTTGTATTTAAATTCAGTTATTAAATATGTATAAATGATATAGCAAATCTGCACAAATAAAATGAATTCGATTCATTAGAAACAATTAATAAACAATATAGTGAAATAACAATAAAAAAAATAATATTGAAAATAATAAAAAAGTAATGTCAATAAATGATTAAAATAAATTACTATTTCAAATATAATTACTATTAAAATATCGAAAATAATAAATTCAATTAGTCAACAAATGATTAAACACTAAACCTACCACGACGGGTCAAATGACCCTTTTGGAACTTTGTTTCAAAATTTCTTACATCAAGCGTTATCACATCGTCAGTTGACTTTATGACTTTTAGTATAATTTACATACAATGTATTTTTCAATATTTATTTCTCTCGTTTATTTTTTTACCGAGAAATATATGTAACTGTGTCTACATACCGCGACAGGTCATTTGACCCGTCGCACCAAATACATTATAAATAGATTTCCATGTTTGGAAAAAGATGAAAACAGAGAATCTTCAATTCCGCTTGAAGAGTTCGTTGTTCTAAAACTAATGGAATCGTTTACAGGGTATGGAAGGTCCGTCTCACCACTGATAATTTTTTACGAGCACGTCACTAGCTGCAAAATTACTAAATAAAAAAACCACTATCATTGGAACCATCTGTGGAAATAAAAAAGAATTGCCAAAATACGGAAGATGGTAAGCCACGCTTCTCCACAAAACTGTATAAATCGAATTATTGTACACTTACAGTTTATGAAAGTAAGCCGAATAAAAAGTACTTTTACTAAGCTCAATGCATAAATCTATAAAAATTGAAAAAAATAATAAACGTATACATGAAACAAACAGATTCTCTAATAGCATCAAATTCGATGTAGACATTTCGGATCAGATGGTAAGAAAATACTCAGTGAAATCAAAATGTCAATTCTTCAATATTCTTGATCTAGTTGAAATAAACTCTTGGTTGTTATATAAAGAAGCAACCAGGGGAAAAAATTTCTAGGCAGCAATTTTTATTCAAATTAGTTGAAGAACTTGCTGAAGATTGTCAAAATCCGCAAAGAAAACCCGAGAAGATATTATATATGAAACGTCAACAAATTCAGGTTCAGTTTCATTTGTGAGGAAAAAGTTCCAAATAAGATATTGCAAAGAAAACAAAACTAGAAAATTCTGTCTCAAATACAGAAAATATGTGTGGCAAACGTGCCTTCAAGGATCAATCGTTTGCAAAATATGCGCTAAACATGAATAAGGTTTGCATACTGTTTATTTTTAAATTCAAGAATAAATTGGAATTTTGTTCTTTTATTTCTATTAATTTTTTAATGAAATAAATAAACAAATCAGAACCGTTTTTTAAACAAAATTGTTTTATTCCTCGCAAAATTGTACTAAATGCCAATCTTTGGAATCGCGATTATTTTGCTAAGTTTTCAGTTTCAGATATATATATATATATATATATATATATATATATATATATATATATATATATATATATTATGAATTGTGTGTTGCCATGCCAACTAGTCACTTCCCTTCCATGATGGCCGCTGATGACGTCACAGCAGCCATTTGCAAATTATATATATATATATATATACATATTTTATGAATTATGAGTTGCCATGCCAACTAGCCATTCCCCTTCCATGATGGCCGCTGATGACGTCACAGCGGCCATTTGCAAATTAGAAGAGATAAGAGTAACGGGTGATAAGGACAGCAACGTTGCACTGAAACGTCTTACAGCGTGTAGGATTGTCCTCTTGACAAATATTTTTGCACTGAAACATCTTACTGCGTACAGGATTGTCCTTTTGACAAACATTTCTAACACGATCATTCAGACGAAGCATTTCCCCAGAAACTGAAACTTTGGCAAAAGAATCGCGATTCCGAAGATTGGCAAGCCGTTGAGGTTCGTCGTGAATTACCGTCCCATCTTACTGCTCTCCAAGCTGAGCAAGGTGTTCGAAAGAACTCTGCTCAAGAGTGTTGTACTCGATCATGCATTCGCTTGCATAATCCTGATCGACGAGCAGTTTGGGTTTCGGGAAGGGCATGCAACTACCCAGCATCTTATTCGGCTGGCAGGACACGTGGCTTCAATGAGAAACGCATCAGTGAATAAATGAACGGAGATGTACTTGCATCAACAAAAACACGTTTCGCGACTCTAAGACAATGAAAATGATTTATCTATTGTCTAAAATTCAATATTCTCATCGACATTCGTATCATTGCTGATTGAAAATGATGTTGAATAAAAATAGTTGAAATAAATAACGCGTGTATTTTTGCTATACCACACATCGTAAATTATAAGACTTTTTGAAGACGGTCATTTGACCCGCTGTAGTAGAAACAGGTATACATAAAATATCGGTAGGTTTAGTGTTAAAATAACTAACAACTCAAATATAATCATTGTTCAAATATTTAAAATTAATTAAAGTCCACAAATGATTGAAATAATTACAATCTCAAATATATCGTAGCCACTATTCGAATATTGAAAATAATACATTTCTCAAATAATTTGAAAAATCACGTTCACAAATATTATTATTATTTTTCTAATATTTAAAATAATAAAGAAAAAAATATTTAAATAATTAGGATCCAAAGTATACTTCGTATTCAAACATTAAAAAAAATTAAAAACCAAAAACGATTAAAATAGTTAACTTCTCAAATATAATTTTCATTCTAATATTTTAAATAATATCAAAAAAATAAATGTGCATAAATAATTAAAATAATTACTATTTCAAATATAATTACTATTACATATTAAAAATAATACATTTTATTAAAGTCCAGAAATAATTAAAATAACTAAGATTTCAAAGATTTAAAACGTTAAAAATAAATAAATTCTCAACTATTATTATTCAAATTTTATATTTGAAAAAAGATTTATACATAAATCATGATACTGACATGAAAACCCAGATTTCAATTAAACGAATGATTTATTTCAAAGTAAAATTTTTATAGAAATGTTCAATAATTTTAATGAATAAAAATATATTAGAAATTAAGTTTCAGTCTAACGAACAATGTTTTTAAAATCAACTATCTTTATATTATTCGAATATTGACAGATCATAACCGTATTGAAATTTATATAAATACACCTAATAATTTTACCTACTCTTCGAATCTAATGCCAATTTGCAAATTAGCAACAGATTTATTAATATAATAACCTCTAGACTATCGATCAACAATTAAAATATTTAAATAAATAAATATGTCAAAGTTTGAATTTGACATGTTTTCAAAACAAATAACCTAATTGAAAACCCTAACGGAGAATACATATCGCGGTGCAAAGCTAAATATACTAACAGTTCTAAACAATAACTCCGTCTTCATGATTGCTTAAGAGACATACTAGATTAAGTATCATCGTACTACAAACCTCATCATCCACGTCGTAATACAAATATCTTCTGCTCCATGTACTGCACATACAAGCTGATATCCAATCGTCAATTCAGTTTCGTTCGTAACTTGCGAAATGCCGAAAAATAATCAATGTTAACTAAAATCAAACAGTACGATTAATAATAATAGTGGAAAAATAAATAATATTGAAATATCAATAACATGACGGTATGATCCTCACATAAAATCGCCATATTGAATCGTGCGTTTTACAAATTGGACTTATTCATATTGAAATAACTTACTTTTTTATCCGTATATGGACAGATTCAACTTGACACACACACGCGACACATTTTTGAACACTTTGTTAATTTGCAAATAATGAAAACAATATATGAAATAATTTACAAACACTTAAACAAGATGACTTAGCGAGTGGGCGGGTGAACGGTCGACCACACGATCGATGGATTACATAGATAGATCATTCTAAACCGACTGAGCATACGTGTGCGCATCGAATGGCCAATGATTATATAATCGAGTAATAAGGACGTTACACAATCATTCGTCTTTTAAACCAGTGAACAATCAACAACTACTCATCTGAGAATAATTATTATTTATGTATTTAATCATTATTATATTAATTTATTTTTGAAGAAATTTATATATATATAATTGTATTATATTAATTATATAATTTTATTAATTTTTATAATAATATAATATATTTTTGTGTTCACCTATAAAGGTGAACACAAATTCATTTCTTAAATATCAGTACGATCTTAAACATTTTTTAAATTGATCATTAAACAGTGACACTTATACAACTGTCCATTTTTGCAACATTACAAATAAATTCTGAGATAATTAATTTCGTTTATGCTGTTTGAAAGAAGACAAAATTCACCATTGTTAATATTGCGTATTTTTCCAATCTTGGGAATAAACAATTAGAGATGCATAATCTGATTTATGCCATTCGAAAAGGCGTAAAATTTACAATTGGAACTAATTTGTTTTGTTCTTTAAATATTATCAGTAGTCTTGAAGAATTTTTCAATTTGAAACCTTTTAACGCAAATATAATATAATAAAATGTTAGGTGGTGGATTAACAATGTATCAGATTCTCCAGTCACAATGATATACTAATACAACTCGATCAGACTCTGAAAATGTGAAAAAATTGGCAAAAAATATTTTCTGTAGTCATGGAGGTGACACTTTCACCACTGCCCTGTAATGAACTAAACACACGTCCAGCATCAAATGGAATTTATCGCTTATTATCAATGTTTTTTTATACATTGTACAAAATCCTGCAAATATCAAGATAGAAATTATAAGTGTTGAATACAGTAATATTTAATTGCAATAAATTAATTTTTTTACATTTTATTGTAGATAGTACTTTGGCAAGAGTATTAAGAAGTAAATGTTGATAGTTGAAAATACTTTCAACCGTTTGTGTAAAGCTGATGTGACCGCAAGTGTGTGTGTATGTATTAAGGCATGTGTATTTAAATATATATAAAAATATTTACTCATACAAGAAAATGGAGAAGTAAAGAGAATTGGAATAGAAAAAAATATCACATACATTTATAGAATATAGTATTAATAAAATAACATATAATACAGAAATATTGCTAAAGTACATCATAATTGGTGAATAAATTTATAATGAAAATTTCATAATACAGAATATTGTTACAATTAATGTGAGAAATATAAAAAAATATTTGTGATCTTATAAATATATTAAGTTTGGGTTTAAATAAATCTTAACAAAAGTGGTATTACAATTGCTAAATTTTCCAGTTATATAAAATATGAAAAACGATACTGTAACATTCGCAACGATGAAATGAATCGTTATAATGAATCTATTTTTAACATGTTATCAAATAATATCTTCAGTAAAGGAATGTATAAAAAATATTCGAGTGAACAACATTGTAAATACATATTCAAATATGTACAGATACACATGAAGTAACAAAGTAAAGATTTCTCTAGATCTTAAGAAACCGAATGAAGATAGATAGGTAATAAAAATTACTAGGATTTATCAAAAAATCAATCGAAAGAATTTATCATTCCCTGTTGCCATTTTTATTAATTCTACAAATTTTGCAGTTGAATACAAAAACTATTAAAACCTACTATATACTTTGAAAAACAGAAAATTAACATGGTTTTTCTTTTAACTTATTTGTACAAAATGTAATGCTTATTATATCTGTCTGCTATATTTTCCTCACTTTTTCATATTAATTTTTTCAATTTTACAAGTATAGAATTTAATAGAAAACACTAGTCACAAGACCACTTTGATTTTGCCGTTTATCAATATATATTTTTAATATATATATTTATATTTAAGTCTATTGCTCAGTTACGAAATAAATACCGAATTATATATGAACATTGTGTGATGAGCAAGAAAATTACTTTTATAATGTCACACAATTGTATCGCTAACTATGTCAAATATAATAATAATTTAATTATTTACTAAGATACGATAAAAGAATCTTAAAAAAAAATTGGACTACAGTATAGTCTACTTATCTTGAATCTTAATATAAAATATTTAATGTGTATGTTTAGAATTTGTGTGTATGTATGAGTGTACATATATGTATAAATACACACGAAAAAATTATACATTTGTTTATACGCACACAAATTTACATATACATATTTTTCATTGATTCTCTTCCATACGTAAACATGCATACATCTGCATGTAAGATCAAATTTCTTTAAGTCAAATACTTTTGTGATTATTTATTAAAAAAATAATTACATAGAAAAGTTAATAAATGACATACATTCAGATCATTTCAAATAAACATTCATTTACAAATTTATATATATATATATATATATATAAAATTACACACGCATACATACATAGAGATATATTTATATTATTCAATTAAAACAATAGTCAAATTTTGTTATAAAATTAAGCATATTGAAATACAAACTGAATAGATATAATTTAATTATAAACACAGTTAAAGAAGTTTGATCACTTGTATAGTACAATACAAACACTCTAATATTTTTACATATATAAATATATACGCACACATACACACATTTGCATGCATACATACTTATACACATACATACATCATATATAAATATATATATATATATATACATACATATATATATATATATATATATATATATATATATATATACATATATATATATATATATATATATATATATATACATATATATACACACGTTACCTTACATAAAAGTGCCATAAAACACATAATCAAAACAGAAATTAACCTTATTCAGTCACTTATCAAATTGTTATACCTCTATATATAAAATTGTTTTACTTTCTGATCATTTACGTTAGTTTTAATAACTTTTATCACTTTATCTATGTAGAATAACATATTTATACTGTTTGTTTATATATAAAACACAAATGTAAATTATAATTCTAAATACTTGATCACTCTAATATATACATAAAATATGTGTTTATAAATATGTATGTGCGTGTATGTACTCATAAATATATATACTTACACATACATACAACCAGTACACACAGTCATGTAAATATATCTATGCTGTGCGAACTGCTGTATGTGTAAATGAATGTATTTATATGTGTATATAGCGACATCCATACGAACAAGCGCACAAAACTGTCAGTCAATATTAATTTTAAGTCAATCTGAAGTAGCACCGGCTGGTGCTACACTCAAAAGCTATACAACAAGCCATAAAAACACATTCAGACAACTTTCCGTTAATGATTGAGCGTGCACGATCATAATTATGCAACAAGTCACAGAACACCCTAATGCATATCACAAAGCACTGCAACTAAGAAATATCTAGAGGTGTTTTATTCACTTATTTACAATATCTTTCATTTGAATCGATATACATTGTGGAAGTTTATATAAAAAAAATAAGTAAAATTATACAACACAGTAATGTGTGCTACATACATGTTTATATACATACATACATACATATATATATATATATATATATATATATATATATATATATATATATATATATATATATATATATATAATTTGAGTCATTTATAATGATTTTCTTATAAATATGGCAGTTTAGAATTTTGATCAATTATTAATTATGGTGCCGAGGTAAACTGTTCATATTTTAGTATATTAATTCCCTCGGTCTGTTCGTCGGCTTTCGGGCACCATTCATGGCCAGGCCGACGGAAGCGTGTCCTCAGTAAGCGGACGCTTCTTTATATTCAGAACCTTCCATTGTAAAGAAATCTTCTAGTTTCCATTGTAATGTTTCAAAAGTGGGTCGTTTCATTGGATCTTTATGCCAACATTCTAACATTATCTCATATAATGCAGTAGGACAACCTGGTGGAGGTGGCATGCGGTAGCCGTGTTCAACTTGGTGAAGTACTTCAGCATTTGTCATTCCTATGTAAAAAATTCATAATTTACTTTTTTAGCTGATAAATAAATGCGTGTAAATTAGTGATCATATTAATTTATATATTATTTTTAAACTAATAAAATAGTTATTAAAAAGTAATATTATTTGAAATTTCACAAAAATAATCACTATTTGATTAACGTATTTATAAAATAAAATATACCACTAATACTTTTTGGAACTTTAGTCCTGATATGAAATACAAACCTCAACAGGGTCTATCTTTTCAGAGTTCAGACAGTAATGTTTTTATGAAATGAGATTATTTACCCCATACCAAATTACTAATTTGGGGGACTATAATTGGAGATTAAATTTAATCTTCTACATTAAATACTATAAAGCATATTACTAAGCTACATGTCGGTATGAAAATTAACTATATTTATAAATATTACCTTTTTAATATCTTTATACCCTTATAAAATGCACATTCATCTGTTATATATATATATATACATACACACACATATATACATATATACAGACGTATATACAAACATGTTATGAGCCCATTAATCTACATTACAAATACTTTTTCAACTGACCTGGGTACGGTATGCGACCATAAGTTACTAATTCGGTTAATAAAATTCCAAACGACCATACATCTGACTTTATAGAGAATTTACTGTAATTTGCTGCTTCTGGTGCTGTCCATTTAATTGGGAATCTTGCACCAACTCTTGCTTCATATTCATCTTCCTATAGAATTAATAAAACAATTTAAATAAATTTTCATGTACTAAATTTTATTTTATTTAGTCAAAAAGCACAAGAATTGTTACCATTAGGAATAAGTTTGATATCTTGAGAATATTAGATTCATTGGAAAGGAAACTGGATGAAGGATTTCTGGAATACGTTGTTTTTAGATAATAATGGAAAATGATTACATTTGAAAGACAATCTTATGATAACTATTTACCTTAATTAGTCGGGCAAGACCGAAATCTGCAATTTTAACAACATTGTTTTCTGCAACTAGTACGTTTCTTGCAGCTAAATCTCTATGAATGTAATTTTGTGACTCTAAGTATGCCATTCCTGCCGCTATTTGAGCAGCCATGTCAATTAATTGTTGTAATTTCAAACCACGTCCTTTTCCTTAAAAAAATATATATCAATGTAATTAATAATACTATTTACAATTTTATCAGTGTACATTTCATTCAAGTATATATTACTTTAATTGTTATAAATTAATTATATAATACTTAATCACTATTTTTTATTTTACACACAAAATATTAATTCATTTTTTATATATAATTGTAATATTTTCCTTCTTTAATTCAAATTATTGAAAAAATCCAAATAATTATTAATACATATTGAAAATTATTTATGTAGTTTGAATAAATTCTGGTTATAATTGCTGTAAATTATTTGAGAAGAGTTAGATTTTCCATACATAAATTATTATTTCTTAATTATTCAATAATATATTTGGAAAAATTAGTGTAAACAAAAAATCTGCATACAATTGCTCATAACTTATATAAAAATGTACAAAATTATAGATCGATCTACTAATTCAACCGTTATTAAATTGTATTATAAATTACAAAAAACCAAAACACTTACCTTGCAAATACTCCAAAAGAGAACCGTTTTTCATCAATTCAGTAATAATATAAATAGGTTCTTCCATTGTGCAGACAGCATAGAGTTGTATGAGTTTTTGATGTCGAAGTTTTTTCATGATTTGTGCTTCAGCCAAGAAATCTTTCGGATCCATCGTACCCGGTTTTAATGTTTTAATCGCGACAGGTGTTGTATTGTTCCATAAACCTTCCCATACTTCTCCGAACTGGCCATGTCCAAGTTTTCTAACGAATTTCAGGGAGGATCTATCGATTTCCCATTGATCTCGAGTACGATGTGAAAGTCCCTCAGGTTGTGGTTTCTCAATCTACAAACAGGAAAAATGTTTTGTTTTATAATTTATTTGTCAATAAACACATTTGGTAAAACTATCATTCGAACATGTGAACAATCATGCACACAATAAATATATTAAATTCGAATCAATATATATCAGTGGTAGATGATTTTCATTTGTAAAAATAATAATTTATATATATATATATATATATATATATATATATATATATATATATAAACACACACACAATCACATACATACATGATTATAAAATATAAATACGAGGGTCGTTTGATAAGTATGGTAAAAAAGTAAGAAAAACTAAATTGAAAAATTTAATTAAATTAAACAATAAATAAATTTACCATATTTATCAAACGACTCTCGTATATTCAATCGAATCACTAATTAATTACCACTGATATATATGTTCAAGAAAATATTAAATAGTAAAAACTATTAATGGTTAAATAAATAAAAGTTTAAAAAATATTTTTAAAATTATACAATTAACAACAAGATCACTAAATTCTGAAATGGGAGTAATTTTATAAATGATATTACAAACTCTCAAAATTCTATTAATATTCTTGTATATTTTCTTAATTTTGAGAAATATTTAATTATGAGCATCATATTATTTATATATATATATATATATATATATATATATATATATATATATATATATATATAAAGCTCATTTAAATATATAATTTCAACATTTCGATGTTAATAAAACTTCATTATCGAGCTATAAAAATATTGAAAAATCAATACATATTTTACTTAGCATCCAAATAACATTTAAAGAGATTTTTTGATACTGATTTGATTGGTGTTGATATTTTTATTGAATATGACTTGAATGATGAAAAGGTATTGAGAGATTAACATATATTGACAAAAAGCAACCTACCTCCTCATTGGCCAACACGCTCTGCGTGAAGAAACCAAAATAATTTATCTTTATATGGAGGAACAATAAACAATATAAAGTAAATGAATTTTTATACATTGTAATTTTAATGAATATTTTAAAACTGAACCATTTATGAAATCAATTAATTTCACTGTAAATGAAATTATTACTTTTTATTCGAGTATATTATTTTTTCTAAGAGACAAATTATATTATATTTTTTAAAAAAATAAATATATTAAAAGATTTTTTGATTAACAGCCACTATTTTTTATTTAATCTGTATTAAAATGTTCGACAAAAGTATTGAAACATATAAATACTATAAGTTTATATACATATATATATATATATATATATATATATATATATACATATATATATATATATATATATATATACACACACACACACACATACACACATACACTCACTGCTGAACTTCCCTAAGTCGAATCACCAAGTGCCAATGACATTTATTCAAATTACAAAAAAATCCAGTAGTAAAGTATTGTATTCTCTAATAAATTGTTTATTTTAATAATGGAGAGCATGTAGATCTAATTTCTGTTATAACTAAATACATTTTAATAAATAATTTTTACATGAAATGTTATTACTATATAAAAAAAATGATTTACATAAAAATTTGACTTATGGAAGTTTCATTATGTACACATTTTTTTAATAAAATAAATTATGGTTTTTATGATTTATATTTTCTCATAAATGTATAAACTAAAAATTACATTGTCTCTGAAGTATCGGCATTAGATTTAAAACCCATTAAACAAAATATTAAGTAATAATCGAATACTTGAAGTAAATATTAGATAACTAAGAAAGTAGTCGTTTTTATATGTATCAACATTTTAAGAATTGTTTAATTAAGGCTGAGTAAATTAACTAAGTAATGAATAATATTTTTATTTTACTTGTTAATTTTAATTGAATATGTTTATTTTAATTTATAATGTAATTTTAACCCTTCAAATATTTATGCAAAATTATGTAGTTCGTGGATGTTTACTTGACGAATTTAAACTTAATTCTAATGTTACTGAAGTTGCAAGAAAAGTTTGTATCGCATTTGGAGAAGGGGGAGTTATATCGAAAACGACCCAAAGGTGATTTTAAAAAAATTGTTTCAAGAGATGAATCATTAGATGACGAAATTAAATCAGTCAAATTCATTAAATATAAATATCAAAGAATTACAGACAATGATTGAAACAAATTCTAATTTAACGTATCAATAGCTTGCTAAAAAATTCAAAGTAAGTAAATGTGTACTTCATGCTTTAACTCCTGACGATAAATTACAACATGTTAACATTTGTACGTCTATTATTTCACGGCTAAAATATCAAAACTTTTTAAATGAAATTTTAACAAATTTTTACTGACATTTTTATTTTCATCTTAAAAGCGAGAGAACTTTCTTGGTTATTTAATATTTCGACAAAAAAGGAATAAATAAATAAAATAATAAGTAATATTTTGATAAAGATGGCATAGTTATTGAAATATATATTAGCTAATAAAATAAACATAAGTGACTCTCGAACACTTGAATAAAATCTCGTGATTTGGATAAGTAATTAATTTGTATAAAATTTATGCCTAGGCTTTACTTATTTTAATGTGTTATTTTGTCACATTCAAATGAATATTATACATATAATTGACAAAAATCAAATAGTGAACATGAGAAATTAAAAGTACTCAAATTATTAATTGTAAAAAAATTGATCATATTATAAATTAATATATTCTTTATAATAAACGATTCATGAGAAGTCGTATAATTAATTCAGAACGAATATTTTTTGTTTAACAAATATATTGAAATATTAAATTAGAAAAAGGCAACAAATAAATGATACAAAGTGCAGCTAATTCAAAAAAGTATAAGAGAACACTTAAAGGAAATTAATAATATCATGATGAATAATATTTTGTGTAAAAATAGTATATAAATAATTTAATATCAAGAAATTTTTTTTAGGTAGAAATATACTGAGCACATTTTCTTTTTATGAGTATTTAAAAATCAATTTTAATTCAGTACACACATAAATCAGCATTTTATTTGATAAAAAAATATTCAAATGACAATGAATTACAGAGGTAGTATAGTATTACAAATATCAGTTTATTGGTAGTTAATCTATAAATTTATGCTTCATACAAATGAATTATCACTCCCAATACCACAAGATATTATAGTGTTCAAACATCACAAATAAGTGATTTTAAAAGCACTAGAAAAGTTAATCAATTTACTGTTTTTCGAATTTACAAGTCAATGAAAAGATTCAAAAAGAAAGTGAGTTTGACAAGAATCGACAGAAGAGAATACATATGGCCATTTTATTATCTGTTTTTCATTGTTTTATAAATAAAAAAGAACATTTTTTGTTGCATCGAATTAAAAAGAGGAGATGAAAAGTGAATATATTTTAATAATTCTAAATATAGAAAAGAATGATTAGACTCTAGCAAATCATCCACATCAGCATAAAAGGAAACATCCACGGTCTGAAAATTTTACTGTACATCTGGTAGGATCAGGAAGGATTTCTTTATTTTTTTTAACAAGTTATTAATGCCGAGTGAAACACTGAGAGTTATTAAATACGACTAATAATTAATTAAATAAATAGGGTATTGAACGACAAATAATTGTTAACAGCCAGTAAACCATGCAGGGTTTAATCAAGTTGTGTTTAAGGTAATTAGGAACATATTGTTAGATTTGGAATTCGAAGTTTTTCCCAATCCTATGTACTTTCCAGACATTGTACATTCTTATAACCGTCTGTTCAAATCGATGCAAAGCAGTTTAAAGGATACACTTTCAACATTTTAAAACCAGAGACTTTCTTTCGATATGGAATTCAATCACTACCAGAAAGACGGCAAGTATAATAGTAAACGAAGGAAAATATTTTGATATTATGTTTTAAATTTGTATGAAATTTACAACAATTAATGCATACCACTAGTATTTTTTACTTTTGCTCTCATATAATTAAAATAACCTGACAAAAATTAGAGGTTAGAATAATTGAAAAACAAGATTAAATAAGTAATTTAAATATAATATTTTAGGTTTGTTTTTATTGGTTTATATATAAATAAATTCTGATAAACAACAAAAAAACTGCATTAAATAAATAATACATTATAATTTTAACAACATATTGTTTTATAAATATATAGAGTAAGTATTAATAAGAAAATATGTAATAAAATTAAAAATTATAGTAGATATTCAGCTTAAACGATTTTACATACGAGAACAAGTCAATGAAATAAGATTAAATAATATCCAAGTGTTAGTGAAATGTCCCTTTTACTTAACTATATAATAATATTATCCTATGAATATTAAGCTGAATATTGATTCACTGATGAGACATGAACTAGTCGTTAGTCAAATAGGACAGATACTAAGGAGACTGTACTTTAGAAAATTGATTTGGGTTTCGTTACAGCTGTAACATCAAGCACATCGCTTAAAATTTAATTACGGGTTAATGACTTCAATATAATCAACATAACTATAATATAAATGCAAATAAATGGTTATATTAGTAATAATTATTTAATTATGGAGATTCATGATATTTTTAGAAATCAATAAATGGTTTTAAATGGAATGGTTTTTAACAATTTTTTTCAGTTACAATAAAATTAATAATGATTATTTAAAATATTAAATATATATATATACATATATGCATACATACATACACACACATACATTAATTACTATGGTCAATAAACAAATTAACGGAATATTGTTCTGTATTGAATCAGAAGATTTAATGCTGGAAGTAATTGACTAAAACAACATTCATTAACACACTATTCAAAGAATAATATTTTTAAAAAATCTAAAGGAAGGAATAATTATTATTTATTCTTCAAAAAAGAAAAGTAGAATTGATATCAACACTAACTGATTTGTTGTACCGATTAATAAAGATTGGAATATTAAACGAAAAAGAATCCGAGTTATCAGAAAAATTTATAAGAAATAAAAAGAACCTTTAAAATCCAATCGTATAAAAAGAGATTAGTAAAGACCGGTTATAACAAAAAAGCAACATGCCGGTGAATATATCGAATTCAATAAAACAGTAAGAAATGTATTAATTTGAAAACATGTAGGTGGATTTATGAAAACAAATTGTAGAAAATATAACTTATCGGAAAAAGCATATATCATATATGATTTTCAATTAGAGGAAAGAAGTAAGATTTTCAAAAGAAAATCAATAATAAATAAAGCAGAAGTACTTGACTTCAAGTTTTATAAAAATACAAATAAGAATAACGATATAGAGGGAGAAAATTTGTAGCACAAATCGTTAATTAAAAAAAATTGAAAGATTAAAATTGGTATTATTGTAAAATAGGGTGTATTTGAGGGTATTTTCAATCGTTATATTTTTTATGTTATTATAAGAGTTTTGTTTGAATTTAATAAAAAAATATGATAAATGGACAAACAGCAGAAAATGATGGAAGAGTAGTAGACATATATAAATTGGTAGAAAAAAGTAAAGGAACAGTTCTGTCGAAATATTCATTACATGATTAGAGATAGAGAATTTGCTAATAACTGAATTTAATTTGTGATTATTTCAACCAAGAAGCGTTATAAGAAAGATTTGAAGAAATATGAGATGAATAATACTTTCTGATGATATATGAACATTTACAAAAATAATTAAGAATCAATTAAAAGTTTAATTAGATTTCGTATAAACAGCCGAGAGAATGAGTAAAACTCAATAACTACAAACAGTAAGAAAAGTAATTAGTCAAAGATAATAAATCGTTTGAACTAAAAGAATATGGAAGAAGTATTTTATTCAGTAGCGGATTGACAAAGATTATATTTCTATATAATTACTAAATATTTTTTTATAAAAATCTAAATTAATTCGAAATACATTTTAAATATTTTTTTCGAAAATGGTGAGTTTGTAAATCGATGTTATTTCTAATCAAAAGACATTATTATACAGATTTGATGTTTTTAAATAAATAATGAAACTTTCAAAAACCTACATACGAATAAAATACACAATACTAACCTGAACACACGGTTTGCACAGATTGACGCATAGTCCATCTGCATCTCGACTATAATGTTCAACAAGTTCTTGTAATGTCCGGAAAGTTGTTCGTCTAGCAATGAAAAATCCACCTTCATCCAGTTGACGAATTCGGTAATGTTTTACAGTATCTCCATCACGAACTATAAAAAAATTATAAAACTTAGACATAATAAAATATTTTATTCTAAAAAATAATCGTTACCTTTAATATATATATATATATATATATATATATATATATATATATATATATATATATATAAAGAGAGAGAGAGATAAATAAAGAAGGAGAGTTAATACTGTATTCATGTTTAAATAAAACTTTAAAATGTACGTACTTGAATTTAAATATATTACATCCCATTGAACGATATTAAAAACGATTGGCGTGACCACAACGGCCCCGATGATATCACAAAGTGTAATGATAACTACATAAATCATCCCTAAATTAATCATGACAATTTCGAGATCATTTGCGATATATCGAAGGCTCATATTATTGATTACTCACACTCTAGTTAAATTACATTCGCTTTCGAATCTGACGTCCTTTAAAACTAAATATAGTTTTAATACGAATTTTGTTTAATGTCGATCGTATATTTCATTTAATATTGTTTCACAGAAATAAAATTTGACATAAAAATCAATATTTTTTTTTGATTAGAGTCATTTGTACGTTTTACAATAATCTAGAACAACTGATGGGATACGTAATTAAAAGCTAGTTTATACTTAGATATTAATTGTAATTTTGATTTCTATTATTATTTTTTAATAATTATATTTTATATGGTTATTTATATGAAAATACATCAATAAAATATGTTCGCTGGTCGATAAATTTTTATAGATTTTACAAGTATTAATTGTGCCGAATATTGCAAAACATATGATATTTTTCTCCGACGAAAAAATAATTTTTAAAACAATGAACGTGGGCACTTTTCGCTATTCTTTAAACTTTTTTTAACATATTTTAATACAAGTATTATTACAATATATTATTATGTCGATATTTTTTTCGAGGTCTGTTGGATGTAATACTCTGTGGGCGTTTGAATTATTATTATTTCAATAAAAAAATATTATATTTCGTAAGTTTAAATTTATGATATGTTGATTAATCAGCTATTATTCTGTAATAATTATAATAATAAACATTTAATTCTCGAACCTTATTCAAGAGTAAAGATGTAAAAAAATGTATATTTTTAATTTTTTAGGTTAATGATTGATTAGAAACTTATAAATAGTATTTTGACTGGAATAACGAATAAATACAAGCAAAAGCTGGAAATTTCAATCACTTCCCATGAAATAACAATACTGACATAATTGATGTTTCTTCAATTCATTTTAATAATTCCATTCTCTTACAATAATCCTTTTGTTGAGACTTTAAAGCCACTCATTATGATTGGTATTTTACTATAATTGGTTTCGACAATGTATGTTATCTTCAGGTGGCTGATTGATATTATATTAATATTAATCATTAGTTCGAATATCAATCAAATACCACATGCTGTTGAAACCGGTTGTACTAAAATACCAATCATAAAGATTGATTCTAAAGTCTTGACCAAAAGTTATCATAAAATTATTATATTACCAAATATTTTTTAAGTTTTAGAAAAAATAGTTGAAAAATAGATAGACTCAGTCAAAAAACAAAAAAATCAAGTATTTAATGTATTTATTTACTTAATATATATATATATATATATATATATATATATATATATATATATATATATATATATAAAGAAAAAAATAGTTACAAATATATTTACCTGGGGCAGATTATAGTAAAAATGGCCAATTCATAGGCGAAGTGGATAGAAAAAAGAAGATTTAATAAATATAGATGGAATTATCAATAACGAGCTGCTACTAGACAATAATTCCATCATGAAAGCGTTGTATTGTAAACAACTAAACCGAATAAAGCAATTTATGCATGTTCTAAAAGCTGAGGCAGTTTGAATTAGAAATTATGACACATCTACTGTATTCTTCCAATCAGGTGCTATCAGATTATCATCTATTCCAGTGATGGCGAACCTTTTTTGAGAAGTAGGTCAAATTTTGTTCATTATTTTTTTTAATACTAACCCGTTGGTCACTAAGTCAGTGGCGTCAGTTGGAGGGGGGAGATGTGGTAAAAAAGGGTACCAATAATTTGGAAACACCGAACATTTATTAACAGAAAAACTTGAAAATATTTATACTTTATTTTTTTAATATTTTTGATCGTCTGTTCTCTCTTTTGATACAAAAAATAAGTTTATAAAAATCAACGCATGGGTCATTTAAAAAGCCTTCGTGTGTTGGTGTCTGACCTGCGGGTCATAGATTCGCCACCACTGATTTATTCCAAAGTCTCCAAAACCACATTAATAAGAAACAGTTCAATACAAAGATTGATGTCCAAAAGGAACTCTCGATTTACTCTTTAACGCAAAACTAAAGAGCTTGATCATTAGAGTATTGATAATTTAAGATTAAGACGAGAAGAAATTGTTAATAATAATGATACAAACGATATATAACACTAAAATTTTACAAAATGGCGCACTGACAGAATCAACTTAATCTCAATTTATCAGTAATTTTTCCCTAACCCAATGTATATAAATAAATACACACATACATACATACATCAATGTAAATTTCAAATTTAATGTTATATAAAAAATTATCTTCGAAAAAAAAATTAAATGATATCTGAGAATAAACCTCGACTTAGAAAAATTTATATGAAAAAATGCAATTCAAAAATTTACAAGAATGATACACCTAGGAGAATGTTTGCAGAAAAAATAAATGGTAAAGTTCATGGAAAGGCCTTCACCCAGCTGACAATTTGTTTAACATCACATACATACATACATACTCTTATATATATATATATATATATGTATGTATGTATGTGTATAATGATATTTAATAAGTACATAACTGCATTTACTCACATTTAAAATTTTATATATGATGTAATCAATGCATTAGGTTATATTTGTAATATTACATTAATTAGTAGTATAACAATTTGACATTTAATACTTGATATATAACAGTCTTAAAATAAATCTAATGATATTTAAAATTCCAAAAAAAAAGTTACTAACAAACTGATTTTGAATTTTTATTACGAAAAAGTAACATGGATTTTAATTAAACTGTTTTTTAAAAGCAACTAAAACATGATATAAATCCATAAATTTATTTTCATGTTAAAAAAATATTAGAATTTTCAGCCTTTCATTTTCTGTTTTCAATAAAATTTATAATATATAAAAAATATCTTCATGGATGGTAATGTGAACTTGAAACAGATCCTTGTGTCTTTTAAAAAAATTTAACAATAAATACCACATAATTAAAAAATATGTATAAGTTCAAACGACATTTTAAAATGATAAATTTGATGGTTAAAAAAAAGTTAATATTACAAACCTGATAACGAGTAGTCATTGTGTCGGCTTTCTGAATCACGAATCAAAAAAGCTCCGTGGTCGTTTTCTGGTAACAGCAGTTTTTTCTCAGCTTCGATACGTTTGATTTTCCGGAAATACCATCTGTAATACAAATAACGTAAATTAATTTCATGTTTATATATAAATAGTTTTATTTTAAAATAAATTTCATTTAGACTTAAACTGATTAAAATTTTATTATCATACATTTTTATTTTCTTCAATGCACGAAGAGATTTGTTTAAGAAAATAACAAATATAAAATATATTTTATCAAAACTGTTCTTCAATTCAATTTTCTTATAAATTAATTTCTTATTTTGGATAATATACTTTCATATGAATAAATCGAGTAGCTAAAATACTATAAAACTTTATAAAAACGTTCAATAATCATTTATTCACTTTATTCTCTATTAAGTATTTTGATAATCACTTCTTCAAATATAGAATTATATAAGGTATTTTTAAGCAAAAGAAAAAATAAATATATCAACAATAAATATAAAAAATCGGTACTGTGACAAATTTTGATTTCACTCACCACGAAAACCTTAATATTTTATAAAAATGTTTAATAATTTCTTATTGTTCACTTTATTTACTGATGTGCATTTTAAAATATCGGGTCATCCAAATGTGACGCCTAAATTTGTTTTATTAAAAAGAAACATGTGTATAGTGTTTCTTTTTAATAAAACACGAATCTAGGCGTCACATTTGGATGATACTTTATATGCACCATCATCAGAACACAGTATTATATAATATGATTTGATAAAGCAAGTGGTGTTGAGATGATAATTTTGGGTTAAAATAAAAACAGATTTTTTTCTGTTATTTATAATAAATAAAACCAATTTATTTGTGTTGTATCCTAAATTATACTATATTAAATAATATATATATATATATATATATATATATATATATATATATATATATATATATATTTGTTTGTGTATTAAAAAAAATATTTATAGACCAATGAAAATTTAAATCGTCAAATTTTTTCTCAATATGGTAAAGTTATTAGTTATTATATAAAATGTCTAATTTCTCTCTTATTTTCAATTGAAAAATCCGACATTTCATATTACACAACCTAATCACTATTCATGAAAAATGACAAATAAAAAGATAGAAGAAAAATCAGTTTAGCAACAAATTTCAAATTACGTATGAATATTTTTCATTTTCAAAAATAATAATTTTTGAAAAAAAATTCGTAATATTTTTTTAAAAAATATATAAATATTTATATCAATGAAACTATTAAGTTTTTAAATTAAAATTATATTTCTAATGCAAATAAATCTCAGACAATGGGATGTTTATTATTAAATATATTATTATACTTACATTATTATTAAATATATTACACTTACAGATATATAATTTTATTTGCAATTATTTCAAAAACAATTAAACGTGTTGACAAGAGAAATAATAAATAGTGTCATATTTATTATAAATATGGCACTATTTATTGTTACTGACGTAATTTAATATGAACTAATTGAGCAATAGAACGTAACAGGATTTAAAATCGATACTAAAACAATTTATAGTTTAGAGAAATGATTTTATGTTCTATGAATAAATAATATATCTTCAGAGATAATATATATTGCAATGCATTGAGAAACTGAAATATCTGTCTACACAGCTGATGATAAGTCACGATTGCAATATGGGTTTCTTGTTAAAAATAACTTATTTGTCGAATAAAAATTCTAGTTAAAATCATCAACCAAAAATTATTACTAAAGTTACGTATACTATTCGAATTAATTTGTAAGGTCGAATGTTTCATTTCACAATATAAATAATACTTGACCCACAATTTCCGCTAGCTTTTTGTAAATAGATTCATTTTTATCACTTCATGCCTATTGACAAAAAATATTATATAATTTGTAAATAGTACTACGCAAGGTCTTGGTAATAGTATCTCTTTTCAGGAATATTGATTAACGAATGATTCATTTACATGTAACATATGCACGTTTTATATATATATATATATATATATATATATATATATATACATATACAGAGAGAGAGAGAGAGAAATATACACATATAATTATACAGAAAGGAAAAGGAGTAACTATCTCATATTTTGTATAGAAAAAAATATAATCACATTTCGAAAAAACATACATATTTTTAAAAAGAAAAGTTTAAACATTTCCTTATATTTGTGTAATAAATTGATTTCTATTTTCACTATTCATACAACTAATAGATATTTTTTTAAGATCTCGAAACTGTAAATCCTTATTTCATTCAAAATATTTTCATACATCAATTAAAAGTACAAAAATATATCTTAAACAAAATCAAAAATAGATGAAAAAATAGCTAGGAATTTGAAATGTCATTACATTTTTAATCAAATTCTAAGACATTACTTTTGTTTGATTCTTTTCAACATTCACTTTTATCAGAAAATATTTCTTGTTTGTTTTTGTTCCTGATTAATGCATAAAATTAAAAAAAGTAATACCAGTAAATGGTTATAACAATTACAAATTTGGAATAAGGAATCGTTCGTAATATGTGGATGAGTAACAGAATTGGATTGTGAGAATACACAATGATGCACAATTAACAAGAAAAAATGAAAATAAAAAATATTCCGTGACTTGCAGGATAAAATGTTAAAATAAATTCGCACCCGTTAAAAACACATACCAATACAATGTCATATGATTAATTTTGTTACTAATTGTATATGGAAATTTTAATATTTTACATCCACATATCATTTTTCTAAGAGGATAATTATTTAAAATATCAACCACAATTGTATAACATGAAATTTGCCATGAAATTACTGAAATAAATAAGGCAAAACCGGTGGTTACATAAAATCAGAAAAATTGAATTTAACAACGATTTTTTTTATTGTTATATATATATATATATATATATATATATATATATATATATATATACACACTGACGTACATAAGTCATCGCCATATGGGTAACATAAGCAACTTATTGATATAATTCAATAAGTCGTTAAATAAATAAAAAAAAAATTTAATTAAAAATACATATAATGAATATTATATTTATTATCAATTAAATAATTTATTTTTTTTAATTTAACGACTTCATTGAATTATATCAATAAATTGCTATGTTACCCATATGGTGATGATTTATTCACATCAGTGTATGTACGTATGCATGTGTGTATGTATATATATATATATATATATATATATATATATATATATATATATATATATATATATATATATATATATATATATATATATATATATATATATATATATATATATATATATATATATATATATATATATATATATATATATATATATATATATATATATATATATATATATATATATATATATATATATATATATATATATATATATATATATACATACACGTGTGTGTATGTATACATAACTTGTAATATTTTAAATGCATATATAATTTTTCTAAGAGGATAATTATTTAAAATATTGACCACAAATACATAAGATTAAATTTTCCATGAAACTACTGAAATAAATGAGGGAAAACCAATGGTTATATAAAGTTAGAAAAATTGAATTTTGGAACGATTTTTTTATCATTTTATATATATATATATATATATATATATATATATATATATGTGTGTGTGTGTGTGTGTGTGTGTGTGTGTGTGTGTGTGTGTGTGTGTGTATGACCAAAAATATATATTAAAAATTGTCACAAAAATGTTAAACAAATCAGTGAAGGATTATACGTTAAAAATTATTAAAATAATCAAGGATTACAAATGTTATATATATATATGTATATATATATATATATATATATATATATATATATATATATATGCACATAATATGTATGTTGGTTCGTGGATACACAAAATGTGAGGATTAAAAGTTATTTTTACAAAAACAACGACAGTCAGCGTTCGCTACTAAATGCTGTGAACTCACATGTAAATCTGTTCATTATATTCTGTTGTAAATGCATTTTTTTTAAAAAAAAACGCAATAATAATCAATTAGTAAAACATGTAAGCTAGTAATGGAATCCTAAATCTTGCAGTGTCAAACTTTTCGTAACACAATGATCAAATATTTAGAGGGTAATAAAACTAGATCCAATGCTCCATGTAAGCTGCGAATAGTATAATGTTTTCCAATAAGAATGTTAAAACATTGACAGCTGATGGCAGTTATGTTTGGTTTTTTAACCTCACTTTGACATTTCAAATCATTATAGTTTGACCAATTATCATGTAACATTTAACACTTCAATAACGTTTAGAAATTGTAAAAATTTCAATAGACTTATTGAAATAAAAATTTAATGAGTCCATTATTTCACGAAATGGGCCCATCAATTAGCTACCAAGATCATGTGAATTAACTCCATTGGATTATTTTCTGTGAGATTATGTGAAATCATTGGTTTATGCTGATAAACCACAAACAACAGAAGCAATAAAAAAACACACTGAATGTGTAATTCATGAAACTGGACCACAATTATGGGAAAGAGTAACTAAAAATTGGACTGAACAAATGTACTATGTCAAGCGAAATCGTAGTGGTCATATGAGTGATACTGTATTCCATCATAAATGCCATAGAATATGCTTAAAAATAAAAATAAATAAATAACTAATTAATTCAATACTTTTTATTTTACTTATCTTTAAACTTTTGAAGCGCTTATTGGAAAACCCTATATTTAGTTCATCAGTACAAATATATATTCCTGATATCTATTTGGTTATATAATACAGGATCTAGTTAATACATATAAACCCAATTACAGCAGGAATGTGACAATATATTTTTTCATAAAAAATGATTTCCATTTTTACTATACAAATTCAGATTGTTTTTTTAAAAAAATAACTGATGTATAATACATTTTTTGTACGATATTTGGTTTCCTTTAATAAAATTATAGGTAGAGCTTATTATATATATATATATATATATATATATATATATATATATATATATATATATAAACACAAACAAGAAATAGATTAAATCAGTTAGAAGGTTTTTAATTGTAAATTAGTAGTCAGCTGACATTTTTAAATGGCCATAAATAAAATTTAAATTTGTATTAATAATTATTTATAGAAAATATTAGTTAAATCAAGGCTAATACAATTATTATAAATTCATATATAATTTATTACATTTTCATAAAACTACATTATATTAGAAAATAATTTACATGTTTTCATTAATACACAAATTTGAATAAAAAAGGATATATTTAATAGTATGTAATTTTTATTATACACAAGGTAAAGATATTTATTATGACTATGACTCGACTAATTTTAAAAAACAGTTTGATTTGAAAAAAATATGAACTAGTATTCATTTAAACTAAATTTTAATTCAATCAATAAATAATTTATCTATGCTGATAGTTGAAAAAAATTTTTGTTATTGAGAATTTTTCAAACATTTTCTAGTTTTAAACACATGAAAAACTATATTTTTTTTCTCAATCTCCTCATAGAATTGAAAGCAGCTTCTTTTAAACTGTCGTTTTATTTTAACTAATGCATAAAATGTGGGTGATACTAAGTAGATTTAATTATGAACGAAAAAATGCGACATAATTTTTGTGGACATATTTGTTTAAAGTTTTTCTTGAAATTTGCAAAAAATCAATATATATATAAAGAGAGAGAGAGAGTATATTTTGTAAAAAAAATGTTAATATTGTGTATTATACAAAGGGAAACATTTTTGTTTAAAAAATAATTTAAATTTATTATCAAATGCTGTATGCTGTTCTCTACAAAAATATTGTAGAATATTTGTTGATCAATAAATTAATTTAAGTGTGTATTGTTTGCTGAACAATAAAAAATTATCGTTAATGTTCAAAGAATATATAATAAACAATAAAACAAATTGAAATTGCATCTTATTAAAAATCAACGTATTAAAATAATGTTCTACGTGTGTACAGTTATTTCATTGCGTCATATGAGTAATAAATACACACACACAAATATATATAGATATATATATATATATATATACACATACACATACACACACAAAACAGGCATAAACTACGTTTCGTGATTGATTTAAAATGTATTAATTTATTACTTATTTAAATTTACAATAACGTATATTGTTGAATTTATCCTAAGAAATAAACACTTATTATTACAACTGTAGTGACATCATAAGTTTTTTACGTCAATTGCAATCAATTTTTATGTATTTGTATATTGTTATCGTATTTTTATGATTTTCGCAAATAAAATATTTGATCTATTTATAGGTTAAGTTTAAAGTTTGGTATCATTTTTTAAATTAATTAATAAAATATCGTTTTTTTATCTTGTAAAAAAATAACCTTCACGAAACTCTGACAAGAAAAAGTTTTACTGGGTTAGCATTGTCTGAGGTCAAGGCCTACAAGGGCTCTAATATTTTTTTCTATAAAATACGTTTCTTAGATAAACAAATTGTAAAAAAAATGTTCTTATTTTTAAAAGAATTTATTGTTAACTTGATTAGAATGAAATTCTACATAATTATATGAATTTTATTCACTTTCCAAAAAAATATTTCTAAAACAACGAGGTTTTCTACTTTTTATTAATAATCAAATATACCTCATGTGATTATCACTTCACTTATTATATCAAGTATTTTTAATACGTGACTGATTTTTGCTAAATTATTCCTTTAATTCGAAAAATTGTACAATATTAGAAAGTTTTAATTAAAAATGATTTTTGTAATTATCATTTATTATTCAATTATATCATTATATTTCACATTATGGACCTATATTTTATATTTAATTTTTGCTAGCAAACCAAATATCTATAAACAATTATGGATAAAAAATATTTATTATTATTATATTTAATATACCGTTTTTTCAAAATAAATATCTTTGGAATATTATTTCATGATAAAAACTGATTTAATACTGTGACTATTTCACTAATTCTCCAAGATTTTAAAAAGTTTTCACTTATTTATTTTTTATTAATCTATATTTTGATTACCAAACCACTGTATTTAGTCGAATATTTTTAATCGAATAATTTTTAATTCAGAACGATTTTTTTAAATTAAAATAATCAATTCTGAGTATTTTTGAATTTCAAATAAATTTGAAAAACAAAATAAACTATGAACAAAAAAAATCTGAAATATGAGACAAGAAGTAATTTTAATGTAATGTTGAAAAGTTTGAAAAGACTTATTCGTTTTTTGTGTATTGTGGTAAATTCATTTTAACACACATAAATTATCACAATACCATAAGATTTTATAAGAGTCACAATAACCAATCATTGTTCAATTGATTCTCCAATGTACATTTCAATTATTTTTTTATCTACATTGGAACATTAAATTATAAACTCTTAATCAATTTAACTTTTTGGACTGATATTGTTATTTGTATAATAAATACCTGCAGATACCTAATGATGATTTTAGAACTAAAAAAGTAACAATTAATATAAATTAATGGCAAACAAATAGAAATATAAAAATATTATTTTGAACAAATAAAAAATAATTTTTCATTTTAAATAATATTCCTTTAATGTTATGTTTTATACACAAATTAAAATTTTAATTCTTCAAATTTAAAGTTTCGAAGTTCATATATCATATTTGTAAGCTATTTTTTTAAAAATATGGTATATGAAAAATTTATATATATATATATATATATATATTATGTATATAAATTGAGATGTTGTAATATGTAATATTTAATATCTTTTATGCAATTTATTCTATAGAAACACGCATTGTTATATATTCAGTACATGAAACCATAAGAAATTATTCATGTGACATTACAAGGAATCCAATCTGTCATATACAATAGGTGTTTAATGCGTCAATTATTAATTTTCCTCTTGTTAATATTTCTAAGAATAAAGGTCGATTATAATTACTATTGTTTTTCTAATTTATATATATATATATATATATATATATATATATATATAAGTACGTATGTATTTACGGAAATGTTAGTTTTCAGTAAATTATTTTTCCAAGATCAGTGTTGATTTTGCAACATTACATTACGACAATTGATAAATAATCTGATTGTTTTGATGTTATACATACGACACGTGTCTTTTGTACATATCAGAAATATCTTCATTATAATTGCAATTATATAATAATATACATACATATATGTAACTATAAAAAGATTTCAAAACATTTCCACAATCAACAAATGTAAATTATATTGAATATTTAGAGCCATATTATGGAAAAAATACAACATTACAAGTTCAATATTGTAATCTAATTTTAAACTGTATTAGTACATAAGCACGAAGAAATCTCATCTGTTTTCCTTTCCATTTTCCTGGTAAGTATTGGACTCTTTCATCCACTTCTAAACTCATTTCTATTCGATTTTCTTTTTTCTAGCTAATATTTATCAGATTCTTCTCCTATCCAATTTTTGATCTTTATCTATCCCTTTCCCATCTAAATAATTTACTTTGGTTATTAGTTTTTTTCCATTCTTATTATATAACAAATCACTGAAAATCTCAAGAGGATACCATTTAAAATAATAAAATCAAATGAGATTAAAATATACTTTTTAAAAAATGTTACAATTTACTGATATTTAATTATTTTGTTATGACAAATGACCATAGAATGTGTATGATTGTGACACTAATGGTACTCAATAGCAAATATAAAGCTAAAAGCTGTAATTATGATATACTACACAATTTTCAGTAACAGCATAAATAAAATAATTTCGTTTATATAATTCTATTAATATAAAAATTACTTGGATGATGTGATTGTTAAAGTCACTGTTAGTATTTATAAATTGTTTTATAATGGTTGATTATATTCACTTTTAAGGAAAAGCTTTTTTAAGGAAAGGCTTTTTAAGGAAAGGCTTTTTAAGGAAAGGCTTTTTAAGGAAAGGCTTTTTAAGGAAAGGCTTTTTAAGGAAAGGCTTTTTAAGGAAAGGCTTTTTAAGGAAAGGCTTTTTAAGGAAAGGCTTTTTAAGGAAAGGCTTTTTAAGGAAAGGCTTACTTTTTTTAAGGAAAAGCTTTCGGTAGAAATGAAAAAATTAATAAATATTATAAGAATGCAATTCAAAAATGATTTCATTTTCGAATACACTCATTTTTTTGTTTACATGCATTTTTCCATACTTATTTGTGTTCAAAGATTTAAAGAGTATATGAATAAGTTGTGCAAAGAAAAAAAAATTATAACTGTGACATATTATTAAAATTAAAATACATTTTTTAAATATATATATAAATTAAAAAAGACCATGAATTCAATGAAAGAAGTATTTAATGACATGAACTGATTGTCAGGAAAAGACGAAATATAGTGCTGGAGATTAGGAGTTTTGCTCTGGATAGGAGTGCTTTTAGAAATTGATGAAATAGACTAATCTTAGCAAAAAAATGAAATAAAAAATATTTCTTGTTCATGTATTAATGCTATTTGAAATTGCATTAAAATTTGTAATTTTGGAATTTGTAAATTTGTAATTCTGGATATTTTTTCTATAACATAATCTTAAATATTCAATAGGATTGACATTTGGTGATTATGGAAATGTTTATATATATATATATATATATATATATATATATATATATATATATATATATATATATATAGAGATATAGAGAGAGAGAGAGAGAGAGAGAATTATACATTATATTCAACATTGGTAACTTTCCATAAATTAAAAAGAAATTACGTTTCTTGTTATACAATAATATTCTGCATTGACAATTTAAAAAAAATATTTTTTTTAAAAAAATTATAATTTTATGTTCACGTTAAAATTCGGAAAATTAGCTGATATATATATATATATATATATATATATATATATATATATATATATATATATATATATATATAGTCAGTACAACGTATATATAAAACTTAAAACACGTTTTTCTTAAAATTATTTTTTTATACTAGTGATTATAATATCTCGAGAATCAATTCTAAGATCAAACTTATATTTTTTTGTAAATCTTTAGAAAATATCTCTTTATCGTTGATAGAAGAATTAAATACTTAATATATTTCTCCACTCAAAAAAGTCTCAAATCGATATATTTTTTAAACTATCGCCATTTTGATACGTTTTATGTTGAATTAGTAAATCTGATACTGGTGATAATCAAATTCGTACTACATTAAGAAATTTTTTCATTTTTTAATTTTAGATCAGTAGAACGGATGGATACATGGTCACTGATTTCACGGAAATTTTTACACATGTTTTGTAAAGTATATGGTTAATTAAGTCGACAAAAATAATATATCTTTAAACGTCAATAAATATGTGAACAATTTTAAAATTATATCTTAAATAGTTTATTCTAGAAAATCATATATATCGTATTAAAAATTTATTTTTAAAATAGAATAATTTTATTTTAAAAAATCAAACTTTATACAAAAATGGTTGATTATGGGAAAACAGAAGTGAGAAGTTTAAAATTGAAACAAGAGAAGACTACCGATGGACAAGAAAAATTTTTTTTTGAGAATTCAAAGACATAAAAAAGTATAAAAAGAATTCCATTTGTAGATGAGACAGAGATATACGAAAATTCGTAAGAATGAAGTAAAAGAGAGGGGAAATGGATCGGTCCAAAGTTATGGAAGAAGTTTTATGAAAGTATAGAAAAAGAGGCAGATATACATATATATATATATATATATATATATATATATATATATACACATAAATATTTTTTTTAATTTAACGACTTCATTGAATTATATCAATAAATTGCTTATGTTACCCATATGGCGATGAGTTATACACGTCAGTGTATATATATATATATATATATATATATATATATATATATATATATATATATATATATATATATATATATTTGAAATCAATTATAATATATAATATAATTGTGTATTCATTTATTGTAAAATATGATATTATTTTGTAATCAATTTGCATAAAAATATGAATTTATTACTTCGTAAATACATCATTATAAATATTATTTTATGAACAATAATAACATTGTTCTATATTAAAATTCCGAAGAATATTTTTTAATATTCTGTCTGCTTTTCAAGACGCTGATTCAATCATCTATAAATTGAGCAATAAATTAAACAATTTATAATGAAAAGAAAGAAAACAAAAATCATGTTTCATTGACAATGGTTAAGTTATTGCTGTTTTCAATAAAAATAAGTTGACGTATTGAAAATGATTTATGAATAAAGAACTGTTGTCATTTCTAAGTGCCATGCAGTAAAATCGATCCTATGTAAATGATAACAAAAAAAACACATACAATACAGTGTATGTGTCATTTCATTGTTGTTATGAATAACAAGATGTCTGGTCAGAAATATTGTTTTGTCCAAATATGTTTTTATTTTGAAAATATTTCAAATGTATGATTTATGATAACAGCATAAAAGTAATGAATTTTGTATTAGTATGTTTTAAATTTATTATACACATACACATTTTCTTTTATATATATATATATATATATATATATATATATATATATATATATATATATATATATATATATATGTATGTATGTATGAATATGTATATATGATATGAATACTGAGAAAGACTGTATTTTAAGTTTATTGTTGATGTGATCGACTTACAAATTTTACTCTAAAATTTTAAAAATTGTCAGTAAGCATACAAAGTGAGTTCCACAATGGAAAGTTTACAGAGGAGCTAAAAATGATGATTGTAATGAAAACATTTCTAATTCACTTTCATGACAGTCCGATCAACGTTTTAAAACTGTGTCACTGTTGGTATAAAAAACTGTTTGAAAACGCAGGAGTGACAATAGTTTATATTGTACAACCTTGACCAATATGATCATGCTGTTTGAGTCAACAATATATATATATATATATATATATATATATATATATATATATATATATATATATATATAATAAAATATAAAGTGTATATTAATGTCACCAGATCGTTCTTCCACTCACTGACTGACAATCCATAATCGTTAACAATTATGTTTTACCGTTAGTCGTATATAAATTCGGGTCAAAATTTTAATATAAATTTAATGTTCACTCATTATATAATGGCACTCATAATATTATAATGGCATAAGTTCAATTACAGGTCATAAAATTTAATTTTTATTGAATTTCATATTAAAATTATATCTTGTAATTCAAAAGCTCTTTATAATATAATTTATTATAACTAGAGAGTACTTAATATAATTCATTATTACTATAGAGAATATTATATATTTTAGAACCGATCTTTATAAATATATATATATATATATATATATATATATATATATATAAGATTTCTTACATTTTCATTTTGTATTATAATTTCATTTTATAATAATATTCCCATTTTTTCATGCAATTAGAAAAATAATGAATTAAATTAAGTTATAATAAAATACAATATTTTAAGTTGAATTATTATACTTGCAAAGAGTAAGATAACAGAAGTTTACAATATTGTTTACGAATTCTTTAAATGTGTGATTTCAAGAGTTTGCAATTTCAAAATAATATTATGACAATAGAAATTTGTATTAGTGCATCAAGTGAATAATTAATAATTATTAAATGTATATATATATATATATATATATATATATATATATATATATATATATATATATATATATATATATATATACACTTACGCACATAAATCATGGCACACATGAGAAACATAAGCAATTAATTGATATAATTCAATGAAGTCGTTAAATTAAAAAAAATATATTTAATTGAAAATAAATATAATGAATAAATTAAATTAATATTATATTTATTTTCAATTAAATAATTTTTTTTTAATTTAAAGACTAAAGACTTTTTTAATTTAAAGATTGAATTACATCAATAAATTGCTTATGTTACCCATATGTGCCATGATTTATGTAAATCAGTGAATATATACATATATATATATATATATATATATATATATATATGTATCTATGTGTGTGTGTGTTTTCCAATAAACGCTAATAAAATAACATACAACGAATATGTAGAGCAGAAAAAAATTAAAGGAATGAGAATAGAAGAAGTTAAATACTAGAAATATTTAGGATAAATCATTAACACATATACACAAAAAAAGAAAACATTTATAGATGATTAACCAGACCAATAAAAATAAAATGGTGTCAATTTGGAAGAATTTTTTTACTTTATAACGTTAAATATTCTCCTACGTTTAAAGAAAAAAGTATTTGTATATTACTTCTCTTGTTATCATTTATGATAATGAAACATAGGTCTTAGAAATTGTTTGGAACTCGAAAATGTGAAAAAATACTAGAAGAGACTCATAGATGGATGAAAAAGAAAGAGAGAAAGAGATGTCGAAGTGGAATGAACGAGAAGAAAGCCATTAAATCACTTGAGGTGAAAAGTTTTGTGAGAGATTTTTATCCATTGACAGATAGTAAAAAGTTAAGGATGATATTGATAAAAATAAATCACTATTATAAAAAATCGATCGTATTAGAGAAAACACTAGACGAAGGGGAAAATTTTCCAGTCTAAAATTAATTTTACTTTATTAAATTATTATATATAATCTTTAGTTGTTTTTTATGAAACAATATTTTATTAATGATACATAATTCTTTGAATACCGATACCGGATCTAAAAATATATTAAGTCATAACTTACTTAATAGTAGGTTAATGATACAATACTTATGTATATACATACATTTAACTATAGTGTGTAATATATATATATATATATATATATATATATATATATATATATATATATATATATATATAATTACTTTTTAAATAAAAGATGTAGATTATTGAATATTTTATTGAAATTAATTTTAATCAAGAAAAAGTATTTTTTAAATATCACATAAACGAAGTCAAGAAAATTGACTGACAAATTTTTCATATGAATAATAGAATAAAGAAAAATATTTGTATATTTTCAAATACCAAATTACTTTAAGAAAAATTAATTTACAAATAATTAAAGTATTGAAATCTGATTAAAAACAATTTCTTTTAAATAAACGTAAAATATTTGCCTCATTAATCTAATTTAAAACATTTTTTTCAATTCAAACAACTCATTATTTATTTAAAACAGATATAGGAATAAACAATATATATTCAAGAAGACAATAATCAACAATAACATCATTAAATATAATTTATGGTGTTAATATACTGGCTATTTGGTACAAAAATACTTCACTTCTAAGGCTAAGTTTAAATATAATTTATCATTCTTATGATGCATGTTAAAAATTATCAATTATTTAAAAATAATCTACTTGGAATTAAAAATTGTAAGATATAGATTATAAATAATTAATAAACATGTTTTATTCAATAATCTAAATACGTACGACAGATTAATTTAATAATGTAAATGATAATGATTTGTTAATATCACCTTTGTAAGCTGTATTATGAAAATACTAATACAGACACAAATGAAATTTAATATGGTATACTTCGATTAAATTAAAATGTCTCATAGTGGATAATTGTATTCCATATTGGAGATTTCTTTTGAATTTTAAATTTTTACATACACTTGTTATTTCTTATAATCAAAAGTTTATAAATTAGTATTTAATTGTAGTCTCTCTCTCTCTCTCTCTCTTTATATATATATATATATATATATATATATATACACATACACACACATATAAAGAAAATAATAATCTTATATTCAAAACAGTAAACTAAATACAGGATCATCCAAATGTGACGCCTAGATGTGTGTTTTATTAAAAATGAACAAAAGAAACTATATATATATATATATATATATATATATATATATATATATATATATATATATATATATATATATGATTCTCTGTATACCGCCTTATATACATGTTTCTTTTTAATAAAACACAAATCTAGGCGTCACATTTAAATGACCTTATATTTAAATTAAACAAAGTACATTAATTTAAAAAATACTAAAAAAACGTATTATTAAAAGACAAATATTGGAGTTAAAATTTGACTTTTCTTTTAAAAAACTGTATATTTTTAAAAAAATATATAATGTATATAGAAAGTTTATTTATATACCTCTTCATACAAATGTATATCTATGTTTTTAGTGTCATGTATTTTTGTAACATTTCAAGCGAACTTAATCATTTCTAGTGAATGACAAAATATAGTTCCTAGTTCGATATGTACTTCAAAATAATAACCTAAAGCAATAGAATATTAGTGTAGATCGTGGAAATGTATACAAAAATATTCATCAAAACATATTTTCTTGTAACTTTTACTTCTTGGAAATTAGGTGTAATGATATTAACCTACAAAAAAATGTAATAAATTTCAAACACTAGTGTATTCCCTATATATATATATATATATATATATATATATATATATATATATATATATATATATATATATATATATATATATAAATGGAAAAACATATGCAAACTAAATTATTTTTAGGTAGATGAACATAAACACAAAGTAATTATTAAGTTCAATTTCAATTAATATGGTCATGACTTCAAATTTTTTTTATGGTAATAGTCTTATTAAAAAATATTTATTAATAAGTTTTAAAAACATGAATCATGACAATAATTAAAAATCATTATAAAAAAATAATGCAATGGGAACAATTTTATACAAGCTCAATATTTATTACTTTATATATATATATATATATATATATATATATATATATATATATATATATATATATATATATATATGTGCATAAGTCATCGCCTTATGAGTAACAAACAATTTATTGATATAATTCAATAAAGTCGTTAAATTAAAAAAAATATATTTAATTGAAAATAAATATAATGTAAATATATATATATATATATATATATATATATATATATATATATATATATATATACGAGGGTCATTTGATAAGTAAGGTAAATTTATTTATTGTTTAATTAATTAATTAAATTATTTTTTTCAATTTAGTTTTACTTACTTTTTTACCATACTTATCAAACGACCTTCGTACACACACACAATACACAACATACAAATAGACAGACATACACATACATACATATAAACTCAATCATTTCCTTATTCAATATTTTCTAAAACTTGAGAAAGTGTTAATCCACCTTTTGCTGAATATACTTATTTACTTTTTATGTATGTATATATATATATATATATATATATATATATATATATATATATATATATATATATATATATATATATATATATATATACACATACACACATACATTCACACATATACACAAATACTAAAAAGGAATGCATTGATTAATCAAAATCATTTCCATCAAAAATTATTCTACTATTACAATTACTTATGTATTTCTTTATTTATTAACAGTATTTAAATTATTATTCAGTCAATTGATGTAAGCTAATATTGTAATATCAAAATTTAAAAAAGAAAATAATATGAAAGAACAAAATCATATCAAAATAATAATTACTTCTGTTAGTACTATTTATTTATAACGTAAGCATAATTTTTTTTAAAATAAAATAAATACTATTAATTAATAACAAACTAAAATTTATAATATATGAATAAATAAATAATGACCAATATTGTAATATTACGTCTTTTTAAAAATTAAACCTGAATGTATGGTAATATAATAGTTGATTTTTATTTTCTTTATTTCTTAAAAAAGAAAATTTTATAAACAAAAAACATTTATAGCTACATGAAAAAATGTTCGGTTTGCATTTGATATTTGCACACGTAAACTATGCGTGATAAATTAGTATACAATTAGTGAAACTGTTAATTGAAAAACACAACATAAATACACACATTACATGTTCACATAAACACATACATTTATAAAGGAAGTTTTATATTTTTTCTGATATTTGATATATTAATAACTGTAGACTCAAAATGTCAACAAATCAAGATGCGTTAAAAGCAACCACCAAATAGTCGATACTGATCAATAAAAATGTACTTATTCAGCTATATAACACTGGTCTTATTTATCAAAGAACTATGACAAAAATAATACAATTATGTTAAAAGTAATTTAATCAAGAAATACTAAACTTTATGAAAGAAGAATATTTTCTTTATCATTGTGTTGATATAAATAGGCAACTTAAGATGCATAAATTAATCATGTTTTTTTTACAAAAGAAAATTCTTCACAAAAATTCTTGATTTCACATAATATATACAATACATACACATATATTATACACACACACACACACACACACACACACACACATATATATATATATATATATATATATATATATATAATATAGGGTTTTCCAATAAGAATGTTAGAACTTTGACAGCTAGTGGCAGCCATGTTTGATTTTTTAACATCATTTTGACATTTCAATATATAATATAAGAATATTCAATATTCAAAAGTAGATAAATAAACTTTTAAAAAAATTTCAAGACAAAGACGACCAAATTGCAAAGAAAATGATAATTATTTATAAAAGGCGAGAAAAGTAAAATAAGAGAAATTAACGAAAATCCAAATTTCTCGTTTTTATTGGAAATAGCACATAC
>CP092094.1:22810000-22812500 GCA_029203775.1 Neoneuromus ignobilis | reverse complement strand
TATATTCATAACTCGATTAATTTTGGTATTTTTATTATTTTAGAAAGCTGTAATATGTTATATATATATATATATATATATATATATATATATATATATATATATATATATATATAATGTTTTGACTCAGTATTATTTAAGTAAAAAAAAAATTAAAAATAAAATATATTTCAATTTGAAATATTGGTAAAATAAAATCGTCCTAAAACCTGAGTATTCTGTTATCAGTTTGAATTAATTAATTATATTTTAATTTTAAAATAAAAAAATAAATTAATTATAAAACAATGTAATTAAATAATCTCGTTCAATTATCTGTAACATACTTTCTGTTATGCACGTGCACGTACATAGAAAAAAAACTTGTATTGAAAATATTAATTAATTGTCGGATGAAATAATTTTCTATTATATAGAATAACAATTAAATGGAAACATTACAAACCATATATTCTTTCGCAAGATGTTCGTTGATTTTGAAATATTGTGTAATTGTGTAGTGAAATGAAATAAATTACAATAAAACATTTAAATAACGTATCCGTATTTTACATACAATAACAAAATATATGATTTCTTTATTGAAATGTAACTGGAATTTAAATTTATAAACTATTTTAAATAATCTGTTTTTTTACAAAACATCTCTTTAAATTGATATTTACACACCAACTTTTTTTCAATTAATAATATGCAAAATGGAAATAATTGCGAATATTTGCAATTTTTAAAAAATAATATATATACACACACTCAGACACACATAATGTATACTTCAATTTTATTCAAAAAGTCCCACCTGGAATTGTAAATTTAAAAAAAAATCGTAAAAATATAAATCATTGGTTATTTAATTCTTTATATTTCCGAAATTTGAAACTAATGAGGATTTGTAAGATATCTATATTTAAAATGAGGAAGATTTCAAATTTTGGTATCGAAAAAAATCCAATTTCTACCAAATAGTTAATATAAATAAATGGAAGTTTTATTAATACATGACAGCCTTAAAAACCTCAAAAAATATGTTTAAAAATCTCCAAATTATTCATAAATATTGTTATTTACGTAGATTATAAAAATAGAATGGTAGGAAATGTCATAATCAATTATATTTCTTAATTATTATTTATAGATAAACGATTATTAATATTTAACACGTTTTCACTGTTCAACGAATTATTGTTATCTATTTAATTTAGATTTTCAATGGTATTAAATTAAATTTTCATTGTATTGAATATTTTAATTATGGATTCTGATTATATATCAAAAAGTAACACATATCTACAATCAAGATACTGAATTCAGAATACAATTAGCCACTTACTTAATTTAGTGCTTGAGAAAATATATACATGATCTGAATTTATCGATTAAATTTTTGCATAAAAATTAGGAAACAAAATTTAAAAAAATTCAATGAGAGAAGCTTGCAAAATTACCTTAAAAGAATATAAAAAAACATTAAATGGAAAAATATTCATAAATTTTATCAAAAAAAGGTATTTTTTATGAATATTGAGGTTAAATCATATTTTTATTTAACGTATTTTAATACAGAAAAACGTAGAAACCAAATATTATACCTGCTAACACATATATTATTATAAACGGAAATATTTAACTATTTAACAATCCACTTTTTATTCCACATTGTATTTATAAAATTTAGGTTATTCAGAATTGCATAAATGTAATAATTTAACTATTTAAAGTCATTGAAATTCGAGCATTAATGAGCTCTATAGTAGTTACATGTGTTAATGTATGTATATTGAGATCAGGAAGGTTGTAATGTATTAAAAAATCACAAAAATATATTATAAAAGTTAACGAATAATATAACATCTGTAGATAAATTATATACATATATATATATATATATATATATATATATATATATCCATACATTACATTTTCAATTGAATTAACAAACCTGACTAATAAATATTCTGTTTATTAAATTTTAATTGCGTGCATAAAAACATTGAAATTGTAATAGTATTTACTCGACGAATGTGAATCATGTCTAACTAAGGTTATTTTATATATGGATAAAAGTTTATGATAAGAATACAAAATTATTTTCGTTTCTTTTCTAATACAAACCCATAACGAACATAAAAACGAATTATTAGAATATATTTACATTTAACCTTTTTCAATTTCATACAAATTCTTTTATAAGTTTTTGTACATAAAAACAAGTCCTTGTAAAAAAAACACACGCAAAATGTCATATTTAGATAACGTGATTTCTATTTATTAAATTCATTGATAATTTCTTGTTTTGATTCAGGATATCGATATTTGAAATAATTATTTTTATTAAATAGTAGAATAATAATAAAAAATATATTTAAAATTATAATTACTATTTTAATTGGAAATGTTAGTCACAAATACCTCGTAAAATAAAAAAAAATAATAATAAATTCATTAAACTTAATTTGTTGGCCTATGTTTCTCTCTTTCTCTCTCTACATATATATATATA
>CP092094.1:22785000-22807500 GCA_029203775.1 Neoneuromus ignobilis | reverse complement strand
TATGTAGCAAAATAGTATTAATTTACACAAATGAATTTTCACCCCAACACCACAATAATTTAAAGTGTTCAATAATCTCATGAATATCAATTTTATGAAAAAATTATGAGAAAAATCACTAAATACTAGTTTAATTATTTAAATAAAGAAATAATAATATGTAGCAAAATAGTACTAATTTACACAAATGAATTTTCACCCCAACACCACAATAATTTAAAGTGTTCAATAATCTCAAGATTATTGAACACTTTAAATTATTGTGGTGTTGGGGTGAAAATTCATTTCTGTAAAGTGAATCAACCACAGTTCCAAAACAACTAATAGTATTAATTTGTTTTTATATATATATATATATATATATATATATATATATATATATATATATATATAAATATATAAATGATATTTGTGATTTTATAAGAAATGTGTAAAAGAGAAAAATGAAAAAGAATTGGATTATTCAAATTAAAATATTGGAGATAAAATATAAAAAAAACACAAAATATAAATATGTCTAAAATGTGGGACCGATGTTCATACATTTAAATAATCTGATTGTACCAGAATCGAAATAGATAAAATACAATATATAAAATAATTTTTAATATAAAAATAGTAGAAAAAAATTGTTAGCAAAATATTGAATGTTGATTGGAATTTAAATAATAATATGTATGTATGTATATATATATATATATATATATATATATATATATATATATATTACACAAATACATAAATGATATTTATGATTTTATTAGAAATGTGTGAAAAAGAAAAACCAAAAAAAAAATTGGATCATTCGAATTAAAATATTAGAGATAAAATGTAATAAAAAGACAAAATTTTTAATATGTCTAAGATGTGGGACTGATATTCATACATTCAAATATTCTAATTGTACCAGTATGGAAATATATTAAATTTATAAAATAATTTTAATATAAAAATAGTAAAAAATAATTGTCAGTAAAATATTGAATGATGATTGGAATTTAAAATAACATTAATTTATATATATATTGAAAAATCTACGAGTGATATTTTGTAATCGTTTTATGTTTATATTATATTAATTTTAGATTTATGTATATTCGAGTAAATCTTGAAGATGAAATGAATTATATATATATAATGAATATTGATTGATATTCACAGAATTCATTTTAAACGATTATAAGTACAAATGAACATCCTGTAGTTTGTGAGCTGAGCAGAAAACAAATTTTCTCAGAAACCAAACAGAATAGAAACTGTGATACTCTCACGTCAAAACAATTATTTAACATTCGAGGGTATATCGAGTTGTAGCGTGTGAACTCAACTCGTTGCTTGACGGGGAGGCTGTATGCGGTGGCAGATTCGTTCTATAAATAGCTACGGTAAACGTCCCAGCCGGCGCCCATCGCTGCTGGTTGGTTTGTTTAACCATCTCGTCTGTCTGCGTGACTGCATGACAAGATTTGCGACCGAGCTGTACAGGTGAGTAACCAAGGAGTTGGCATAACAACCGCATTTTCTTGTTTAGTTGAACATGTGTCAAGAATTATCGAGCACATGGTAAAGGTACATGTATAATACCTATGTGTATGTACCTAGAGTCTTCTTTTCTATAATATTGTAGGCGTCGATATGTTGGAAAAGAATACGAGATTTTATTAATACACAATACATAATCGGTAACAAAGAAGATGTTGTCATATAAATTGTCATATTATCGACGGAGCAACGTTCAACGTCACCACAACTTTATTTTTTTTTCTTTTACTAGAATTATTTGTAACGACATAAAAAGTGTTTTGCGGTAGTAACAACAAATTAATCTTGATATTATGTACATACACGATTAATTTCAATAGAAATAAGAATGAAAAGAAGATACACTTAACATACATGAACTTATAAAACTGATATGTAAAAAAATATTAAAAGGTCATTTATTTATAATGAAATTTCTAAGTAAAGTTTAGTAATGAAAGCCTTGGTGAATTTACAATGTCAACTTTTTTAATTATTAAATAAAATTAATTTCGCCAGAAGCAATTCATTAACGATGAGATAATATTTTACATTACGTCACATATATATACATACATTTATATATATACATACACTTATCCCTCGATTTACACGGTACTTTTTTTACATGATTTCGCTTTTACACAGTTTTCAAAATAATGAATTTAAAAAGAAAATTGATAAAAATGAACATTTTGGCTGCATACAAATTTCTACAGTCATTTTTTAATTCCATTCTCCGATTCAGATTTCAGCGAGTTAATAAATGCTTAACTCAATATGATAAAGTCTATAAAGATTTAACCAAAAACCAAACACAATTGTTAATTACGGATTTCATTACCAAGTCCCTTAGAAAAGATTAATAGTTTATAAAAGTGATGACAGTAATTAAAATTTTGATTAAATTTTTTAAGGATCTTATATTTCTTGTTTCCATAAAATTACATACTTATACCTTTATATATTTGTCGTTTTATGAATGCACTGTTATTTGTATGTTTTTCAAGGTATCTTACTTTTATTTTACGTTGAAATAAATGACAGAATAATGCACATTTTAGTTTGTTTTCGATTTACACGGTTTTACGTATAAAAATCCACGATTTCGATTTACACGGTTTTCTGAGGAACTAATCTTCTGTGTAAATCGGGGGATAGGTGTGTGTGTGTGTATGTAAACATAAAAGTCTAGATCAGTTCAGTGTTGGGCGAAAAACTTCATTAAATAACATTAAGTCCTCTTAAATGTTTTCTCAAGATTCTTCTACTGTTTTCCATCCGTGACTAATCTCATTCAATCCTCATTTCCATAATAGAATATCATCTCTTCATCTTTAATATAGTTTTTTTCTGTTTGTTAGTCACCATTTTATAATGATTTTTAGCCATTTGTTGTCTTCTTTTCTTGGTATTTATCCTGCTTATGCCCATTTCATCGATTTTTGTTCTCTTATATCAATTACCATTGTCTGTTTTCGTATCCTAATATCTTTTTCAAGCTTTACTTGGTTTTTAAAAAAATTTGCTTCATTTTTGCATTCAGTTCCAATTTTCTGACCCATAAATATATATATATATATATATATATATATATATATATATATATATATATACATGTGTGTGTATGTCTGTGTATTATGTATGTCAGTACATTTTTTTGCATGACTTTTATTTTTTTAAAAAAAATAAATATGGGCGTTTCTTTCATTTCAATGTCGTCCATTCCTTGAACGATATAGATCTTGCACTGTATGCAAATTATTTACACTCTAACAATATTTATTTTCTAAGTAAATGTAATATTGGTTTTCCAATACAAGATTTCCAATATATCTACTTGAAAATTCTGGTATTATTTTAATACATATTGTGTTTGACTTTTGAGAAATCGTGTCTTACCTTGATATTTATTTATGAATGATTTTTATTCGTGTTTAATTCGTAGACGAATGACGACAATCATTTGTCCAAGAATCACCCGAGGATGTCTTCAACGACGCGGAAGAAATACCATGAAACTTACGTCTACTGAAGTAGACTATAATTATATCTTAAAATACTTTTTGTGCAACAAAACGAGGCATGAACACAGAATCGACTTCTACAATCAACGTAACTGCGAGATAATGACCGAATTCATAAATTTTATGTATGTATACATGTACTACCTACCTACATACATATGTAAATACATACCATTGTGTATTGTGTGTATATATATGTATGTATGTATGTACATTCACGTTTACTTTATTATTTTTTGATAATTATTCAAAATACGAATATAAAAAATGATAATTAATATACATAGATATTTGAAAAAAAATTGGGTTAAATAAATTAATATAAAAATGTCTAATTATTTATAAAAAATATTCATTTATAAAGAAACGTTTAATTCATTTTTTTGAATAATTTACAATCAATATTGACTTATATTTTTTTTATTTTTATATTAATATAATATAAAGGTGAAAATTTTCATGAAAATGTTATTAATATTTTCCTGTTATCAAGAATGATTTAAGTAGATTTGATAAAGAATATTTTGGTTGTTTAAGAAAATTAAAACATAAATAATTAATAAATTGAGAATAAGTAAAGTTAAGTACATTTATTGATTATATATTTGTCAACTAGATGATTAATATGTATATGTAATTTTTTTATCTTATTGGATTCTTAATAAAAATTATTAAATTTTAATTAGATTGAGCTATTATAGAAATTGAGGTAAACTAAATGTTTAATTAGAAAATATAATAATTATTTATTTATTTTATACATTTTTTATAAAAAATAATAATTTTGTTGTATTTGTTTCTTTTGTTGTTTATTGTTAGATTTTTAAAAATCATTTAAAAAGTCACGAACAAAATTTTATAAACTCAGTATTTATCTAAAGGATTAAGGATTGAAATAGGTCAAGAAGTAATGTAAAATTAGAGACGTATTTGAGATAAAAAAGAACAAAATATATGGATAATGTAATAAAAATAATAAATGTATAAAAGACAAAAATATATTGCAAAACAATAACTTTTAAAAAATCAAAATTAATTTATTAAACAAATAATTAAAGATGATAAATAACTCAATATTATATGCTGTTAAACAACTCTATTATTTAACACACTATATATAAAACCACGAAAAAAATTTCGAAATTTAGTTCAAAATTAATATCCATTTCTCTAATGAAAAATGTTACTAATTATTGAAAACTGCAAAAAGAGTGCTCCAACAATGAATGATATAAAAAATATGTATCTTATTTTTCAATTCTATAGCTCTTATAAGACCTTGGCCTCTGATAATATACTAGCCCAATAGGGATTTTCTTGTCAGATTTCTGTGACAGTTATGTTTTTTACGAGATGAAGTTGTCAGTCCCATATCTAATCCCTAATTTAAGATACTATATGGATTTTTATTAGAAATAAATTCTATGTTAAAAAATATGTAACAAATTTAGTAAAATAATATTTCAATAAAGTGGAATTAAATATGTATTTGAAAATAATTAAAAAAACAATCAAGAAATCTATTATATAAAAGTAATTTATATGTAAAGCGAAAATTGATGATCAAATAACAATATATCTGTTTGTGACACTGAATGCGATAAAAGGTATTACCATAAAAAACATGGCTTTATTCCCCATTCAATCTATTTATAAATATTTATATCGAAGAAAAAATGGTTTTAACAAGCAAATACAACATCAATTAGTATGAAAAATTCTTTGAAGGGTACTTGGAATTTTGCTTATTATAACACAGATTTTTCATGATACAAAAATATTCCATTATTTTATGATAAATCCTTAACATTTCAGTTTATTTGCACTGCATTAATAATTTAATAATGAACATATATATATCTATATATATATATATATATATATATATATATATATATATATATATATATATATATATAATTGTGTGTGTTGGATAAACTGATTAGTATATTCACATAAATATAGAAATGAAAATCATTGCAGTAACAATAATTTTTGTGAAATACTTAACCTAAATATTTCATAAATAATTTAAATTGCAAGCTAAAATTGTTATTTTCATCGAAGCTTTTTTCTCGAATTTTATCAGTCAAATATATTTGGATTTAAAGTGAAAAAAGCATTATAATACAAATATATTACTTATCCTAACCTCACAATATTTTATAGGTGTTCAAATAATATTTATTGTTTATCTTATTTGCTTTTTACATTTTGATGACGAATTCGTCATTATTATAACTTTATCTTATAATACAGAACTCTGACAATTTGATCATCGAAATGTGTATCAGTGAATAAAGTAAACGATAACTAATTAATAAACGTTATGATGGGATAAGTAATTCATTTGTATTTTACGTTTTATAGAAGAATTTGAACAATATAAACTCCAATATTACCCAAGCAATGATTTCAATAAAGAAAAAAAAATGTCACAGTTTAATTACAATCTTAATTGTTTTTATTACAAAATTCAATTTTATGATCTTTTTTAATTTAAATATTCAATAGTAGCTATTAAAAAAATATCACACAAAAAATATTACAGAATATTAATCAGTTATTTACTCAATTTAATTTTAAATATTACTTTGTTAATTAACTGCACTACAAAAGGACATGAATTTGTGAATTGCATTTTCAAGTAAAAGAAAATTAAATTTATTCGAGAAATAATAACTACTTTTTTATTTTATATTTATAGCCAAGTAGATGATTTAATTAGGGAGTAATTACCAGAAAATATTGATAATAACCAATCGAAAAATATTAATACAATTTATCTATTTATATATCTATTTACCTATCAATACATACTTATATATATTTAAATGTGTAATTTATTTAAATCATTTGATTAATTAAAAAATAAATAATGACATACAGATTCGTTAATCAAGTCGTAAAACTGGTAATAAAAATGTTTCAAGGAAAAATATTTTTCTTTCCAATTTCTAATTACATCAATACGAATACTATTGACGAATAAAATAATAATATTTTGCGTAAATTTTGTAGTACGAGGGCATTTGTTAGCAAAATACGTACATAGAAAAATGTTTAGTAAAAAATAGTTATCCTCATAAAATTATTAATTACTTAGTTTCTGCTAAAAAATTGTTTACTACAATTATTAGTATATGATTTCATCAGATTTATTAAAGAATTTGTACGTATATCTGTTAAAATTTTCCGAAAAAAATTTGAAGAAAAATATACCGATATTCCTTTTTACATATTAAAAACTTGTTTGAATTATACGTAAACATATTTTAGGAAATAATATTATTATGGAAAAAACCTTAATTTTACATCAGAAAAATTTAAATCGTAACAAATTCATTGAAAATGAGTCCAAATATAGTTTAATGAATAAATATATATATTTTTTAGAGAAACCTATGAGTAGTGTAGGTATTTTTTGGTAATTAGTAATAGAAAAAAATTTAAGAAAAATATATCATTATCCATTTTTACATATTACAATCTTGCTTGAAACATACGTAAACATATTTTAAGAAATTATCTTACTTTGGAAAAAACCTTGAATTATTATAACCACATTTTTTCGTAAGAAATATTTAAATCGTTACAAATTCATTGAAAATTAGTCCAAATTACTTTCCTATACAAAAAAAAATATTTAGAGAAACCTATGAATAGTGTAGATATTTGAATTTTTTCCTGATTTAATAATTATTTGAATAATATTAACGGAATTAATGAATGAAAATAGTATACACCAGAAATAATTTACAATTATATAAACAGATTAAGTATTTATTCGGAACAAAAATATTTTTTGTATAAGGAAAATATATACTTAGATATAATGAATATTTATAAATAAATAAGGTTATATAATCAATTTCAAATCACGTACTTTCATTCATATCACTTATTGCAACATTGAACAAAACCTTTTAATTCACAATTAGTTTAGAATTATCTTTAAAAATATTTCAGTTCAATAACAAAATACAAAAATTACATGCATTTATAAATAAAGGATCAAAAAGTGTTCACACAAATAACAAAATTCGTATTTGTCTACAAAAAATGAACTTTGAAATTTGTACAGAAACATGGTTGTACAACTTTATATATATATATATATATATATATATATATATATATATATATATATATATATATAGAGAGAGAGAGAGAGAGAGAGAGAGAGAGAGACGAAAATTCCTCTGCGTTTGCAAAAATTTTTTATCAATGTGTCCTGCCTATACTTATTTATGCTACTGAAACATAGGTCTTGAATGCTAAAATACAATAATTCGGTGGCTCCACACAAAGCAACATGGAAAGATGCGTGTTCAGACTAACACGTAAAGGCATAAAAAGAATTAAATGGATTCGAAAAAACAAAGTTATAGATGTTATAGCAAGTCTTGTAAAAAAAAAACATTCAAAAAATCAAGGGAGTCGTTACAAAAATAAAATTACTGAAGAAAAAACTATATATTAAAATAAATAGATATGATATTTGTATTGTAAAGTAGTGAATCATTAAAATGTTGGAAAATATTTAGAGTAGGTGAGTTTTTAATAAGAAATATTTAATTGATATAAAATAATACAATATTTCTTTTGTAACATATTATAAGAAGGAAACATTGTTTAAATAAATAAGGAAAATGATTTAAAATTTGCATGTGTAGGTAAAAATTATAATTAAATTGTTGAGAGTTCGAAGAATATGGGGACAAATGATTTAAAATACGAAAATAAATCTCAAATTGATGACAGGTAAATGAAACCTATTTAACAAGAAGACCAAATATAATCTGTGAAAAAATAATGTCACGAATCCTAGGAATTGAGTGCTAAAGAGCTTATTGTTAGACAATGATTCTTACATCAAAAATTTGGTTTGCATTAATTTTTAGAATTTCCTTGTTTTGTAATATTCAATCAGCGGACTCCAAAGTGTCTACAGAGATAAATTCTTAGTGACCAAAAAAATCCATTAGTTATTTAAAATAAATAAGAGCAGAAATGCAACACAAAGTAGACAATGAAAATGGAACTTCTCGTTAAAATACCAAAAAAGTTCTTTATTTCTATTCTGGAATATTCACAAGAGATTAATTTTTCTAAAATAATTTAATGACAAAATATATCCTATAGAATAACGAATGTAAAACCACCAATGTATTCTATTATGATAATCATACCAATACAAAAAATAACCAAAATCAAAAGAATATTTGTCATAATATACGGTAAAACCAATTACATATGAAGAAAGGAGTATCATAGTTCGAAGATATTTTTCGTGGCATTGAACATAGTTGATACTGGATTAAAATTACAATAATTTAAATTATTTATGTAGATATATTATATATGGTAATGTTGCTTTACAAAGATTTAATATATCATTGTATTAGATGTTTCAGTAAGATCAAAGTTTTAAACATAGATCTTTAGTAACAAAATAATGATCCAGAATGTCTCAAAATATTCATTATACAACAATTAACAGAGTTATTAGGTCTAAATTTTATACAAAACTTATGGATCAATCTTGAAAAAATCATAAGCAATATAAAACTCAAAAACAAAACTAATTTGTGAAAAAGATTTCTTTTTATATAAATAACTACCACAAATGTTTAATTATGTAAGTAAAAAAATCCATGCCATGTTACTGAAATTGTTGTTAAAAATAAAAATATTCAGTTGTTAAAATTGTTTAAAAAATTAGAAATTTTGTTAATTTTTTAAATTACAAACCCTTTTTGTATTTAATTTTTTTTGCATCCAATGTACTTGTTTTTTAAATTATGTTTTTCATTTTTAATCTATATAAAATTGCTAGAACTAAAATATGAATTAAAAGCACTATTTGCAATTTCGAATAGAAATCAAGTTTTAAAAATAAATTTATCTTCCCAAAATATACTAGTAATTACATTATAAAAATTGTATTTCATATTTTATTATTTAAATTATTTTTACATATATATGAATATTTGTACATAAGGTTAAACAAAAATATTACCACATGTTTCTCTAATAAAAATATTCTCATTAAAATTCCAAGTCTATTAAAGCCAATACATTTAAATTTATGAGTTTACTTTTTCAAGATTGCAAATATTTGTAATTAATTAAAACGCAATAAATATATATTTAATTATTCAAAAGAATTTGATTTTGCAAGAACATAACACATTTGCAAGAAAATTTCATCATTTTAATTAGATGTGTCTTTTCATTTCCTTCATGTTTCTCAATTTGTTTCAAACAAATAAAATTCTCTTTCAATACTTTCCCTAAATTAAACATAAATAATATTAAACTATAAATATATATCATTCTAAAATTGTGTTTAAAACATTTGTCTCTCCATTTGTTTATGGTTTATAAATTTGCATAAATGAAAAAGTTGAATTGCAATAAAAATTAATATTAATGAGTATTAATATTAAAAATGATTGTTTATTTCTAGTTTTATTGCTAATTAGAAATTGAAAATTATAAACATATGCATAAAAAAATTGTATTTAAAATGCAGTTAGTTAATAATAATTTTAGTATAAAAATATTTGTTTTAATTATACATTAATATATTTGCAAAAATATTTTTTACAAATATCTTTTTTATTTAGTTTTTTGCATGTTTTATAGGTTTTAAAATTAAATATCAGTTGAAAATCAATTTGTCCGTTGATCTAAAAATGTCTATAACACTAATCAAATATTTTGTAATTATAAAATGTATTAAATTGTTCAAATACAACAAATATAAAAAGATTTTTTTGTTATTTCGTTTTATACCATCCATGTGACAAATATATCAATTATATATATGTAAACTTTAATATATTTTAAAATATTTAAATAATATACATTCTGAAGTATTTTCTCATTAAATAATTATTTAAAATAAACAATAGTATAGAAAAAACAAATTTCATTACAATCAACTGATATGCCTAACAACTTTTATAATACTTTATTTTGATATCAATAATTAAATTGATAATGGAATGTTACTGGAAACAGTACTATGTATATAAGTTAAATATTAATATTTATAATATTATTTTATAAATAGAATAATGAGTAATTGTTTTACAATGAAATACTTTGACGTCAATTTCGTTTAAAATAAATATATATTTTATGTTCGAAAAATATATACATTTTTTGATATGTAAATATACATGTAAATGTATGTGTATGTGTGTGTGTACATATATATATATATATATATATATATATATATATATATATATATATATATATATATATATATATATATATATATATATATATATATATATATATATATATATATATATATATATAAATCGCTTAAAATATTCCCTTATGTTTAAAGAAAAAAAATTTAATCAATACATTCTATCTGTTTTTACCAATGGAATTGAAACATGGACCTTAAATGCCAAAATAATTTAGTGTATTCAAAATAAATATTAGTGTAGAAAAGTGTATATTAAAAACAGCACGAAGAAATAGAAAGAGAAGCTAGTAACTCAGAAAGAAAAACAAAGTTAAGAACGTGGATCAAGACAAATTTAAAATTGAAATGGGTTGGTTATACGAAAGAGAAATTATTGATTGGGAATTTAGATATGTGAAGATTCAGGAAGAGAGTCATAGGTAGAGATCACACAGAGACATGAGAAAATCTGCAGAAGCGAAATGGGAAAGAAATGCTTTTTTTGAGTAGGGTTTATTTATCAGTAAATGATGATATATTATCACAGAAAAATGAAAATATGTTATTCACCTGTTTACTAAAAAAATATATATCGAATTAAGGTATTAAAATTATTAGAAGATATAATAGAATAAAGAATGAGATTTTAAAATTCGTAATAAAAGAACTGCCAAGAATGGAAACGATCAGTAGAATCAATAAGGACTGAAATGATTCTACAAGAGGAAATATTATTAACCAAGAATACAAGACATTTATTATATATATTTTTTTAAAAAATAACATGTATTACTACGTACTACCTAATCATTTCTACTTGCTATAAAGAGAAGAAACAAGAAAGTAAAAAACAAATTGAAAAATTGAGAAGATCAATAAAATATATAACATAAACTTTCATATAAATGAATCATTTATTCCAACTCCACAAGATTTTAAAAATATTCAATAGTTATTTACTGTTTAATTTATTCGTTGATAAGCATTTCGATGATCATTCTGTCACCATCAAAGAAAAAGATCTATTATAAAATCTATTTTTTTAGTAATTCCAGATCTCTGACAATGATAACATGGTTACCATAACGCGAATCAGCAAATAAAGTGATTATTAAACACTTTTATAAAAAGGAACATAAGAAACAAAAAGGAAAACAAATATTACTAGTAATTTTTATATACTTAATGAAAATTTAACATATGTAGATTGTTTAAAAATCCTTTGCATACGCACTTCCTAGGAAACTCATTAATTAAATATAAACAATACTGAAGGTTTTGAAATAACCTCACATCCTTTAATATGAATAAAAAATACCCATGATTCATAAAAAATATTCTAAGGAGGTTGTTTCTTACTTGTGTTTTAATAAATTGTCCATGTTGCATTTTTATAAAGGTAATAAATCATTTAATTGATAAATGTTTTTAAATTACATTAATGGCTATTAAAAAAAAATACAATGCACTAAAATGAATAAATATGTAGTTTTCATAAATGTAACGTTTGTAATGCATGAGATTTAATTTATAAAATATTAAATTAAATATCTGAAATATTATTAATAAATACACTTTATTTAGATAACTTATTAATAATGTACTTGACCTCAAATTGAAATTTATGATTCATGATTTTTTTTAACGAGAAATCGAATTTTCTGAACATCGAGTTTAGTGCATAAATATAAAATTATCCAAATATGAAGCAAATATTAAAAAAAATCGTCTTTATGTAAATTTAGCGACACTATGTTAACTGCTAATGTTTAAATATTTGAAATAAATATTGAATTTCATTACAGATTGTTAATATTTTTAAATGTGTTTAGAAAACATTTTTATTTGCAATTAAATATTTAATGAAGAATACACAAGACGTATAACAATTTTATTCAGTGAAAAAAATGATTGGAAAATACAAATACAACTTTAGATTTTCATTCTTATAAGTCATGCCATCAATTTGTAAGAATTTGTAAAAAAATATGATTAAAAAAGTGTGTAGATTTTATATTTCGTATAAAAATAAAATTATAGGTTAATTTTTTTAAAAATATATATTTTGTACATATATATTTATATGTGTGTGTGTATAATAATTTTTTTTCATAAAATAATTTAAATTCTTAGCTTATATTATTTCATTAAAAAATGATTTTTTATTTAGTAAAAAAAAACAATATTTTTTAGACAATTTTATCAAACGATTAAAATTTAAATATCACATCATCATTATTATTTTCATCTTTTGCTAATTCAAACGCTTCATTGTCATTATTTTCATGTTAAGAGCTCATATTTTTCTCTTTAAAAATTTATATAATTGAAATACTTATTTCATTGCATAGAAAAGGATTTTAGAATTTTGTCTAATTGTTCTTCATTTCATTTTTATCCTGTTATTGACGTCATTAATAAATGATCCATTCTGGTTAATCAACTAATTTAAATAAACAACATTAGTACCTTATTTCTTTCAACTAGTTTTATTGAAACATATATTCCAGTTTTTTAATGCATTTTAACTATTCCTGGAAATTATTTCTTATTATAAACACTAATCAATTTCTCACTAAATTTCATTTTATCAATTTCTAAAAACTTGTTATATTTTTATCAATATGTTTTCTCTCTTCTTTATACTTGTCCATTCCTCGATTCCTATTCTCTTGTCTATTATAGTCTTCACTAGTTCTGTTTTTACAAAACAAAGTTAACCGATCCACCACATGCAACTTATTGCTTCAGCGGCACAATACAGAAGCGTTTTTTGATCACTTGATCACTGGAGATGAAAAATGGGTCCTCTACGATAATCCAAAACGCAAAAGGCAGTGGCTCTCTCCGAATGAATCGCCACGAAGTACAGCTAAGCCAGGTTTACATCCCAAAAAGGCACTTTTGTGTGTTTGGTGGAGTATTAGCGGAGTTATTCATTTTGAAGTGCTGAAACCTGGACAAATTGTGAATGCAGACCTTTACTGTGAACAATTGGATCGAGTAAATCAATCTTTAATTGAAAAGTGTCCAGCGATTTTCAACAGAAAAGGTGTTATTCTGCAACACGATAATGCAAGACCGCACTGCGCAAGAGGAACCCGGGAAAAAATTAATGAATTGGGATGGGAAGTATTGCCTCACCCACCATACTCGCCCGATATTGCGCCATCGGATTTCCATTTATTCCGATCGCTATAACATTTTCTAAGTGACAAAAAATTTGAAAATTCGGATGATGTCCAAAATACAATCTCCAGATATTTTTCTCAAAAACCAATTGATTTTTATCGATCCGGCATTGAAAATTTACACACTAGATGGCAAAAGGTTGTTGATAACGAGGGTGATTACATTATTGATTAAAAATAAAGTCTTGGTAAAAATTTATCTGTTTGAATTTAATGTAGAACAACGACATTATTTTCCGGTCCCCTAATATATATATATATATATATATATATATATATATATATATATATATATATATATATATATATAAAGGTCATCCAAATGTGACGCCTAGATTTGTGTTTTATTATAAAGAAAATTATACACATGCCTCCCTATACACCACCTAATATACATTTTTAATAAAACACAAATCTAGGCGTCAAATTTGGATGCACATATATATATATATATATATATATATATATATATATATATATATATATAAATCACTATTCATCTACTTGATGATAGCTGTAGGACAGAAATTGGTTGTAAAGAAGTGTTAAAAACGGTGACCCAACAATAAGTACAGAAGAAAATAGTACACTGACGATATTATTGGTAAGGGTCTATTTTTTTCTTTTTAACAAATTAATCGTTTAAAAAATATTTCAAACAAATAATAATAATCATATGTTTAAAAATGGAACTGTATACGTTGTGATTTAGGTTCTAGATGATATTTGAAATCGTGCACTGAAACATAAATACGAAGCGATTGATCGCGAAGAGAGACGATCTTGACCAGTCTTCGAACTGACAGTCAGTACCGTTACGGCGGCTGCATCCTAGAACATCAGCAGACGCGGTCAATGCGCGCCGACCCGACTAAAAACTTCTCCGATCTCACTAAAGTATTTGTCATTTCATTATATAGATATATTTCCACACTACTATGTTATTAAGTAATACTTATCGTAATAATTGACCAGATATATGTTTATTAATTAAGAAGCGGTTTGTTTACATAAACGTTTAACACACTTAACGTTCAGTAATTGCATATTTGTGACAACTTCGTCGTCGTAATCGATTAATAACAATATTAATATATTTTTCATTAATATTTCATTATATTGTAATAACCATTGATATTTTCAAACAATAATTACTGTTATGAACGTATAATAGAGGCCATTTCATACGCAAGAAATCACACTTTGAATCTCGTACAGCGTATTAATAATTAATAAACTTAAATAGAGATTGAATCCATTAATAAACCACCAGTTGAATCTTTTATAAGTCTTTTTATCCAACTTTATTATTATATAATAAAACAACATAAACGATTCTCAGTACTGATTCAAACAATGCAGTCATATGAACAAAACTGGTTTATAGTAGAGTTGAACGCTGGCAGGAATGTTTTTTTTTATAAAAAAGAAAATAATATATCAACTTTATTCTCGAATCATTTTAAATAAAACTAAAAATAACATTGCAGGACAATGTTTTCGTTATTGTCTACAGTTCGAATCAATAAAATGGACCGCTAGTTAACACGAACTTACGGCCCACATATGATACAATTTGATACTCCTGATTTAGATAAATGCATTTTTTAATGGCCAATGAGTCACTACTGAATTAATTTCGAAAACCTGTTTTCGTGTTGTTGAACTATTTACAAGTTATTGTTAATGTCCGTACGGCGTTTAACGTTCTCGAACTATTGATTAGTTTATATATATATATATATATATATATATATATATATATATATATATAAATATAATATATATGTCAAATTATAATTTATAACCAAATTAAATTGGTATAAATAATCAATTTTTGCAGTCTTTTTTCACACGTAATGTATATGCGAAAAAAGTCTTCCTGTTATATTATGTAAAGTTACATTTTATGTTCGAATATGAATACAGCATATAAAAATGAATTATGATAATAAAAAATCATTTAATTCCAACGCTATTACTTTTTATGACGGTTCAGAGGTATGATTTACGTAAAAAAGATGTAAAATTAAAAGTAATATAATGCGTACGTAAAAGAGATGGAAAAATGTGACGTTTAATTTGAGAAATTTAAAAATAAATAATCTACGAGAAAGAGATTTTAAAATTTGAATAAGTACTGTCTTGAATATTGTAAAATGGAACAATTATTAAATGATTGTCAAAGTACATTTTAGATAAATGCAATGATAGTATTTTTTAATTTAGCATAAAATGATTAAATGAGATTTTATAATTTTAAGTTCTAAAGATAATAAGATGATTTTCTAAATGCACATTAGTAAAAAAAAATAAATAATTAATAAACTTGAATACATGATTCATTTGTGTAAATGTGAGTTAGTTACAACCAAATAAATAGTAAGAAAAATATTTTAAGTCCAGAATGACTATTGACTAAAACTGGTAGAGGTAACTACTTATTTTGGTATTGATAAATTCACTTTCAGATAAATAAATCACTCATTTCAATATTACACGATTATATAAATATTCAATGATTATTTATTGTTCACTTAATTTGGTGATATGCATTTTGATAGCCATGTCATTATTGTCAGAGAGCTGCAATATAAAAAGTTGCTGTTTATAAAAATTTTACAACACAATACTATAATAATTATTAAATATGTAACAAAATATGAATTCAGGAATAAAATGAATAATTGAAAATTGAATATTTCTAAAAAAAACTTTGTAGTATTGAGTGTTAGTGATATATTTTGTGTTAAAATATTAGAGATAAATTATCAGACAATTATTAAATTATTGTTTTCTCTCATATAAAAAAAATACATAAAAAGATGAAAAATAGGAATTTACCTTAATTTATTTTTCAAAATAAAATAATATTGGTTAATCAATATCAAATACTTTTAATATATATATATATATATATATATATATATATATATATATATATATATATATACATATGTGTGTGTGTTTGTATTTGTAAATTAATATTTAAAAATCTAATAAAATTGTAAGTACAAGTTATGTGTGAGTAGCTTCATAGTGTTAGTTTTTAGGATTTACTTTTGAATAAAACAAAACTGAAATTTTATACAAAGTATTTAAGGCACGATTTCAAACTAAATTATCTTAAAAGAAATATAAAGATAAAAATAAAAAGCTATTAGTACTCATTCTAAAATTTATTATTAATACACGTGTTCAAAAATATGAATATCATTTCAAAGGTAATTATCAGGAATAAAATCATTATGTTATGAAAAGAATATAAAACCACTCATAATAGTTCTTTAAAAATGTACTGAATAATAATAATAAACAGTAAAACATTTCACATATTTCAATTTTAACTGTTTTTCAATTACTTCTTATAAAATAACAGTTCTATAAAACCAAATTCAAAAGCAATTTTTCGATTTTTTAAAAAAAACATTACTTAGTTATAACAACATACACTAAAGATTATAATCGAAATAAAAAGTAAACAAGGAATTCAGTTTTTTAAAAAACCGTAGTTATTTAAAAGTCATAAATTTTTATAAACAAGTTTTTAAACCTTCCTGATTAAGTCGAGAATAAGGAACTTTAACTACTTGCAACAGTTTTAATTGGTGGAATGCAATGTGAATTTTTATAGAGAATCTCAATATATGAGACGATACAGGTCGTTAAGAGTCAGCTGTAACAAAAATATAAACTCGTTCAGTAAACGGTTCTCATACTAAACTTACGAAATAGTGACCTAATAAAACGTTAGTGTTTGTCTCATATTATGTACAAAACTTTGCAATGTTTATATCAGACTATAAACGATGGATATATATATATATATATATATATATATATATATATATATATATATATATATATATATGTATGTATGTATTTATGTATATATCTCCACAAAAGATATTTTTTATTTTGATGAATGAGACTTTCGTGGATAAATGACAATAATGTTTTTAACTAAGACAAATATTCTAATTATAGAGGTTAAAGGTTAAGACATGAGATATTAATCTCACTCTCAAAAAAAATGACTAAGTTTAGAAACAAGTATAACATTTTCGGATGGATAAATTCACTAGATGAAAAACAAATTACCAGAGGAATCTGATGGAAGATTTGTGTTATTTGAGAAGCTAAATCTCAGCAAGGATTGTAATATCAGCGATGATGATGATTTTATATATATATATATATATATATATATATATATATATATATAGGAGGATCGTTTGATAAGTATGGTAAAAAAAGTAATAAAAACTAAATTGAACAATTTAATTTAATTATTAATTAATTAAATTATGCAATAAATAAATTTACCATACTTATCAAACGACCCTCGTATATATATATATATATATATATATATATATATATATATATATACATATAAAATGTACCAATGGAAAATAAATATATCATATCGCCAAATTTTTTTTACAAAAAACATTTCCATTCAAATGAACTGGATGACGTGAGTTCATTAAATAGCTACTTAAATCTCCATATCTATTATAGATTTTTTTAATGGGACCACATTAACTGATTTGAGATCTTCAAATGACCCAGAATAATAGTTGATTTACAACAGATCATCCCATCAGAATTTACAAAAATCAAAGAAAATGTTTGGAAAAAAGAAAAGCCAATTTAATCATTTATTTGATATAATTTACTATTTATGGGGTTTAATTTTTAAAACATGAGTTCATTATATAGCTACTTAAGTCTCCATATCTAACTATTATAGATTTTTTTTATGGGACCACATTAATTGAGTTGACTGTGTCAAATGACCCAGAATAATAGTTGATTTACAACAGATCATCCCATCAGAATTTACAAAAATCAAAGAAAATGTTTGAAAAAAAGAAAAGCCAATTTAATCATTTATTTTATATAATAAACTATTTATAGGGTTTAATTTTTAAAACATGAGTTCATTATATAGCTACTTAAGTCTCCATATCTAACTATTATAGATTTTTTTTATGGGACCACATTAATTGACTTGACTGTGTCAAATGACCCAGAATAATAGTTGATTTACAATAGATCATCCCATCAGAATTTACAAAAATCAAAGAAAATGTTTGAAAAAAAGAACAACCAATTTAATCATTTATTTTATATAATAAACTATTTATGAGGTTTAATATTTAAAACAATCTGTATATGTGTGGGTGTATCATCATCATAAAACCTATATCAGTTCAATGCTAGGCAAAAATCTCATCGAATATATATTCCCAAAATTCTTCCCTTGTTTCCTATCAGCGACTAATTTCACCCAACCCTCATCTTCACAATATTTTACAATATCATCCTCCTCATCTGATAAAATCTCTTTTTATCTCTTGGTCGCCATTTCATTATGATTTTTATCCATCTATTGTTTTACTTATGTTTATTACATCAATAATCTAGGAAACAGGTCGTTTCAGATCAAATTTTAATACAATGAAAATATGTATATATATATAATATATATATATATATATATATATATATATATATATATATATATATATACACACATAAACCACTTTGTTATTCATTAATATGTTATATCGATTATATTTTTTAAAGATTACCAAAATAACATAAAAACGACAGAATTTTATTTGAGAATTCAGTATAAAACATTTTTTATGTAAAATAAAAGATATTTCTTCAAAAAGTAGTTACGTTAATAAATTTACATCACACTATGTATCTACATTTGAATATATATATAATTTAAGAAATATTCAATACAAATATAGATTGACTATAATTCTGATAATTTTGCAAACATATCTTTAATCTCAAAGATGTATTGTTGTACAAATCTGACTGACAATTGAAAATATTTAGACAGGATGAACGAACTTTCTAAAATTTTATGAGATATGAATAATAAATGTATTTTTAATAACTGTAATAATAGATATAACACATCATTTTATATTTAGAATATATAATATAATATACAATATATAATATAAAACATATAAATAAATCTCAATCATTTATTATTTTTTTAAAACAAACAGTACAAATTTCGTTTCATTCGCTTAGTATATTAAATATCGTTTATTTTCATTATTTTATGACTAGTTACTGTAAACAATTATCGACTTATTATACTTATATACACTTGGAAATAATTTTTATTATCTACTAAAATATATAAAAATCGATTTTAGTGAACATATTTAACATTTATAAAACAATAAAGATTTTTTTCATAAAAAAATCTAGTCAATAACACTTGAAGAATTAACACTTAACAAAATATATCTAGTACTTTCGAATAATTCAAAAGTAAAATGAATATTATTTAAATTATTATTTCAACTATTTACATAATTAAAACAGTTGTCACAAACTTTTACCATTAAACAGGAGATTATAAACTCGCAACGACTTAAGCAAAATTCGTGATGTAAAAAGTGATTTATATGCTTGTTAAACAGCATCAAATTTTAAACGCACTTTCGAGTTTATCTCTTCGTCATATTTTAGAATGTCATTTCAGTTTACAAGTTTTGGAGATTTATTTTTTCAATATTATATTTTATTATTTGGTTGAGAATGAAAATATTATTTTAAATTATAAAAAAGATATTACTGATTTTTAAAATTGAAACAGAATTAACAGAACTACACACAATTAAAAAATAATTCTTAAATAGGTTAAAATATAAAAAAAAATGATTAAAATGTTATTTACTTAAAATATTTAATTTGTTGTTGTCACAATAACAACGCATTGTTCAACTATGTTCAACATTCCATTATAAAATTGGAACTTTTACTCTACTCAACTGTTAAATGACATAGAAACTCACTAAATCAAAATAGAAGTCAAAACATATCGTTCATCTTTTTTTCGTTGACCTGTATTTACTTATTTTTAGGGACATTTTTTTACTAAATTTTATTACAATTTGATAAGGAACTTTAAACAACTTTTTTATTATATTAGATTATGATATATGTAAAATATTTCATTCTGTTATTTAATTTTTAAAAATGAAAATGATATAAAATTAAACTTTGTATACAACAAAATGTAATATTTATTCTTTTGCTCTTGTTATTTATTTTATTGGTTAATTCAAACGGTTGATTTTTTTATTAATTTAACATATGTTATTATTAATGAATGACTTATGAATTAAAATACCGAATTAAATTGTGTATAACAATGAAGCATGTGTATATTTATTAAAATTTAGCACATGTTCGATAGTACATATTTAAAAAAGTTAGTTATTATTTATATCGATTTCAAATCAATATGTCGTATCAATGTTTAATAAACAAACTTGTTTGTTATTGGAAAACATCGTTTGCGATTATACGTTCGTTTCGTGCTTACAAGCAGGTACATTGTTATCAAAAAAATATGTATATAATCGCGATTAAACCTTGACGATAAGTTCGTTTCGTAAAACGCATATGTATGCGTCTTCCATCGTTTCACTTCTTTACGTTGTCTATTCAGTAAGGGCCCATCCGGAAGCGATCGACCCAATATTCTAATTTATTATTTAAGTTCCCGTAGGCGATCGTATAAAAAATGGACGATGTAACGATCGCGTGATATAATAAATGAGAATAGGTTGAAATAAAATTATTGATATTTCCAATTTGATGGACTACAAATAAACATCTCGTCGATGTTAATCCGTTAGAATTGAGAAACGCGTGTGTGTATGTGTGTGTACAGACGAATCGCACGATTTTAAATTATTTCATATGAACATTGCAACTGTACGAATGTGTGTTGATTAATTATAAATGAATTATGAATGTATAACACGTTTGTTTACTTCAGTTTTGAAATATATAATATATTGGATAACATACGTAACACGTTTCAAAGATTTAGAAATATATGCAAACGATTTTTACATTTAGCTCAAAGTTTTGAAAAAAAAACTATATTCTTTATATTTGACACCTAACATGTATGCACAATCACTTAAATCATTTTTAATCAATACAATACTTTTACCATCATGGAATAAATTCAAATCTATATATATATATATATATATATATATATATATATATATATATATATATATACAAATTTTTTTGGAAGAGGCCTTCATTTATTCTAGTAGTAGATAAAAAGAGGCTGATGAAATGCAAGACTAAAACTGAACAAGTGTAAGAAATTTTCAATGAATAAATTTAATAATTTCAAATATATATACATTTATCCCCCGATTTATACTGAAAATCGTTTCCTTAGAAAAATCGTGTAAATCGAAATCGTGGATTTTTATACGCAAAACCGTGTAAATCGAAGACAAACTAAAATGTGTATAATTCAGTCATTTATTTCAACGTAAAATAAAAGTAACATACCTTGAAAAAATAAAAATAATAGTTCGTTCATAAAATGATAAATATATAATTCATTTTATGGAAACAAGAAATATAGATCCTGAAAAAAATTAACCAAAAGTTGAATTACTGTCATCACTTTCATAGACTATTAACCCTTTCCACTCGAGGGCTCCGGAGCGGAGCCATTTAAAATTTGTCT